>JANQBM010000007.1:18121860-18142154 GCA_025594535.1 Erythroxylum domingense | reverse complement strand
TAAGAAAATCTCCTCCAAACATTTCTTCTCCTTTCCCACCAAAGGATTTTGTTAACCTAGTTGTCCTTGAAGAACAATAGGTAAATCAAATTGGTTGAGGATACAATAATAAGGAGAAGATAGATTGCTAAAGGAAAAGATTCAAAAGCAAAGGATTTAGATACGAGAAGAAGGAGAGGATAGCACAACGAGGATTTGAAGCCGTAGCAAAGGAATCAGTAATACTCTTCTTCTTGTTTATGTTTTTTTATTATCCTTATACCATATCATGTATGGATTGACATAGAGATTTGGATTTGTTGCTTCCACTGGAAAAATGATTTCTTAAAAGTTTTGAAATCTGCCGTTTCTCCAAATATAGCATGCTTTCTTTTTCCAATCCAACAGTTAGTTTGTTAATTATTTGTGTTTAAGTGTTTGTATGGGTTAGTACAAGTCTTTAAGCTTAAATATTATATTTTTAAGGTACCTCCATGTGTTTATTAATGTTTTAGGGTCAATATTAAAGAATGGAGAACTTTTAGAGGCACTCGAGCTAAAACAACAGCTCACGATCATAGCAAAAGAAGCCACGATTGCAACAGAAGCACCAAAGTTAGCAAAGCCCAGGACATTGACCACGATCGGGGCCTGCATGCCATGATTGTAATAGAAGGCTCAAATGTGGACCACGATTGTGGCTTGCAAGTCCACGGTAGTGGCCTACATCGGATAGACATGTAGACACTTAAGAATATCAAGTTTCGAGGGATTTTTTAGACCTTTTGGACATTGGAAAAATCCTAGGGTTGCTCAGAACATAAGGGGATATTTACAAAACAAGAAAAAGAGGTAGAGAGAGCTTTTGAAATCAACCACGTTGAAGAAACCATAGAGAGAATTCATCGAGAGATTGAGAAGAAGAAAGAGAGTAGTGGAGAAGAAGCTGATTGGACTTACTTCCCAGATTAGGAGTTTCACGACGTCACTACCTCCCATCATCCGCTTAGAACATCTTTCATATTTTTTCAATTTTATTACTTTATAGAATTGGAATAACAGTTTGATGATAGAATTTCTGAATGTTGAGGAAGTTTTAAACTCACCTTCAAAGTTTTATCTTTGAAATAATGAATTTTGATTGTTTATATGTTATTGGATTTGCAGTGGTTTAATTCTGGAAGTGCATAATTCAATAATAAACTGAGAGGGTGAATTGAATGAAAAAGAATAAAATTAGGCTAATAAGAGTTATGTGATTTAATAGAACAAGAATTAAATCAAATCGGTAAATTATGCGAAGAGAGATCTTGTATAGGTTTCCGATGAATTAAATCAAATCGATAAATTGTGCAAAGAGAGATCTTGCATAGGTTTTCGATAGTTTATTAGATAACTTTAGAACTAATTAGGGCTTTGGATAGGCTGCTAATTGAGAGATTGCAACTTCCATAAAATGATTAGGGTTTATGGTTTAGGGTTAATGGTTATAACTCGAGACAAAGTAATCAACCCTAGGATCGTCTAGAACCAATAATTCAATAATTCATAATCAGTTAGGTTAGTGTTAAGGATAGGTAAAATTCCATTTCTCTCATTTGATAATTTCCTTAGGTTGATTTTTAGGTATGTGTTTCAACTGCTGAATAATTAATATTTTCGTGTTCAATTCTTAATTTGATTGATTGAATTGAATTCCCATTTTAGTTTCATTATATTTTAAATTTTTGCTATTTATTTTGGCCTTAGATTTTAGGATTAGATTATATCTCCTTGCGGGATTGATACCTTAGGTACTATGCTAACAAACCATGTGCTTATGGATTATCAAAGGTTTGTATTAAAACTTACGCATATTAAACACCTGATCAATAGGGGATTTGGGTATGATGCATATATGGTAGAAGTTGTTTCGAATGATCACTCCTTATAGCTTTAATATATTGTTATGATTTATTTTTATGAATGACCCCATATAATTGGTTATGCTTCATATGATTTATATTGTGAGGGCTTGAATCTAAGATGTAGAACATAGTTTTTGCATTTATCATAGCTAATGTACACAGTTCAGAGTGAATGATGGGTTTTGCGCTTGATGATATATTGAACATTATTCTTATTTCACTAGATTTGATGGCTTTTATACTATACTATCTAAATACATCTTACCTTAACCCTTTCCCACATTACAACCTTAAAAAGTCATTTGATTCATAATTATGCATGTGAATCTTAGTGGTGGAGAAATGAAAGGAATTACAAAGTCAAGGAATGTCATGATCATGAATGGTGTTTAAGTGTACCTATGGATTAATGTTATTTACACACACTTTGTCTAAGCCTATCATTAGATTGATCAGTTTCTGAAGGGAATGATGGTTGATTGTTCATGAGTAGAAGCATTGAATGTTCAGTTCTTGCTATAGTTTTGTAAGTTATTTCTCTTTGCTTATGACTATTTATTCTTAGAAAATATGGAAAATATATAAGTGTTTTGGTTTGTAACTTTGATTTTTTTTTTACCCGAGGATGGTAAAAACCTAAGTATAAGGGAACAGTCCATTTGTTTGCTCATCCTATTTTATATCTGCTGCATTATTGAATCTATTTATTGAAACTTATTTACTCTGTTTGTTCTTTGATATTTTATTTTGGTTTATTCACTATTTATTTTCTTTAATGCTTTTCTAATATTGTTAACTATGGGATTCAGATATATAAAGATGATGAACTATGTTTATTTCATGATGGGATGATTACTTGTTCTTAATAATTAATATGGCTAATTTAGTTGATTATGCATGATAAAGGGACTTTTTTTTTCTTATTATTTGTTATAGTTTCTAAGCTTATTGGATGTAATAAGGTGGTCAACCTTTGCATCATTTTGATATTAAACGAAGGATCAAAAGAAGAAGTTTAATATTATAATGAGAAATTATATACACTTAAGTTATGAACTAGAAATATATTAACTTAAATGGGTAATTATTAGTTGAGTTTTCATTGTTAATTTGGATGATAAACATATCAAATATGAAAGTTAGATTTAGTTTATTAATTAAATTAATTCTAGAACTTGGTTGTTAATTTTAGCATGAAAATTATCTAATTGGTTCACCTTATTCATGCATAGGAGATTAAATTAGTGCGGTTAATTTCTCAAGAGTTCCCCAAATCAGTTGATTAATCTATTCTTTGCTTCCAGTTAAATTAGTTTAGTTTTAATCTAACTGTTAAATTTTCTTTGAAACCTTTTACGTTACAAATTGGGATAGAGTGTTTAAGATTGAATTTGTTTTTATTTTTATTCAAAGTTAATTTGAGTAACCAATTTCACCTCCTTTAGAGACGACCCTAGATATTTAACTACAATTACCTCGTATACTTACAAGTAGGATAGCCTAGGTTTTTAAAATTTATTTTGGAAGAACAAGTTTTTAGTTTCATTACTGGGGAGGTGTTTAGTATTTAAACTTAAATTAATTTTGATATTTTTGTCTTTTCATGCATACATTTTTATCGTGTTATTTTAATGAATTGTTTTAGTAGTTTTGTTACTAATTCAGTGTTGTCTTTATTTTGTTTATGCGAGGAAGGAGGTTGCGGGAAAGTGAACTCATTCCATGTATTAATAACATGCATCAAGTAAGAGGACCTCAAAGGGACTTTGAAGAAAATCTCAGGGAGCCCAAGCTTGAAGATTGAGAGACGGGTGAAAGGCAGCTAGTAATGAAGGAATATGTCAGACCAATGATTTGTACTACCACTTCAAGCATACATTTAGGAGAGGTAGCTAAAAACTATGAATTGAAGAGCGTCCACTACAACATACTGCCATCTTTCTATAGGGTTCGCAATGAAAACCCTTTAAATTTTATTTGGGAATTCTATACCACTATGTAGATAGTTTCTTTTGATGGCTTAAATGATGATGAACTCATAATGAGATGATTCCCATACACAATGAATGATTCAGTCAAGGCATGGTTGATGAGCCTTCTATTCGAATTGTTGACTACATGGGAGGGGTGTATAATAAATTCATAGGAAAATTCTATTCCCATCAAAAGAACTTTAAGTTGCGGACAAAGATAGCTACCATCAGTCAAATAGAGGGAGAGCCATTCCATAAGGCATGGGAATGCTTCAAACTCTTACTAATATAGTGTCCATACCATCATTTTCCACTTCACACGTAGAACCAATTCTTTTAAGATTGATTGACAAATCAATGTCAGTACATAGTGGACAATGCAACAGGAGCTATAAGAAAGAAAATTGTTAAGAGACATATTAAATCTTTGAAATGTTGGAGGCTAATTCTTAACAAAAGAGCATGACGGGGAGAAGAGCTGGAGTTCATGAAGTGAAATTGAAAAAAAGAATGACTATGTGATTAGCTAAGCTAACGAAGCATGTGAAAATGCTAATCATATGACAACCTCAAGATGCTCCGAATCATAAGGTATGTGGTATATATGGAACTTTTAGTCATGGAGCTAATTTTTGTTCATATTCTTTTGAATCTTTTGTAAGTGAGGAAGAATAAGCAAACTCACTTAATGGTTTTCAACTGAGGGTGCAAAATGATCCATATTCGAACACTTGCAATCCTGGTTAGAGAAACCACCCCAATTTCTCATAGGAAACCAATAATCCACCAGTGCAGCCCCAATCACAATATCATAATTTTCAATGGTAGAATTAGTTCCAAGGACAATCCTCAAATTAGAACATATCGAGAAAGTCTTATTTAGAGGAAAGTATAAATGCATTCATTCAAGTGATGATCGCTCATAATCAATAAATGAATAATGAGAGATTTGACTTATTGGATGCTTCAGTAGAAAGGTTGAGACTCAAGTTGTACAACTCACTATTTAAATGCAAAACAATCAAAAGGGGAAGTTGCCTAGTCAATCTGTATAAGTCAAGGTCGTTGCAATTCTATAAAGTGGTAAGGTGATTAATAATCATGTTGAGATTCCTTCTAATATTCCTAATCAATAAAAGGAGAGCCTCGTTAATGAAAAAGATGAGTGAAACGAGGAAAGAAATGGGAACGATTCTTCAATTCACATTTAGGAAGGTCAAAAACTCAGGTATGCAATCAAAGACAATGAAGGACTAAAAATGCATAAGGTGACTGATCCTTATAGACCACAATTTCTATATCCAAACTACCTTAAGGATTTAAAAGAAGATGAACAATTTTTTGATCTCTATAACATGCTATCTAAAGTTGATATTAATCTGCCTTTGTTATAAGTGATTATAAGCATTCTAACTTATATGAAGTTCTTCAAGGTACTAAACATCAAAAAAAAAAAAGTTTATGCCACACTAGAAGGTGATAGTTTCAAAAGTAGCAATTGAAGTCCTTCAGTAGCAATTACCCCAAAAATTGAAAGATCAATGGATTTTCATTATGAAAGTATCAATGGGTAATGGTGATGAGGTTAAGGTTATGCTTGACCTTGGACAAAGTATAAACCTTATGCCTCATTTATTTATGTGAAATGTTTGTAATTAGCTTATAGGTTAATCCATTATTTGAAAGGAATAATGGAAGATGTGTTAGTGAAGTTTGGAGGATTGATATTCCCCATAGACTTTGTGGTTTTAGACATGGGGAAAATAAAAGAGCAAGAAAAGGAGCACACCATACTCCTAGAGAGGCCTTTTGCGGCCACCACCAACACTTTAATTGATGTGAAGAATAGGAAATTAGCCATGACTATTCTAAAATTTCAATCATTAATGTTAAATTTTTTACTATTAATGTTGTTTACGAAGAATGTTCTCTTGTTGATCAAATTAATGTTGCAGGTTTTGATTTTGCCTTGTAGGAAAAAGAAGAAAGGGAGTTAGACTTGGTTAAAGAGATTAATGAGTACTACCTATCTCTAGACGATGCCGTTAAGTAAGAGTTTGGAAAATTCTTAGAGACAACTTCCAATGAAGAAAAGAATATAGCCCCACCAAAAATATAGCTGACAAAGTTTCCTAAGAAATTAAAGTATGTTTTTTTAGGAGAAGGGGAAACATAGTTGACCATTCTTGTATATACTTTGTGTTAGATCGGAAAATAAAATATACATCGATTTGGAAGAAATGGTAGATTTCAAAACTTTTTAGAAATCAAAATTTCAGCGGAAGCAATATATCCAAATGAACATGCATAGCCACACATGATATGGTATGTGGAAAAACATTTGCATAATCACAAGATGGAAAATATTATCAAATCTTTCGTTACAACTTTAACTCCTCTCTAGGCTATCCTATCCTTAGCGATGTATCCTCTCCTAGGTGATGTATCCTCCTCACCTTATTGTATCCTCTTCTTGATATTGTATGCTCAACCAATCCAATCTACCACTTGTTCTTCTTGGACAACTTGGTTAACAAGATCCTTTGGTGGGAAAGGAGAAGAAAACAATGGAGGAGACTTTTCTTAGAAGAAAGTAGCAAAAAAATGAGACATTCTCATGTGATTTTTGGCTCACCATGCAAGATAGAAAAAAGATTGTCAAAACAATGGAAGAACCCTCTCTTATGCCCTCTCAATTTCGGTTAATCTCAAAGGAAAGAATAAATTTGCATCAAATGCATGACTTCTTTTCTAATAAATCACAAAGAAGCCAATAAATGAGACTCTTCTCATTTGCTTTTAAATGGCTATATGAAAAGACTATTAACCTAAATGTCACATACCAATTTCGGTTTTTGATGATGAAAGAAGGAAGATGGTCCATCAAATGTACCTCTTTCTTCTTTAATCCAATCAATGCTAATAGCTTACAAGCTATCATTGAAAGACCACCATTAAACCATTTAATAATGATAAAGCATGTTAAAAAATATCTTAAATGTAGCAAACTAATGTTAAATGTGCAGCTGCACATTTACCCATTAAAACCAAAATTCCACCTCTATTTATCTTTAATAACTTTGTTTTAATTTAATTAATCAAATTAAACCAAAGCCTAGCCCATTTCTAAATGTTCACTTAGGCTTCTAATTAACCATTAATTAGTACAAGCCTAACATTCAATCATGGGCTTTAAAACCTCCATTTATTTTTCTTACTTAGCTTGATAACCTTCCTTGAAGTCAAATGGGGAATCTTATTAGACTTAGATAATTCAGGCTCTAATAAGCCCAGAATTAATTATAGAATTAATTTAATCTCATTATAATTAATTATAGCTTATTAACTAAATGTCATTCCACTAAAGACAGTTAGTTGAACTCTTGAATTACTAAATATTATGAGAACACTTGTTTCATTATGTCTAATTGCAAACTCTAATATGAACCATATTATAGCCATCGGCACAATAAAGGGTAAAATTACCGTTTTACCCTTATGTTAGTTTTTCCTTCTAGATCTCCTTCTTTACTCTATATGGTGATTAACATACAAGATCTCATCTTGGTGTCAAGATTTGATGGGTAGCTAGTTCATCAAACTACTAGCGCCAATTTAATTACCAATCTCCATAAAACATCAAGAAGTGATGATATCATTATAAACTCTTTAATTGAATGAATGTTCCCTGATACATGTTTAAATTAATAATTCCAACATGCAGACACTAGAATAATACTTCATAAAAATCCATTCCAATCATGTCAAGAATTATAATGAAACACATATGAGTTCACCACTCATTAAGATTATGGTCCATAATAAATGTATGCTTAATTTGTATGTTTTAAGATTAAAGTAACGGTCCACTTTATTCTTTATAAACATACTTGATTCCAGATTCATTTAATAGTGCCATTATTAATGGTCAACTAATATCATTATATAAAACTCATCATTCCCTTGAAGTAAACTCTTTTACTTACACGGAGATAAATTACAACACTACAGTCTAAATTATAATTAAGCGACCAACTTGATTATTCAACTGTGAATCCATTATTTTAGGTTCTTATAATATACATGTTTCCCATATATCTCTATGTATATGTATATTACTTACAAAAGAATCTTGGTACCTTATGACTAGATATATAACGCTCATAAAAACCAAACTCTTTTATT
Source organism: Erythroxylum domingense (assembly GCA_025594535.1). Lineage (NCBI taxonomy): Eukaryota > Viridiplantae > Streptophyta > Magnoliopsida > Malpighiales > Erythroxylaceae > Erythroxylum > Erythroxylum domingense. The sequence continues at coordinate 18,134,110 of JANQBM010000007.1, read as the reverse complement.
TTATTAATAATAATTTTTTTCAGTACAAAAGTAACTAGAAGAAAATTAAGTTATAAGTAAATACACTTACTTTTTAGGGAACTATATTTACATAACTCCAACAATCTCCCACTTATCGTAAAGCAAGTTTGACATATCCCTCATTCACATCCCTGCTAGGTAACCCTCAAAACTTTTTAGAGATAGAGTCTTCATAAACGAATTAGTAAGGTTTTGCTTCGTGGGAATCTTTACCAAATTCAATTCGCCACGTTGTATTATCTCCCTTATGAGATGATACTTTTGCTCAATGTGTTTAGCAGCTTTATGGTTCCAAGGTTCTTTACTATTAGCTATTGCCCTACTATTATCACAATAAAGTGTAATGGCCTTTTCTACATCAGAAACCACTTCTAAATTATTTCAGAACTTACGAAGCCAGACTAATTCTATTGCTGCTTCAAAAGCAACAACATACTCAGCCTCCATAGTCCAATTAGCAACACAAGATTGCTTGATACTCCTCCAGACTATGGCTCCACCTCCTAAAATAATATAGAACCAGATGTTGATTTCCTTGAATCAACATCTGATTAGAAATCAGGTCCATATATCCCGTTGGGATAAGACTACTTCTAGAGTAAACAAACATTAATTTCTTTGTTCTACGAAAATAATTCAGTATGCGGTTAATTGTATTCCAATGATCCATTCTTGAATTGGACTAGAATTTACTTACTAGTCCCATTATATAACAGATATCTGGTCTAGTGCAGAGCATAGCATACATTAAACTTCCAGCTGCCGAAGTATATGGAATGTTATGCATGCGTTCGACCTCCTCTTGGATCTTAGGTGCTTGCTCCTTTGAAAGTTTGATTCCATGTTTAGTAGGTGTGAAACCCCTCTTGGAATCTTACATGGAAAACTTATTGAGAATGTTCTCAGTGCAATTTAGTTGAGACAAGGCTATCAGTTTGTTCTTACGATTCCTTATAAGTTTGATCCCTATAATATAGGTAATCTCTCCTAAATCCTTCATTGAAAACTATTCGTTAAGCCATCCCTTAACTGTAGATAACATTCCTACATCATTCCCAATGAGCAAAATGTCATTAACATTCATAATTAGAAAAATAACCTTTCCTTCTTGTATCCTTTTATAGACACAAGGATCATCTAGGTTTTGTATGAATCCATAGGTTTCGATAAACTTATCAAACCTAATGTTCCAAGACCTAGATGCTTACTTAAGTCCATAAATGGACCTTTACAATTTTCATACCTTATGCTCACTACCTGGCTCAACAAATGCAGTCTTGACATCCATTAAGATATGCAGTCTTGTCATCCATTTGCCATATTTTATAATTGAAATAGTCTACTATGGCCAAAAGAATTCTGATGGACTTAAGCATGGCAACTGGAGAAAAAGTCTCCTCATAGTCTATACCCTCTTTTTTAGTATAACCCTTAGCTACCAATCTAGCCTTAAAGGCCTCTAACTTTCCATCTGATCCTCTTTTCCTTTTATAGATCCATTTACACCCTATGACTTTTATACCTGGTGGTAGATCTACAAGTATCCAAACTTCGTTAGCGTACATGGAATCTATTTTTGATTCCATTGCCTTGAGCCATTTTTCTGCATCAACATCATTAATAGCCTTGTATAAGTAATGGGATCCGTTTCTACTTAGTCTAAGATGGCTATAATGCCTTCTCCTAGACCTAGATACCTATCTGGCTATCACACAACCCTCCCACTACATCTTGGCATAACTTGATGTTCAGGTTGCTCTTCCGATTCAACTCTTGAATCCATTTTGACATGCTGTTCTACTATATCCAAATCAACTATTGGTCTGGAAGAAATAGCTAACTCTTTGAGTACTACTTCACTTCTTCCTTTGTGATTTTTCATAAACTCTTCCTCTAGCAAGGTTGCATTTGTTGACACAAATACCTTCCTATCCTAAGGACTGTCAAAATAGTGCCCTTAAATTCCTATAGGATATCCTACAAACAAATATAATTTTGACCTTGGTTCCATCTTTGTGGATTCAGGGACTGGCCGTTTGTATGGCATATTCCTATAACGATTCTGGAAGGCTAGCGTAGGGCATCGTTGATCTTACCATTTCCAATAGAGTCCTATTTCTCCTCTCAGCTACACCATTATGTTGAGGTGTTCGAGGAGCTGACAAATTACAAACAATTCCATTGTTAATTAAATATTGCTGGAACTCTCCAGATAAGTACTCACCAACTTGATCCGATCAAATTTATTTTAATGGCTTACCTAACTGCTTCTCAACTTCGGCTTTGAATTCTTTGAACTTTTCAAAGTATTCACTCTTTTTATGCATCAAATACAAATAGCCATGTCTTGAGTAGCCATCTATAAAGGTTATGAAGTATTCATAACCTCCTCTAGCTTGTATGTTCATGGCCCCGCACACATCAGTATGTACCAAGTTCAACGTGGATTCAGATCTGTTTCCTTTAGAAAGAAATGAGGCCTTAGTCATTTTTCCTTCAATACAAAATTCACAAGTGGGTAATGGATCATTATCCAGGCCCATAAGGATCCCATCCTTTACTAACTTGTCAAGTCTTTTCTGATTGATATAACCCATTCTAAGTGCCACAGATATTTTGAATTCATGCTAGAGACATTGGATTCTCTTAGTTTTATCAATTATAAATTCCCTGTTTAATTATCGCATTACAAATAAAATCCTTATTCTCATATATTGAAATAACATTATCAAAATATAAGGAATAACTAGATTTTATTAGACAAAAAACAGAAATCATGTTCCTTACAATCATTGGTATGTAATAAACATCCTCTAAATATAACCTATAACTACTAAGAAAATCCAAAATAACTACTCCCACTAATTCTGCTGAAACATAGGATCCATTTGCTATCTTGACTTGAAACTGGCCTTTAGGTAGTCTTTTCCTTTACTGGAACCCCTACAAAGAATTGCAAACTTGGTTAGTGGCTCTTGAATCTAATATTCGAGAATCAGATAAATCTGCCACTTTTCTAGATCATAAGAAACTTAGGAAACCCATACCTTGTTTACTTTTGAGGGACTTAAGGTAGACTGCACAGTTGCTTTTTCAGTGGCCCATTTCACCACAGTGGAAACACTTTCCTTTGGCATCCACTTTGGTCTTCTTTTTCATGGTTTGGCCTTGACAGCTATTTGGGCCTTCTTTTTCATTGGACCCTTCTTCCTTTGCTTTCCCTTACCCTTGGGCTTTAAACTTCATTCGAGAATTGTACACCACTCCTTAGAAGTTTTCACTGGATGGCCTAAATGAAGATCAACTCAGGATGAGGTGTTTCCCATACATATTGAAGGATCGGGCCAAGGCATGGATGATGACCCTTCCATCTGATTCATTGACTACATGGGAGGAAGTGTACAAAAAATTCATAGGAAAGTTCTATTCCCATCAGAAGACTTCTGAGTTATGGACGAAGATAGTTACCTTCACACAGATGAAGGGAGAGCCATTCCATGATGTGTGGGAACACTTCAAGCCTTTACGAATTCAATGTTGACATGTAGAACCAGTTCCTTTATGATGGATTGACACAACAATGTCAATACAAGGTGGACAATGCAGTAGGAGGAGCTGTGGGTAAGAAGATTGCTAAAGAAATATATGAGATCTTTGAAATATTAGGGGCCAATTCTCAGAAAAAGAGTGTGAAAGGGAGAAGAGCAAGAGTTCATGAAATGTAAAATCAAGAGATGGTTATGCAATTGAAGGAACTCACAAAGCATATGAAGATGCTAACCATAAGACAATCCCAAGACTCTCCGAATCATGAGGTATGTGGTATATATGGAACTTTTGGTCATAAAGCTAATGTTTGTTCATATTCTTTCAAATCTTTTGCAGGTGAGAAAAAAAACGAATTCACTTAATGGTTTTCAACTGAGGGCGCAGAATGACCCATACTCAAACACATACAATCCTAGTTAGAGAAACCACCCTAATTTTTGTTGGAAGTCCAGCAACCCACTAATGTAGCCCCAACCATCATATTAGAATTTTCAATGGCAAAATCAGTTCCAAGCGCAATCTTCAAGTTAAAATTTACTGAGAAAGCCTTCTTTGAAGGAAAACTTGAATGTGTTCATTCAATCGACCACTCAGAACCAAGAGATGGACAATAAGATATTTGATTAAAATGTTACATTATCTCACAGTTATAACATTTTGATTTAAAAAGTTACAGCTGTGAGCATTGTCTCACAACTGTAACAATTGAAAATGTTACAGTAATCATGGATTACAGTAGGTGAAACACAACATACACTATGAGAATACTACTTAGCCATTTTCTAGAACATAACTTTTCGAATATATAATGACACATGTGACCACTTGAAGAGAGAAAGAGGTATGTGTTGGCTGGAGAATAAAGGTGTGGGACAATAGTTGCTCATGGATTTTGTCATCTTCGGTTTCCAAGATGGTGTGAGTGTTGCAGGTGTGTGTCAGCTGGAGAATAAAAAGTGGACAATTGGAGAAAAGTAAAGTTTTGGGTAGAACTGATAGTTGGTATCTCCTTAATTTTTGTAGATTAAAAGGGAGTTTTTAGGTAGCATCAACTAGGCTGGTATTCTCTTTCATTTTTATAGATTAAAAGGGAGTTTTTGGGCAGCATCAACTTAGCTGGTATTCTCTTTCATTTTTAGAGATTAAAAGGGAGTCTTTGGGCATAACTAAACAGCTGGTATTCTCCTTCATTTATGGTTGGTTCTTAACAATAATGAAGAAATTCTCAGAGATTAATGGAGAAGACAGAGGGTAACCTTCCCATCGCCAGTTCAGAGTGGAAGTCGATATCAAGGAGAACATTTAAGCTTACATCATTATGTATTGCTTTCTTTCCCTCTTTTCGGATTGTTTATGTTTTCTTAGGTTTAATGATTGAGTATTGTGTAAGAATGATTTTAATGCTCCATTGAATTGTTTTTCACGAAAACCCATTCCTAGAATTTGAATATAATATGTAATATTCATGTTAGAAGTCATATGTGGGAACTAACAATATTAAATCGTTAGGGATAATGTAACATGAGTTAAATAAACCAAGCTTGTGTGATTATTGCTTAGATTGGTCTGCTTTTCTCAATCGAATTATAGTTTTCTGATTAAACTTAGAAAGCTATTTCTCGATTATTTGATAGTTAGGGTTAATTAACGTGCTTTTCTTAATTTAATACAATCTAAGGGAAAATCAGAATTAACACAACTTATTGTTAATTCATGATCAATAGTCTAAAGAGAGCTATGAAGATGATAACTAAATGACATATATGAAATTATGTTTAGGCCGAGAATAAATCAAAGAATCATATTTCAAACCATTATTCAATTTTATCACTTTACTATTGTTTAGATTGAGTTGTTTTTACATATTTAATTTTACATTGTTTTCTAATTTGTATCGAACCAAACCCCCTGTTTTACACATACGTAGAATTTAGGAGAATAATTGGAATTAATCTCTGTGAGATCGAACTAAACTCACCACCGCTATAGTAGTAGGTTTAGTTTATTTTATATAATGTTTCAATGCGCTAGACCAAATTTGTCGCCATTGTCGGGATTAATATCCTTTAATTTTTTGAATTTATTTATTTTGTTTTGTTATGTTATGTTTATAGTATTGATATTTTTTATTATATTATTTTATTATTTGGTTAGTTATAGTGTATGACACAATTTTCTCACTCTGGTGAATTGAAATTTGATCAAGAACTTCAAAGAACGATATGCAAATTGAGAAGATAAATTGCATAAAAGTTTGAGGATCCATCATCATCTGATAGAAAATTTGACTCTTCACTAGGAATTCAAATAGCTTTAGATTTACTTTATAATTCTTCTAGTAATTTAATTTCTGAAACTAATTATAACATGGCAGGTTAAAACAATGATCATGCTTTTAAGCAATTGACTGCTCCTAATTTTAATCATCAACCTTTATGTACTGACTTTCCTACTATTGATGTTGCTTTTAAGCTTAAATTTGATCTAATTAATCTTTTCCCTACTTTTTTGTGGTATGCTAGGTGAAGATATTCATAAGAATCTTAAGGAGTTCTATGTGGTCTATTTTAACATAAAGCCAGCTAGGGTACAAGAAAAGTAAATTAAGTTGAGAGCATTCCCATTCCCATTAAGAGACATCACTAAGGATTGGCTATACTACTTGCCATCTGGATCAATCACTACTTGGAATAAGATACAGAGACCTTTTGTGGAGAATTGCTTCTTTGCTTCTTGAGCTATGAATATTCTGCAAGAATTTGTGCAATTTGAAAACATCATGGGGATGCATTATATGAGTATTGAGAGCATTTCCAGAGGTTATGTGCTAGCTACCCATACCATTAAATCAGTGAGCAACTCTTGATTCAATACTTATATGAGGCACTTTTGCCATAAGAAAGAAGTATGATAGATGCAACAAATAGAAGTGCACTATTAGAAAAGACCCTCATTAAAGCCAAAAATCTAATTTTCAACATGGATACTAACTCTCAATAATTCAACATTTTAGAGGATCCTTAACCATTGAAAGTTAGTAAAGTCAATACCACTACACTAGAGCAACCGATAATTAGGTTAACATCTTTAGTGAGGAAAATGATTACAAATGGTGCTCAATAAGTCAAGGTATGTGGAAATTGCATCGTGTTTTAGGGCATAGTTTGATATGTGTTTAGCCATTAATTCAATCATTAGTATGGTTTTAGATTAAAATTGTGTTACTTTGTTAATTATTTGTGTTTTAAGTGTTTTAAGGGTTAGTACAAGCTTTTGAGCTTAAATATTATGTTTTTAAGGTGCTTTGATTTGTTTTCTAGTATTTTAGGGTCAATATCGAAGAATGGAGGAGTTTTGGATGACATTTGGGACGAAAAAATAGCCTACGATCAGGCAATGATCGTAATAGAAGCTATAGGAATGGCCCACAATTATGGCCTGTATACAACGATCATGACATAAGACTCACATATGAGCCACGATCATTGCCTACGTCAAGTAGATGCACAGACATTTACGAACTTCACTTTTTAAAGGATTTTTTGGACCTTCTAAGCCCTAGGGTTACCCAAAACATAAGAGACTATTTAAAGAAAAAAAAGAGAGAAAAGAAAGGAGCTTTACATTCAGCCACTCTTGGAAACCATAAAGAAAGAGAAAAAGGGGAAAGAGAGAGAGAGAGAGAAGAAAAAGAGGAAGAAGGAGGAAGAAGAAGTGGATCCCGACGCTACTGCTCTCCAGATCAAGTGATATCTCGACATCACTACCTTCCTGATTTGTCTAACCTAAGTTCCATTTTCTCTTTATTTCCCTTTTCATTTAAATGTATAAAGTTAAGATGGATTGTATGGAAATGGATTTCGAGTTGTTGATAATGTTCTAAACTCTCCTTTAGGATTTTACTTTAAGTTAACATTGATTTAGTTACTTTTGTGTTTATTAGTTTGGGTGTTGTGATTAATTAATGTATTTGCATGTTTCAGTAACAAAATGAGAGGGTGACCCAGATAAAAATTATTAGTTCGGATTAATGAGAGTTAGGTGATCTAATTGACCACTTAATCAATCTAGTTGGCAATTTCATAGAGAGAGATCCTGTGGGAGACCAGATTGTTTATTAGAGAGCTTTAAAACTAATTAAAATTGTCGGTAGTTTGTGAATTGAGAGATTGCAAGTTCCATAATTCAATTAGGGTTTACTATTTAGGGTTTAGTAGTTATAACTTGAGAGATAGTAATTAACCCTACGACTGTCTAGAACTGACACCCCATAAATACATAAATAACTAGATTAGCATTAATGATAGGTAAAATCCCCTCTCTCATAACTTGATTAACTCTCTTGATGGATTTGCATTGTGACCTGTGTGACTACTCAGTTTAATTTTGTTTTGTTGAAATTTTCATATTACAATTCTTGAATCAATTTCTCATATTCACTTGCTGCGTTCACTTGTGCAACTTTTATTTCTTTTTATTCTTTTCTCTGAGCCTTAGATAACTTAGGGTTAGGCTAGTCCTCGTGGCATCAACACCTCTTATACTACAGTCGCGATCCTTGCAGTTGTGGTATTTGAGGGCTTATAAATTTTAAAGCTCAAATAACACGATTAAGTTTTTGGTGTCATTGTCGGGGAGGCGTAGATTAGTTTAATTCTTGTAGTATAAGGCATGTTCACCATCTTTTATGAAAAAAGAGGAAAAAATTTGGGCATAAAGTAGACGAAATCAACTTCGATATCACCAGAAAACAATGGGAAATCTCAAAAGTTGAGCATTAAAAAACATGGAAAGAACAATGGTAGCGGAAATACATCATGGAGAGCAACAAACCTTTATGGACGTTATAAGGCAACAACTTAATGCCCATCATCAAGGGATTACTTGACCACCAGTGAAAGTGAATATGTTTGAGATCAAACTATCACTATTAAACATGTTGCAAACCAACATGCAATTCTACAAGTTAGCCAATGATGATCCTAATGCTCATTTAGCTAATTTCTTAGAAATTTGTGACACTTTCCGATATATTGAGATGTTAGAGGTTGTTGTTAGGACGAGGTTCTTTGCCTTTACACTTAGGAATCGAACCAAGATATGGTTAAATTCTCTCTAGCCATCCAACATCAGAACTTGGGAAGTGAAACCTTTTTTAGATAAGTATTTCCCTCTAAACCAGACAATAAAACTAATAAAGGAAATTATCAATTTCCAATAAAAAGATGGGGAGTCTTTATATAAAGCATGGGAGGGGTATAAGGAGATGCAAAGGAGTTGTCCTCATCACAACCTACCTATCAAATTCCTATTGTAAACCTTCTACATTAGAGTTAGTCCACCTATAAGGAGCACCATAGATGCAGCTACTAGAGGATCATTTATGAGGAAAATAGTTGAAGGAGCACACGATTTATTAAAAGACATGGAATACACTAGTTATCTTTGGGCATTGGAACAAAGTAAAAAAAAGTTAATATTTTGGGACTCAGGAGGAATGATTAGTGCAAATTCAATGACAACATTGCAGATTGAGATCGAAAACCTAACCAAGCAATGCTACATGATTATGAGTGATGCGGATAAGAGAGCTATATCGTAGCTGATTACTTCTTAGGAGAAAATAACAATGTGGAGCAATTCAACTTAAATTAAGTAGATAGTAATCCTTATTCCAGCATATAATAATCAGGTGGTATAACCACCTAAATTTTCATTGGTCTAACAATATTGAGATTTAGTTTAGAAATCAAGGGTCACATGGATATCAACAGGATAAATACAATGACTATGATTCCAATCTGGATAAGATCATAGATAAGCTCATAAGTATGGATGAGGCCCAGAAAAGGTTAGAAGAGCAAATTGACTAAGTAACATTGACTCATGCCTCTTCTAGTCTCATTTTGGGGTTTTAAGTGGAACAACTTGCCAATATGTTATCTACAAAAAGTGTCAGAAGTCTTTCAAGCAACACAAAAGTATATCTAAAAGAGCAAGTTAAGGGTATTAACAATTAGGGTTGGGAAAGAGTTAGGAGAACCAACAGATAGACTAGTTGAAACGCACTTTGTAGAAGACCAAGAGAAGCAGAAAAAGAGTGAAGAAAAGAATGAGGACCTTCCATATGCTCCTCCTCTGCCTTACCCACCAAGAATACCATTCATAAGAATTGACGAAGTTGAATCTTCAAAGGAGCATGAGGAAGAAGAACAGGTGACAACGGACATCAGCGAGTTTGAAGAAGCTATGGAAGTCTTTGTTCAAGAAGTTAAAGAACAAGAGGATATAAGGCCGAAAGAGGAATAACCAAGAAGACAACAACTTACCCTGCTAGATTCCATAGAAGATTCACGGAGTTTTGTTATTCCTTATTTTGTTGACAATTTGCTCAAAAAAATGACATTACTGAGTTTAATCAGTTTTCATAATTTAATCAATATTGTCCTTATGATCATTTTGCAATCTGTAGCTTGCTTATAAACTACAAAACTGATGTTGAGTGAAAAGGGTGGAATCAAACAACTCATAATTGATCCTGACTGAATTACCTATGATACAAACCTTGTATCATAGGCATAGGTAAAAAGTAGATCCTTGACCACAGTGGTTTAATTGGAATTCCCTTATAGTGAAAGTTCTGAGTTATGGTAAGACCAACGTAATATTGAAAATAAGGAAGGTGTTAGAAAATAGGTAACAAAAAATCCACATAAGACATCTTGATTAGACTTAACGACACGTGTAATACATTGCAAAATTTTCATTCAAAATAGACTAAAATTGAGCAAACTCACTAATGTTTAGACCTTAATTGAGCAGATTGTAATGTTTGGCCCTAAATTGATGAACATAACAACTATTAACCCCAAATTAGACATTTATCTAACTAGAAATATCTATAAAAGACTCTGACTTAATTACGCCTTTATGATATTAGAAATTAAGACTGAAATTGGTAACCTGATTCTACGCTTATTTTGGAACTACTTGTGATGTTTAGTTTATATGTCATGATTTAGAAGTGCAAATAGCTTGATTTTTAGTGCTTTGGAAACTAGAGATATAGTGAAACAAATTTACAAAAGACCTTAAAACCTAACTTGAAAGTTTTCTATATTCATATTACAAAATAAATTCAGATATAAATGGCAAGTGTCTATCATGATCGTGACAAGGTTGTCACGATTTTATAGCATCTAGATCTTTTGTCATGATCGTAACATGGGTATTACAATCTTAACCTAGTATAAAACTCTTCTGTCACAACTATGACACTCTAGTCATGATGGTGACCCTATAGAAGGGTCTTTTGTCACGATCGTGACCTTGCTTTCTTTTTCCATTCTTTTAATGCGTCTTATCTGAAACTTTTTGAATGTGTATGAAAATTTTCAAACACATAGAAATAAATGAAACAGGACTTACCACATGTGAATTGGGTGATTAAACATTGGAATTTAAGAGTGAGCATAATACATGCTAAAGAAAATTTACATATATATAGATGATTTCTACGTACATTTATTACCCATATGTGTGTAGCATGCACTTCAATATAGATTTTATGACTTCAATTGAATATCATATGATGAATTATGAAATGGGAAAATGGCGAAAGGAAATGTTACAATGCCTTCTCTACTATCATGGGTAGATAGATAGGCATGCCTATAGGGTTATAGTGCAGCTATTTGTTATGTGCTTAATTGTTATACATTTATTCCATAACACTTAGTGATTCATGATATGAAAATGCTTAAGATACTCACTTTAGTTAATATTTGATTTTAGGTATAATTTGGAAGAGAAAGAGATAAAGTGAACTGAAAGCACTATATTTGAGACATTTTTCAAAGATTCACACTCACTAGTCTTCATGGACCAAGAACAAAAATGATTAAATCAAAAGGAGATAAGAAAATAACAAAAGGAATGAAGATTAGCACAAGTCATGGCCATAAGATGCATGTCAAGACCGTGAAAATCTTTTCATGATCATGAAATTAGTTGCGTAGGTGTGACAACTATTGGGTCCGTGTTTTGCGTACCGGGGCGAACTGGGCCCTGCATACCTCAAGTTTGCACGCCTGTTAGCTCAATGGTAAGAAGCGTGCAGTTAAATGCAACAAAAACCTTGAGGTCTCGAGTTTGAGTACCAAAGAGGACAATACCTTTGAAGGTTGTGGTGGCGTGCAAACTTGAGGTATGTGGGGCCTAGTTCACCCCGGTACGCAAAACACGAATCCAACATTACTCGAGACCTCAAGGTTTTTGTTGCATTTAACTGCACACCTCTTACCAATGAGCTAATAAATGTTGGACCTCGATCCTCTCCATACTAGTAATGCATATGATTAGATTAGGATGAGGATTAATTTTGATTAATTTGATTGTGATTAGGTTTTAATTACAATGTTTTTGGGGGTAGAATTTTTTTTTAAGATTGATGTTATTAAAAGGAGAAATTGTGAGTAAATTAGAAAGCTTATGGAATTAATTGAAATTGAAAGAACATGTTCTTGTAGGGGTATTTTAGGAAGAACACTAAAGAGGTTAGAACTTAAATCTTGCAAGGAGGGGCATTTTAGTCTTTTTGGTTCCTAGTTAATGAAAGAAAGAAAGAAGGCTAAGTGATTGTCGTGAGTGAGTGTTAGAAGAAGAACAAAGTTCATAAGAC
>JANQBM010000007.1:18098566-18115613 GCA_025594535.1 Erythroxylum domingense | reverse complement strand
GTGGACACCTAGGCGTCCAACCTGCCATTTGCGGTGGCGGGTTGGGCGTCACCCCGCCACTCAAAATGGCGGGATGGACACCTCATCATTTTCAATGGCGGAGTGGTGGACACGTCCTTCCTCCCTGCCATCATCTTTGACGGGGTGTCCTACACCCAGAATGCCCAGTTATTTTTAGCATACATCAAGGACGGAATATTTTTTTGTCACTCACCAAGAATTTAGCGGTTTATATCCAAAATCAAATAAAATAAGGACTTTAAAATTATTTAATTACTCCTAGTATTTTATTCAAAATAATAGCCCTCATTATTAAATCGAGAAATTATCAAATAATTTCCTAGTGGGATAAGATCCCATTTAAAATTAATTGATCTTGAGTTTGCTCAACAAACTAACTAAATTTAAATTAGGTAAATAATATCTTTATCAATCACATCTTATGTGATTCCTAGAATCATTAGGTGACAACTTTTTGACAAAATATAAATATATATATTTTCCTAACCTCGCCTTTAAGTTCATACGGTCATGAGTTTGCTCATAAAAATCATAAAATATTTAGTTAAATAAGACTCATCAATTTAAGAAAAAACATATTCGGATTAAGGTGGCATTGAGTTTACTCAACAAGCTAGGCAATAAATAGAATTCTTATTTTATTCTTAAATAATGGAAGATAATTATCTCATTTCTAATGTGTACTTAATATTTAATTGAGGGATTTAAATTTTTAAAATTTTTGGTCTTATTCTATTTATAATTTCACACATAATCTAATTATGAAAAAAATTATTCAGAAACTTTACTTGATTCTAATTATTGATTTGATAACTTATTTAATTTAATAATTCAACTATCAAAAAATTAAATTAAATACAAAAATATTCCTAATAAAAATACTCTTTGAAAATAATTTTTCATTGAGAAAGTAAATTTTCAATTTTATTAAGGATATAAACAAACTCTATTAAAAATTAATGGAAATAAGGCTTGAAAAATCATTAAAACAAATACAAAAATAAATTTAAAAAATGAATAAAGGCTATTTAGCGCGTGCAGAGCACATGCCAGACGCATATGCGAAGTACTGTGCTAGTGCAGATTGGCGCGTGCATTGCACTTGCCATTCAAAGTCTTCACAGATGGGTTCCAGACACGCGCCCCCGTTCTTGCAGGTGTTTCCAGAGAACGGATCTTCAACGCTTCTGCTGCCATCGGGTGCCTCTCACAATTCTCTAACCATCAGGTAACGAAAATGACTCTTCCATGTTCCTTCAACTGACGGTCGTTGCTCCCATGTCATTCTCATCATCGCGAGCCACCGTCACCAAGCAACGCCAATCATTGGTGTCACTAGCGACGCCCTCCATGACGTCTGCTATGACGTCACGAGCGACACCATCCAATGGTGGCTAACGATGCTAGCCAGTGGTGCTTACGGCGACCCCGTCGCTTTTCCCCATAGATGGGCGATTATCATCCATCTGATTCAAGAAACGCAAGGCAGAAAAACGCAACCAATTTCCAGAAATATCACACACCAGGCAATATGATGTTTACAATTTCTAAATGCAAAAATGCATAGGCAGACAGCGGTTTTTAGCAAGAATGGAAGGAGAGATTGTAATTTGAAAATTTTCAATGAGAGCTAACCCAAAAGCAGAAACACAGAACATATACGTATAACCAATTTTTTCAAATACCAAAAGCCAGAATATACACATATACATGCTCTCAAGGGTTTGATTTTTTCAGAATTCAAAATGCAAGAACAATCATGGAAACAATTTCCAGAATCCAGATACAAGTTCTGATTTAGTAGTCAGAACAAAACAAGATATGAAGACTCGTATGCCTTTTCTAGAACAAATATAAATGTATAAACAAAATTCCAGAAGCATGTGAAAGTCAGTTCCAGAGCAAGACAAAAATAGTAGTGAAAAAACCTTAATATTTATCAAAATCAAGCACATAATTCTAATTAAACAGTTAAAGGACCCCTGATACTATTGTTAGAATCTAACAGTAATCAAATCATGGGTACAACAAACTTTTTTTTACAAATTCCAGTTGGATCTTGATAATTGTAAAACTTGAATAAAAACTCAACTATCTTTATATAGTTCATACTGCATCCAAATATTATTGACTGAATTATCCTAAGATAGCACAGTAATTCTCACACAAGATACCTTAGTAACCTTAAGTTTAAGGATCAATTATACAACCATCATTATGAGAAAATCCACAGAAACATAAGTAATAATCCATTTGAGATTCTCATAGTCTAGTCAGTTTAGTGACTTATTCTCTAATAATCACCTACACATTAGTTTAAGTATCTCTATACTTCAATTTATAAGATCAATTACTTTCTTCATAAGAAAGAAATATAATGTGTGCTAGTTTTACCATTTCAACAAAATCCCATTTTGAAGAAACTGCAACTAGGAACATTTAGGAATATTACGTAAATGTAAATTGAATCTCATAATTATGATTTCGTCATAATTTTGATTACACAGTAATTATTCTAGGGATTTTATCTTCAGTATTAAAATATCAAATGTAATTAACTTAATACAAAAGATAAATAATGCGTTTTTCATTAATAAACAAGGAGGTCATACATCAAATTGCATCCAGATGATTGGATGTAAGGGCATAAACTAACAATACAAGCATAATAGAGATTCAATCTGCAATAAGGAATGTAGCCTTAAGATTGTCACACCAAAGAGAAGGAAAACCAATTTTACCAAAGAGAGAATGATCTAACATAGTTTAGCAATAGAAAGGGCAATACTTATATATTCAGCCTCAATGATAGATCTGGCAACAATAGATTGTTGGTAAAACAAAACACCCAACCCTAACCCTAGATCTGAACTCTTCCCTCCTCCATCTGAATACCATAGCCCTCTATTTCCTTTCCAGCTTTCTTCTTTCTTTGATGACCTGTAAAACAAAACATCAACATATTAAATTGGTTTCCAAAGCTTAATAGGGAGACTAATTTTCTACCATTATCTACTACCTTTAAAACAACCACTTCCCTAATCTTCTACAACCCATCCTTCTTCCCCATCCCTCTCTACAACTATCCCTCCCTATACCTCTGCCATTCCTCCCAAACTTTCTGTCCCTACCATCGGTGACATTGATAGAGGACCTAGGAAGATATGGAAACAATTCGTGGGAGATAACTCTGATTCTTCCTTTGTCTTTAGTCCACCTGTAGAGATAGAAGGAAAGCTAATAGTGGCTCGTAGTCTAGACATTCTGCAAGAAGGAGCTAGGATATAGGAAGTTACTCTTGTTGGTTTTTTTTATGGACAAAAGGCCTGCTTTTTTAGTGATACAAGCATGGACTCAGAGAAACTAGAAAGAGAGAGGTCTAATGGAGGTAATGCTAACTGAGGAGAATAACTTAATATTTTCCTTCTCTTCAAAATCGGAAGCTTAAAGGGTATTTGAAGAAGGCCTTTGGCACAGCTCTCAACTCCCTTTATTTCTTCAAAATTGGCAACCGGGCATGGAATTAGAAAAAATTATAATGAAGAACATTCCTCTATGGGTAAATATTCACAACATTCCTTTAGAATATTGGACTACCAAGGGTTTGAGTATGATAGCTAGTTACTTAGGGAAACCAATATGTATGGATGAAAACACTGCGTTGAGGAAAAGGGTAGGATTTACTCAGTTATATTTGAGTATGGATATTTCTAAGGAAATGAAAGACAACATCCCTATCCTAAGGTTGGAAAATGAACACTCTCTTAGAGAGGATAAAGTTATGGTAACATACCAATAGAAACCGTCTCTTAAAACTCAAGGTAAATAATAGAAACCCACGGGAAAAGTCTTCATTAGAGGTGACTATTAGGAGGTGATGGCTATAGAAAAGTATATTTCGGAAGACAACAAAGAACATGAGGAGGAAGAACAAGTATCTGAAAATCATGAACTAGTTCAAGTTGATAATGATTCTCCTATAAATATGGAGAGCATTCATGAGGAAAATAGCTCAGATTCAGACCAGTAGGAAGGAGCTCTTCAGAATCCATCGGGTGACCTAAATAAGTTACTAATGAAGGAGCTCTTCATAATCCATCAGGTGACCTAAATAAGTCACTAATGAAGGAGCTCTTCAGAATCTATCGGGTGACCTAAATAAGTTACTAATGAATAAGGGGGAGAATGTATTGGAAACTAGTGGAATTAATCCAAGTGGAGGAGTTCTTGATCCCAAACAGAATGCACAAAGCTTACAGAAGGCTAATCTGCAGAATGGAGTTTCTCAAGAAAAGCAGCTTGATCAAGTTGTCTCTCGGAAAAGTAATAAGAGCAGTAGGAAAGACTCCAAAGGGAAAAGTAATCCCTTATGACTCTGATTGTATGGAATGTCTGTGGAATAAATAACCCTTCCAAGCTCAATGTTATAAGGGATTTTGTTCTAAAGGAAAAGCCTTTGGTATTTTGTCCTTTGGAAACTAAAATTAGAGAAGTTAATCTGAATAAAATATTTTTTTTGGGTAACAAATGGCAGTTTCTTACAAACCACCAAAGTTATGCCCATGGAAGGATTATTATTGCTTATGATGATGAATTCTTGAAGGTGAAGGTTCTAGAATCTAGTCAGCAGTTTATTCATACTAAACTCTACTTCAAAATGGAAAATTATTGTGCTTTAGCTACATTTGTCTATGGTTTTAACACTGTGTTTCAAAGAACTGAACTCTGGAAATCTCTATGAAGAATTAAGGCTTCGGTTAATGCTCCATAGTTAGTTAATGGTGATTTTAATACCACTCTATTCAGATCATAAGTGGAAGGAAAGTGTAACTTACTCAACTATTCTTCTGATTTGTTCAATTATATACAAGAGGTGGAAAAAAATTATAGATTTAACATTTGAAGGACATAGGTTCACTTGGTCAAACAAACAAAGCTCTATTTGGTACATTAGGAAAAAGTTAGCTAGGGCAATGGTTAATGTGGAATGGCTAAATACTTTCTCAGGAAGCTCAATAAAATTCCTAAACCCTGGAATTTCCGACCATACTCTTATAAGGATTGATAACTTGTTTACTACTACCAGAATCCATCATCCTTTTAGGTTTAACAATTTCCTGGTAAACATAGAGAGGTTTCAAGAAGTAATAATGAAGGATTTGGAGTGTGAATTCTATAGGACTAAGCAGTACATTTGCCCCCAAAAGCTCAAGTATATTAAAAAGGAATTGAAGACCCTTAACTTACAGAGAGGTCAGAATATCTTTAAGGAGACATAAATAGCTAAAGATAAACTTTCAGTCATTCATAAATCATTAGCAAATAATCCCACAAATAGTACTCTAGCTACAGCTAAAAAGGAAGCCCTTAAAAACTACTTACAATTGGTGGATAATTAATTTTTTTTATTGAAGCAGAGAGCTATGGCTAATTGGATAAAGGATGGGGACAGATGCACTAAGTTCCTTTTTAATTCAGTGTTAGTTCGAAAGAATGTAAACAAAACCACTTCTATTAAAACTGGAGCTGGTGAGTTTGTGCTTGGATAAGATAGAATTGCTAAGGAAGCAATGAATTTTTACAAAAACCTCCTAGGTTTAGTCGTTTCCCCACCAGGATTTAAAGTTGATCTTAGGCAGTTTGTTTAAGTAAGAATTCTTGAACATGAGGTTTCTTTGTTAATTAGATCAGTTACAGATCAGGAAATAGGGAGGGTCATTTTTAATATGAATGGCTCTAAAGATATCGAGACCTGATGGTTTAAATGGGGTCTTCTAATAAAAAAACAAGAGTAGTGTGTGGGTGGGTGGGGGGTGGGGGGGTTAGTTAAGGAGGCTGTGCATGAGTTTTTCCTAAAAAGTGTACAGCTTAAAGAGATTAACAAGACATTCCTCTATTTGGTCCCTAAAAACTCCAACCTTACCACCTGGAGTGAATTCAGACCTATTTCTTGTACTAATTTCCTCTATAAGATCATCACCAAGGTTTTGGCAAATAGGCTGAAGAAGGTTTTACACTTACTCATCAGTGAGAATCAAGCAGCTTTTATAAGTAGTAGGGATATTAGGGATAATATTCTTTTAGTGTAGGAGTTTTTGAAAGGGTATAATCGTAGCAAAAGCCCTCAAAACTGTACTATTAAAGTGGACTTACAGAAAGCTTTTGATAGTGTGAACTAGAGTTTTCTACTACAAACTGTGAAGGTTATGAAATTTCCCCATAGTTTCATAAGGTGGATTCAAGAATGCATTACTAATGCTTCCTATAGAATATTGATAAATGGGATCCCCACGAAGATGTTTAAAGGAAAAAAAGGACTTAGGCAAAGGGATCCTCTGTTTCCTTATCTATACCTAATTTGCATGGAAGTTCTTACTCAAATGCTGAAATACACTTCAAAGGCCTCCAGATTCAGATACCATTCCAAATGTAAGAAGCTTTCTCTAACAAGTTTATGTTTTGTAGATGATCTTATTCTTTTAAGCAAGGCTAATGTTCACTCAATCTCTTTTCTGATGATTACTCTCAATTCTTTTAAGGAGATGTCGAGTCTGAGTATCAATCTTCACAAAAGTTATTTCATGCTCTCTAAAAGTGCTTCTCACCTTTTTAATGCCTTGTCTCTAGCTACAGATATGGAAATAAAAAATCTTCCTCTTCTATATTTGGGCATTCCTATCTCATCCAGGAGGCTAAGGTTTTGTGAATGTATCTCATTAATAAAAGAACTCTAGAAAAGATTGGGGTCCTGGACTAATAGAGCCCTATCCTATGGAGGGAAACTTCATCTTCTGAAGTCGGTAATTATGTTAATGCAAACTTATTGGTGTTCCTACCTATTTCTCTCCAAAGGGCTTATTAAAACAACTGAAAAATTGATGAAGCAATTTATATAAGTGAAAGGAAACGGTGAGAAAGGAATAGAAAAATTTAATTAGAAGACTATCTATCAATCGAGAGAGGAAGGAGGATTAGGATCGAAGTCAATCAGTAAAAAAAATAGATTATTTATGATCAAGAGGATTTGGAGAATCGTAAGTGAAAAACAATTAGTGTGGATCAAATAGATTCAAATCTATATATTAAAAGGTGTGAGTCCTTGGGCTCTAAGAATCAAAGACAGTTACTTTTGGTTCTTTAACTGAATTCTTAAAATGAAGGAAGAAGTTCAGCGGTACATTACTTATCAAATAGGGGTAGAGGAAAGAATTTCCTTATGGTACGACAACTAAATAGGGCAAGGAGCTTTAATTGATAATCAGTTGGCAAGAACTCTATTAGAGAGGTTCCCTAAGAAAACTAAGCTCCATGAAACAATTAGAAATGAAATTTGGATGTTATCTTCAGATGAGATTAGACTCTTGCCCATTCCAAAATTTAGAAGCCTCAAATAGAGAGATATTTATTTACAGAATGAGATTCCAGTTTTAGAAATAACTATAAAGGACAACTAATGGAGTAGGAAGGTATCCCCTGATTTGGAATAAGGTTCTTAGTCCTAATGCTAGTTTTCTTCTCTGGCTAGCTATATTGAACAGACTCAGCACTTTGGATAGATTGAAGTTCATATCCTCCTCTAAGATATGTATTCTTTGCAACCTAGAGGATGAAACTAGACCGTCTCTTCTTCGAGTTTGTTTTCTTTAAAGAGATTTGGGCTAAAATCTCGAGACTACGTGCCACTGGGTTTAACTATTGCAGACTCTCTGACATCCTATTGGCGTTATCTCATTTGCATATTTCTAAATATGATAGGTATTATAATGGTCTCAGTTGCTACATGTACTCAAGCAGTTTGGAATGATAGGAATAACAGAAGGTTTAAAGAGAAATCTATTTCCCTATTATCTCTTATGGAACTCACTATTGCTAGCATAAGGGAACAACTGATTACAAATTAGTTAAACTTGCATTGTAGCAAAGGAATGGCTCCCACGTGGAGAATATAGTCCTTACTGTCTATTCCTAATTTATGTTACTTAAAAAGTTTCATACAACCTGGGTTCAGTTGAGAAAAATAATGATCTCTTATGCTAAGAAATTCCTGGATTCTAAAAAATTATTCATTCACCTACTCATGAAAAACTACTAAAGTATAGGTGGATTTGAACTCACCTATTGAAAAGGAAAGGGCTTTCTCATATATGCTTCTTCCTTAGTCAGGTCATGCTTGAATGAAAACCACTGTCCCACTAGATCCCTGTTATCAATATATAGTTTGTTATTTTATGGAGATTCATATATATAAAGGATGGAATCATACTAAGGTGAGAAACTTACCTGAGTTAAGATCACCCCCTCGGACTCGTTGCCACACAACAGAACCCCAAGACCTCCAAAAGAAAGCAATGTCTGAAGAGTCAAAAAATAATATCGTTATGCCCCAATTGCTAAAAGTTATCGCGACTCTGAAGTTGAGTATGTTACCTGAGTTGAGATCTTCTTTATGTGGAGAAAAGAGTAGAAAAAAACACCGTGGAGCCATATTGCTAGCCTTGCAATCTAGCATCGACTTTTACCCTCCCAAATTGAGAAGCATCTGAAGATTTGAGAAAGACGCATTTCGTTATACCAAAATGTTAAACGACTTTGCTCACTAAACATTATTCTGAATGTCACTATTTTGTCTTAACCTAGATATATCAGTGTTTCAAATGGGTCTATCTCACGCGGGAGAGTCCCTCTCCTAATGTAAACTTCTCTATTTTTTAATGAAATTTTAAATTCTAAAAAAAACAATAGATTGTTTCTTGACATTTTAAAAGATTATAACCAAAGCAGATGTAGTAGCTAGAAGTAGGGTATCAATCATTAAGGCATCCAACTCAGTTAGCATCTTGTAAGGTAAGAAAATTAGTGTGAGTGAGATAAATACCGTGAGTGGTAGTAAAGTGAAGGTATTGTATAATTCTTTTAAACGCAATCTAGTAAATATTAGTAAGACAATGTAAGCAATGAAAAACTTTATTGATAATAAATTGGATGTTAGGGCGAGTATGACAAAAGATATTGAAAAGCACCAACAATATTATGATATTCAATAAGATCAAGAAGGGGATAACTATGATTTTTGGAGAAGGAAAGGTAAGTGTAAGAGGTGTGGCAGCAGGTTTGGAGTTATCAAGTCTTGTTCGACGAAGAATATCTTTAGTGTATTGAGTTTAGGTAGTAAAATGTGTTTTGGTGTGTTCATGGCTTCAATACCGAGGAAGTGATGAAAAGGAATAAGATCCTTAACGGAGAAGGTGATATTGAGATCATGAATGAGGGAATTGATGAAAGATAGAGAAGAACCAATGACCAAGATGTTATCTATATAGACTAAGTGATATGTTGCATGAGTTGAAGTCGAGTGGACAAAAGGGGATGTGTCTGATTTGGTAATAGTAAACTTGAGTTTATAGTTTTTGACTAAGGTGATGAAACCAGGCATAGGGAATCTGCTTGATACTCTAAAGCTCTTTTTAAAGATGATAAACATAAGAGGGATGATGAGGGTTAATAAAACTAGGAGGTTGGGACATAAACATTAGTTCTTACAAATGACCATAAAGAAAGGTATTATTGGCAACAAGCTGACGAACACGCCAATTATTAGAGCAAGTAAGAGTTAGGATAATACAAATAATGGTAGGTTTGATAATAGGACTAAAGGTATCTATATAATCATCAGTTGAATTATGATGATATCTTTTGGTAATTAGACGACCTTTATAGTGTCCAATAGTACCATCGGGGTTCCATTTAATGTGAAAACCCTATTTACAATAAATAATATTAGAATTAGAGGGTGGAGGAACAAGAATCCAAGTATGATTTTGATTAAAAAATCATTAAACTCATTAAGCATGACTTATCACTAGTGAGAAAATTTACTAGTTTAAGTGAAGGAAATGTGATTATAAATAGATGGATTATAGGTGATGGTAAAGTAAGTGATGAAATTAGAAAAGGTACTAGGAATATGAGTGTTATCGCGTATATGAGTGATCATAAAATCTGAATAAGAAGATAAGGAGGAAGAGGTAAAGGTGGAGGGGAGAGATTGAGAAAAAGTTGAAAAAGGGGAAGGAGAAAACTTATACAATAGAGGTAATGTGACATCAAAAGAAGAGGGTAAGGAAGAAAGAGGAGGGGATGGCATAAGGAAAGTAATGCTCAAGGAAGCTAATATAATGAGAGATATAGAGTTTAAAAGTGTAAGGATTAGAACAACAATAGCCTTTATAGTTAGAGGAATGACCAAAGACATATAGTGTGGAATTTGGTGAAAAATTTTCAAAATTAGAGTAACCTAAGAATGGAAAACACACATATCCAAAAAAATAAAGACGAGAGAAATTTAGTTTGATGAGAAAGAGAAGCTTATAAGGGGACTTGTGGTGAAGAACAGGGTAGGTAACAAATTGATGAGATAAAAATAGTAAAAATACTTCATAATAAAAAATTTAGAAACGAGGCATGAATAAGGAGGATGAGACCAGTGTTAGTGATCATTCAATAATGGCATTTTATTAAGGACTACAAAGTAAGATATATAATAGGTGATGCCAAGACAAGTAAGAAAGTGAGCAAAACCGCCTTTGTCTAGTTCAGAAGCTCTATCACATTGAAATATTTTAATAGGGGTAGAAAAAAGATTTTCAACTATTATTTTGAAAGTTTAGAAGTGAGAAAGAGTATGAAAATTGTGGATTAGGGAAAATGCCCATGTATAACAATTGGAATCATTAATAGAAATAAAAAAAATATATCACAAGCTAAAAAGAGAAAGAGAGGGGGTCCCTAAAGGTTACAGTGAATGATTTATAAAGGGCTAATAGAGATACGAGAAGATAAGGAAATTAAAATCCTAGTACTTTCCCTTTTAAGACAAGATATACAATTATGCTTGAAAATTAATTTTATAAAAAAAGATGAGATAACCTAGAAGTAGTAGATGAATAAGGATGACCAAGACGTTGATGCCAAAGACTGCAGAGCATGAGTGAAGTCAAAGCAATATGATTTTTTGAAGTTGAGAGGTATATTTAGAGGATAGAGATTATTGTGGATCGAACTTGCAAATAGTGGTATCTTAGTGTTAAGGTCTTTCATAATGTATCAAAAAGGGTTAAATGCAATAAGGCAAGAATTATTGTTTACAATTTGGCTAAAGAGATTAGATTAGTAGTAAAATAAGGAACAACAAAACTATTAGTAAGTGGTAACAACAATGTTAGGTAACCATTCAATAATGATATTGCAGGAAAATTGTGACTTGTCAGGAGGAGTTTGAATATTTAAGGTAGAAAAGGCCATAGGGAGACTATGAGAATTAAATGAAGGTTTAAGTGGATGATTTTAGGATTCAGAATATCGAAAGAAACAATGAGCAACAATATGCCTCTATTTGTAATAAATTTGGCATTAAGCTGGAGGCTTATTATAGGAGTTAGGTCAATTAAAATGATAATTAGGTGGAATATAGGCTTGAGTATAATTTTGGGCTTCATATAGGCTAACTAGTGGCTGGAAGTATTTGAAGGACTAAAATAAGAGGTTGGGCCATATGATCCAGAGGAGAATATAAGTCCATGTTATCCATTTGAGATTATTGGTGGCCTATGAGATGATTGCTTGAAGGTTAAACCAGAGGATTGTATTCCTCTTCGTCCTCTGGAACTGCCACGATTTCCAAATGAATAAGAGGGACGCCCGCCAATTTAGGAGATTGTGAGAGCCATGTTAAATGCTACCAAAGAGTGATATGTTAAAAGACTTTATTCGTGAATACATAATTTTTCTCAAAGCTTTGTAAAGGTGATGGATGATTCCTATTGTTAATTAGTTATGATGAAAGATTCATATTCTAGAGATAAACCATTCAAAGTGAAGAGTATAACATCCTCTTTTGAAATACTGTCATAGATGGCAATAAGTTTCATCAGTGATGTTGGATACAAGAGAGAGATAATAAGATCTAAATAGATCTTTTCTTCAGGGTGTGGAGTTATTGTCGGAGCATTGATCACTGGGAGTTAGTTTTTTGCATGGAATGTCCTTAAGCCTAACCCAGATGTCATAGGCAACATGATAGTCAAATGTAAGTTAAATAGTGTAGTTGGATAGAGATGAGGTGATAAAGCCCTAAAGCCTATCTAGTTTCTACAATTTGATATAGTCTAGAGATGAAGAATCAACATTTAAAGAGAGATAACTACCATCAATGTATCCTATGAGGTCAGAGGTGATGAGAATTGCTTGAACTTGATTATGCCACATGAGGTAATTAGAGAAGTCTAGTTATGTGGTTAAGAAAATTGTAATATGATTGAATGAAAAAAAGATGAATTGTAGTTAGCCATTGTATTTGTCTGTGTGTTTGTAGCGAAAGTCAAAATTATATTTTATGTGATTGTGTTGAAAGAACGTCTTTTGTGTTTGTGATAAAAGATTGGTGCTATAAAAAATGCTAATGTACTAATCAAATATAAGCTCTGATGCCATGATAAAGTATATAAATTGGGATTAAGTTTTCTTGTATTTCTTGTGGAGTAGTATAGTAAATTTATACACATTTGGAAGGGTACAAGATAAGAAGAAATATATGCAAGATTGGAATAAGACAAAGAAAAGCTACAAGTAATTAAAATATCTATTATTAAATTATAAGAAATATTTTGCACATGTTATTAATAAATCATAAGAAAAAAAGCTCCTTATCAATATTCGCAAGATTGTTTATAGACCACTAAACCAATTTTTGAATAGTAAATTTATTTAATCGATGAATCATACATCAATCAAAAATGGCTATCGATTTCATGTAATAAACTAAGCATAGGAAGAATGATGACAATAAATTTTCAAAATATCCACCACATATTTCTTAAGCTGATAAATATGGAAAAGTTTATGAATCTTGGACCTTTTGAATAAATCAAATTTGTAAGCAACTTGTCTGAGCATTGTAAAACCTTAAATCGTCCAAAAAAATAAGGAAGAAAGCTTTTATTTATTTCGATGATGCACACTAATTAAGCAATAAGATTGAAACTTAACATAAATCCAGTAATTCACTTCAAAGACATGATTAGAGATGCTTTTTATTCATCAGTTCCTTTATACAATATTAAGCACAAATACTAGAAAATTTGACAAGCTGAAGGGAAACTTCTTGATCCCTCAAATTTTGATCCACCATCAACATCTTAGAATCGTAAGCCAAATAAGGAATGTGAGCTGGAGGGACAAAACCATATAATGCCTTAAAGCAGAATAATGAATGGTGATATATAATATAATATAATATAGTATTATACTACCACTCGTACTAAAGGAAGTTACTTACTTTATTGTTGAGGAAAATCACCTACCACGTGATCCAAATATGTCTCTAAAGTTTGATTAGGCATCTCTATTTGACCATCAATTTGAGGATGGTAATTAGACAACAAAGGTAAAGAGACACCTTAAAGCGAAAAAAATTCTTGCCAAAAAGTGCTCAAGAAAATGAGATCCTTATCACTAATAATAGTGATATGCATACAATACAATTTGTAAACATGATAGATATCAATGGAAGCTACTTTAGTCGCTAAATAGTGATAAGATACAAGGATGAAATGAACATCAATTTTTAGTTGATCAATGAACGTAATAATAACTTTATAACCTTTATATTTAGGAAAAACTTCTATATAATTCATATTATCATCAATCCAAGCTTGGTAAGGAATTGTTAATGACTAAAGCTTCCTTAGTGACGCTAAAGTTTAATTTTTGTTTCATTGAAAAACATAACATTGCATGCTGAATTCCTTTATGTAGTTGTGCATCTTTTTCTGTTAAAATTAAAATTTCAATCTTTTATAAGTGACTGAATAACTTAAATGGATTCTTGTAACTAAAACATGGAATTGATAAATAATTTCTCCCGTAATGGCTTATTAGCTCCCATTACTAATCTTTGTTAAAGAACAACTCTTTAATCAATGTACAAGAGGACTTCAATATCTTTCAATTTTCAACCTTTGAATTAATTATTGCAAAGAACTATCATTTTTCTAACTTTTCTTAATCTCTTACAATAAAGAACTTTGAATTTGTGAAATCAACATGATATAGAACTCTCTAATGTCAAACTTTGACAGACCATTACTTTTTGTGTTATTCACACCTTTCTTTTTTTTTCAAAATTCAATTCCATCTAACTTAGATATCCATGTTTGTTGAAATATATTTTTATTTTTCTAATCAAGTAAGTATTTGAGGCTCTTATAATTAGTTTAAACCATATATTTCCTACTTGTTAAATAATGACAACAATATCTAATCGCTAATACCAAATGCAATAGTTCTTTCTCACATATAGATAGAAGTCAATACTTCTCAAATAAAACATTGCTTATATATGCCATAAGATGTCCATCTTGCATTAGGAAAACTCCCAATCCACCAACACTATCATCAACCTTAATTACAAACACCTTAATAAAGTTAGACAAAGCCAAGATATGAGAAGATACCAACTTGACCTTAAATGCATAACTTCTTGTGACCATCTAAATGTATTTTTCTTTAGTAATTATATTAATGGTTTGTTTACTTACCTAAATCATTTAATGAATCATCTATAATCAATGTTTTAAAAATTGAACGGGAAGTTAAATCGATAAGATAAAAGATTTGAGGTTTAAAAGGTTCAACCGGTATTAAACTATCATAAAACCAGTTAAATATTGAATAAAATTGAAAAATGATTGAAAGAGATTGTCCTTATTTTAAAATTTAATTATAAATGAAGGCTATTAAATAGAAATTAATTAGTTTATTTTCATTTATACAAATCAATTAGTTTACAAAAATTGACCAATTAATTAATAAACTGATCGATTTTTAACAATAAGTATTATTAAAATAATTCAAACCAAAAATTAAAAATTGAACTGAAAATTTTTGAATCGGTTTGATTTTTTAATCATTGCTTATAATAACCTATTAACCTAAGGATTCCTTTGAGTTATTGCTTAGTATTAATAGAATTGGCCATTATTAGACTATTAAAATTTTCCTTAGATCTATAACCACTCCTATTGTAATGATGAAATGACTAAGGTATTCCACCTTGTTTACTCTAAATAAACATTTAGATTTTTCAATAAACAATTGTTGATCCCTCAAAATATGTAATACTTATTAAAGATAATTCAAATGTTTATATAAATAAGATCTATAAACTATAATATTGTCAAAAATACCAACATAGACTTACTCAAGTATGGTTTGAATATGAAGTTCATAAGACTTTGTAAAGTTTTGGGGGAATTGTTTAAGCCAAAAGGCATAACCTGCATAATGCCTCTTATGAGTTCTAAAAACAATCTTTTAAATGTCACCTTCAAACATACGAATTTGATAATAACCTACTTTTAAGTCCAACTTGGAAAAGAAGATGACTCCTCTTAATTCATCCATAAAAGGGGAATCATAAATTTATCTTTCATTACTACACCTATTTAGGACTTTATAAATCACTTACATTCTCTGCAAATTATCTTTATTTTTAACTAAAACTACAAGTAATGAAAAATGGCTAACACTCTCTTGAATAACACCTTGCTTTAATATTTTCGTGATTAGCTCTTTAATTTCTCTCTTTTATAACCTCATATGGCTATAGGGTCTTATATGGATAAGTTCAATACCCTTTTTCAAAATAATTTGATGATAACTTCAATACCCTCTTTCAAAATAATTTGATGATCATGCTTTCTTTTAGGGTGGTTAACTATCTAGTTTAAAAAAGGCATCATCATATTATTCTAATAACTCCTGGATAAGTTATTGATTTTTCATACTTCCTTTCCTTTTTTTCACTTACAGCTTTAGGTATTGAACTTTATATTTCATTCTTCCTATTATATTTTTCCTGAATGATTCAGTAATAAACAATTACAAATAACGTAGACATCGACATCTTTTATATTTTTCCTAAATTATCTCCTTGATATACATTTTACTTCTTTTTTTGAGTCATTGCATAACTTTGGGCTTTCTCCTTGCAAATCAAACATCATTACCATTTTTGTATTTAAAAAATATGTAATTCAAAGTATTTAAACATTAAACCCTTAACACCATATCACTTCTCCCAATCTTAGTCATTAAAGCATTTGAATGGAATGAATGACTATCTATCATCCACTTCACATTCTTATACTTTTGACTACACCAAATCCTCATCCCTCTTCCAATAATGATCATTACATGTTTTATATCTTGCAACATTACTTTCTTAACTAAATCCTCATCAATGAAATTATGAGTGCTATCTCCATCAATGAATATATAGATCACTCTTCCATTAAAATAACCTCTCCCTTTTGAGCAATTGCAATACTTGTCATAGCTTTCATAGAAATGACATGTGAAACAATCTGACATCTCCTCTTCTCCATTATGTCCTCCTCCTCTTATATTACATATGTGAAAATGTTTCTTCTTATATTTATACCTTAGTGTGAACTTTTCATCACACCAAAAGTATAGCCCCTTAGCCCTTCTGTAACTCCCCCTTACCGTAGGGTACGCACCGGTACGCCTGCAAGTCATTCCGGTACATATCCTATGATAAGGGAGCGCTAAGTGCGATCACTACTGTTACTCCACATGGCATCACATCAATTTGAATAATAAAACATTAACTGTAAACCACAAGATTTTTAAAATCAAACTCTTCCTCATTTCATTACTCAAAATCAAAAGTTATACATCATCCTATAATGTACTGTCTGTACATGAATCCCAAAAACCTAGTACAGAATGCTACATGAAAGAGGAAGAATACATCAACACTATCTAGGTCATCCCAAAAATCCCAGCTGACCAACCTGTGAGCCATGACCTCTCTCGCCAACACGATCTACACGGCCAGAAAAAGTCTCTCTGGAGCTAGGAGTCTACTTTCGGTCCTGAAAAATATGTTGCAATTTTGGGTGAGTTTGCGAACTCAGTGAGGTAACCATCATCGATGGTCCACTCA
>JANQBM010000007.1:18076619-18096948 GCA_025594535.1 Erythroxylum domingense | reverse complement strand
TTGTTTAGTGAAGTGATGTGACACGCCACCCTCGCGGGGCACGGATTCGGATATCACTGTCGATATCGGGTTCGGGTCCGGCGGGAGTGGGGTGTTACAATCAACTTAAGCATGCAAGTCTTCTCAATCACTCATATTATGCATTCCTAATCTAGATCGAGATCATTTAATAACCATGCATCTCTAACTATTAAATGGAAAAAAATAGACACACAATCACAAAAAATAATAAATTCCTTTTTTACCTAATACTCCCCCCACACTTAAACATCACATTGCTCCCAATGTGATACAAAAAAGTAAACGAGACATCTAAAACACAAAATAACATGAACAAGGACAAGGACAAGCATTAAAACTAAAAGACATTAAACTAGCAAGAAATTAAAAATAACAAAAAGAAAAGTGATAGAAATGTGATATGAAAGTGTGGGGGCTAGCTATGTTGATGTGGTGAGAAGAATGGCAATAAACATCGCATACTACATTAAGGAGTGGAAAATAACTACAAGGAAGACAAATAAAAGAGATTAAAAAGTAGGCTTGTGCACACAAAGTAAATAGATTAAGTCGAGTTTCACTAAAAAGGAATAACAAACAACTAATTGAAAAATAAACAAAAATTATTTAGGTTGCCTCCCATTTAGTGCTTCTTTGATGTCTTTTAACTGGGCACCTCAATCGTTATGCTCAAGGTGGATCACTCAAAGTGATTGATTCCACTATTTTCTTCTCTTCATTGGTTCTTTCCTCAAGAATTTTCCAACCTCTCCCGCAGTTGCATCGTATGGCAATTGACAGCATTTATCAATTTCTTTCACCAAGTCTAGCTTCTTGTCTTCTTCTTCCTGCAATGCAAAATCAAAATATGCGGCATTAATTGATCAAAAAAAGAACAGTCTTTAAAAACAGTAGTAGTAGGAATGGGTTTAGCATTAAAGATTAAAAACTCTACTATTTCTCCCAAAACAGTCATACTCAGTTTCCTATTCTTCACATCAATCAAGGTATTGGTAGTGGTCATAAAAGGCCTTCCTAGGAGTATGGTGTGCTCCTTCCCTTTCTCTTTAACCTCCATCATGTCTAGGATAACAAAGTCTATGGAAACAATCAATCCTCCCACCTTCACTAACACATCCTCCATTATTCCTTTCGAATAATGGATTGAACTATTAACTAATTGCAAACACATGTTTGTAGGTTTTAACTATCCTAGATCCAATTTTTCATAAATAGATTAACGCATAAGGTTTACACTCGCCCCAAGGTCAAGCATACCCTTAACCTCATCACCATAACCCATTGATACTTGAATAAGAAAACTCCCTGGGTCTTTCAATTTAGCAGGTAATTGTTGCTGAAGCACTGCACTTATAACTTCTAAAACTATCACCTTCTCATTTGGCTCAAACTTTCATTTTATAGATGTTCAAATAGGGATCATTTCGCACCCTTGGTTGAAGACCATCAAGTGAGTTCACTTATTCTTCAACACCTACAAAAGATTCAAAGAATACGGACAAACATTATCTCCATGACCATAAGTTCCACATACACCACGTACCTCTTAATTTGGAGCATTTTAGGGTAGCCTCATAGTTAGCATTTTTATATGCTTTGTCAACTCAGCCAATTGCATAGCCATTTTCTGATTTGAACTCACTTTATAGACTCTATCTCTTCTCCCTTGCACACTCTTTTTTTGAGAATTGGCCCCCAACATTTCAAAGATCTCATATGTTTCTTCGTCATTTTTCTCTCCCGTTGCTCCTTCTGCTGTATTATCCACCGTGTAGTAACATTGTTGTGTCAACCCATCATAAAAGAACTGGTTCTACATATGGAGTGGAAAATGATGGTGTGGACACATAGCAGAAGCTTAAAAGGTTCCCATGCCTCATGGAATCGCTCTCCCTCTATTTGTCTGCAACTCATAAGTCTTCTGGTAAGAATATAATTTTCTCATGAATTTATTATACACTTTCTCCTATGTAGCCAATGAATCAAATGGAAGGGTCATCAACCATGTCTTAGCCTGATCCTTCAATGTGTATAAGAAGCACCTCATCATGAGTTGATCTTTATTTAGGCCATCCAACAGGAATGTTTGTAGGGTGGTGTAGAATTCCCGAATGAAGTTTAAAGGGTCTTTATTGGGAATCCTATAAAACAATGGCAGCATATTGTAGTGGATGCTCTTCAATTCATAGTTTCTGGTTGTCTCTCCCAAATGTATGCATGAATTAGTAGTACCAATTAGTGTTCTAGCATACTCCTTCATTACTAGTTGCCTTTTACTCATCTCTTGATCTTCAGGCTTGGTTCCTCAAGATTGTCTTCAAAGTCCCTTTGAGTTCCTCTTATTTGATTTATGTTGACAATAAAGGGAGCAAGTTCACCTTCCCGAGACCTCCTTCCTCGTATTAAACTAAACAAAAATAACAGTGAATTAATAAGAAAACTACTAAAACAACACGACAAAAATGTATGCACAAACAGACAAAACATTTGACAAAACAATCAAAATTAAATTAAGTACAAACACTAAACACCTCCCCAGCAATAGTTCCAAAAACTTATTGCCCCCAAATTAAGTTCTAAAAATAACTAGGCTATCCTACTCATAAGTATATGAGGTAGTTGTAGTTGAATACCCAAGGTTGTCTCCCATGGAGGTGAAATTGTTTCGCTTAAATTAATCTTGAACAAAAATAAAAACAAATGCAATCCTAAACATACTATCCCAATTTCTTGAGTGAAGGCTTTAAATAAAATCATAAAATTAAACTGAAAAGTAAAATGATTCAATCGGAAGCAAAAATGAATAGATTAATCGAAGTGGGAAACTCTTGAGAATTAATTTCACTAATTTAATCTCCTATGCATGACTAAAGGGAAATGATTGGATAGTCGTCTTACTAAAATTAATAGTTGGGTTCTAATATCAACTCAAATAATAAACTAAGTCTAACTTTTGTATTCTACAAGTTGTCATCTGAATTAATTATGGAAACATGACTACTAATCATCACCTAAGTTAATATATTTCTAGTTCTTAACCTAAGTGTCTATAGTTTCTTATTTCATATTAAACTTCTTCTCTTGATCCTTTGTTTAATACAAAAATTATGCAAAGTTTAGTCATGCTATTACATCCATTCAGTTCAAAAACTATAGCAAACTAAGACAACAACATAGTCCCTCAATCATGCATATTTTACTAAATAGCTACACTAATCCTCAAGAAAAAGGGATCAGCCCATCATGGAAATAACAAGATTCATCATATTCAGATACTTTAACCCCATATTAATAAGTATAAGAGAAGTATTAAAGCAATAAACCAAGTGAATAATCGAAATGCACTATCAAAAGCTAACAGAGTATGAGTCTATCAACTAATAGAAGAGTAAGTTCAGTAAAACAACTGAGAAATAATAAATAAAATAAGCAAACAAGTGTTTGGATGAGACAGTTGTGGTGATCTCCTACACTCTCAGGCTCTTTGAATTGGCTCTCACCTTCTACTCCTGCTTGGTTCTTTCCCAGATGATCGGATTCTCAAGTTGTTTCCACCTCTTTACTATTTTTCTTCTTCACCTTAACGGGCTGGTCTCTACTTTCTCTCCTCTCTTCTTCGCCTTCTTATTTCTCTCTATTTTTTCCCTAAATGAGTCTGTGTGTAGAATGTGGAATGAGAGAATGATAGATGCCACCTCTCAGTTTCAGTCCCTTTTCTATTTTTTATTTATAGGTCGAGTTTATGTTTAGAGCAGATTTTATCTACATCGTCAAAGACATGCACGCATTACACATTAGACTGTAAAGGAATGGTCATGAGGGTGAGTATAGTAGTCACGAATGTGACTCATTATTACCCTTGGGCAGCCATGGTCACGGGTATGACCCATTGTCACACTCGTGAGTTATATTGTCACAGGTATGACCATGTAATTCATGTCTGTGAGTTACATGGTCACTGTTGTGACCATGTAATTTATGGGTCACACCCTTGACTTACATGGTCATGGGTGTGACCATGTAATTTATGCTCGTGAGTTACATTGTCACGAATATGACTATGTAATTCATGTGTCACACCAGTGCCTTTCATAGTCCCGAGTGTGGCAATGTAATTAATTGTATGGCTATGCAATTAACATGTATGACGTGCAAAATTCTTCTGATTTTCATGCAACATTCACAAGACAATCAAATTAACATTCATGCAATATTCACATCATTTTCACTCAATTCATCTCACTTATGGATTAAAACATAAGAATTTGTAACCAAAATCAAGATATGAAGGCAATTAAAAGCAATAAAAACTAGACACAACAGTAACCCTCTAGGCTATAGTACAAGAAAATGGACATTTAGTATAAGCTAAAGTTGTCACTAAAAGCATTAATTTTGGTCATGATTAATTTCTGTGAAGATTTTTTCAAATTGTCACTTGTTGTCATAAATACTTCCGTAACTGATGAAATAGTGACTATATTTAAAAAATTATCATAATTACTTATAGTTTTTGTGATCGTTGCTTTTGCACCTAAATCATTTGTATAAGTGACAAAACTGTATGGTCACAATAATATTACTCATTTGTGATTATATTGTCAACAAAAAAGATATTAATAGTGATACACTAAAAACACAAATATTAATAGTAATACATTAAAAATGTCACAAACATTATTATATTGTGACAACATTTTTCACATTAAAATTATTTAAAATGTGATAAGCAATATTATCACTTAAGTATGTCTTATTTATAAAAGATATTTCATCATTAATATTATCATTTAATAGTGACAAGTTATGTTGTCACATGTATTATTATTATTACTAGTGAGAAAAGTATAGTCACTAATACTTTTATTAATGATGTCAATAAATTTTCATCACAAATTTAAAATTTATAACGTACAACAATTTTATCATACTATATTCACTATTGTCACAAATAAAAGTTTAAATATAACAATTACTCATATTAATCCCACACAAGAAACAAAATTAAACATTAAAATTAAATTTTCTTTATCCGCCAAACTTAAATCTCAAAGCTTTAGAGATTGTCCTTCAAAGCCCTCTACATTGATGATATGAATCAAGGCAACTACAGATTAGTATCGTACAAAACAAACAAACAAAATAATTAGAATATAAATACTAATATATTAATTTAATAATAATAAATTATAATACAATAATAAATTATGAATTATACTTGCATTATTAGTTGGGTAATTGGATAAGACTGATTAACAAGCTAAGAATCACTCTAGTATTTGCTGAATATACAAAAATTCCTTGAAGTTGTTTAAAGTCCATAGCTTGCTTGTCCAATGTTACACATTGAGCTTGAATATCCTCTTCTTTCTTTTTTGATGTTTAATTATTCCTTGCAACTTCATCAACTAATTAAATTTTATGTTTCTTTGCTGCCTCATTTTCTGCAAAATTCTTACTTTTTTCTTGATAGTTTGATGTCATCCCTTTAACATCTACACCACGTGAGTAGTTTGACCTTCTTCCTAAAACACGAGCCAAAATGCTTAACAAATGGTAAGGCATTTATTGAATTGCCTTATGATTTACTTAACCCTCTTCTTGAAGTTTATTCTACATATTCAAATATAAAATAAAAATTTTAGTAAAAAAATTTAAATATTTATATTTATATATATTATCACAAATAAAATATAATTTTACTTAAATTTGTATACCATTATTTCTTCTCCACTTGATGGAGATCAATTTCCATTTACCTTCATTCTAGTTGCCCTCCAAATTTGCATAGCATTCGGCCATACCTATATTCAATGTTAAAGTTGTATAATTTCTCAAACTTTCACGATTCATTTGTTTGCATCTTTCTTTTATAATATTTGTTTCAGGATTCTTTCCACTAAATTCTTATAA
Organism: Erythroxylum domingense; assembly: GCA_025594535.1. Taxonomy (NCBI): domain Eukaryota; kingdom Viridiplantae; phylum Streptophyta; class Magnoliopsida; order Malpighiales; family Erythroxylaceae; genus Erythroxylum; species Erythroxylum domingense. The sequence goes on along the minus strand of JANQBM010000007.1, from coordinate 18,091,014 downwards.
GGTCGAAGATGCTTCCCAATTGAGCACATTCATTTTTTCCAGATCTATATGAGCGTAGATATATTCCACTTTTAAGAATTTGATTGCTTCTTCTACACTCTCGGTTCATATTTTCTATGTTGCTACCTTTGTTAAGCTTATCCATTTAAAATTTGAATTGATGGTTTGTGTTTAAAGAACTGTTAGTGGCTTTACACATTTTGGTTGGTTTGATGTTTTTGACAATTTTAAAATGTGTCAGAAAATTTCTTTATTAATTTTTGATTTAATTTTAATTAATTTGTGTTGTAGGATAATGGAGATTGATAAAAGTTGGATGGAAATTTCTGATAAAACATTGTTAGAGTATGAAAAAGGGTTATTAAATTTCTTGAATTTGCTTTCAATCATCTTAATGAGGGAAGATCAGCACGTGGTCCATGTAAAAAGTGTAACAATAATTTTTTCAGGACGGGAGATATAATTTACTCCCATTTAATCTTAAATGGGATAAATAGAAACTACAAGCAGTGGTATCATTATGGACAACAGTTACAATATCCTAATGATGATTTTGATAATGAAAGCAAGGAAAGTGGCGAGGAAGATGTTATGCGTAATATGTTATATGATATTGGACTTGCTAATACAAATTATTTTGACAAGCTTGATGCCCAAATGACTAATGATGCACCTACTAAAGATATTCATTATAATCAAAATGATAAAGTTGGTGATTCTACCATAGGTAGTCTAACTAGTTCAAATAATGAAGCTGCTAAATTTTATAGATTTTTGCAAGAATTAAAATAAGAGCTATATCCTGGCTGTGAGGTATCGTCCACGCTATCATTCATTGTTGAACTATTAAATTGGAAATGTCTCTATCGCATTAGTGCAAACATAATTGATGGTATATTGCATATAATGATGAGATGTTTCCTAAAGGTATTAAGGTTCCTTGCTTATATATTGATAGTAGGAAAATTACACAAGATATAGGGCTTTCATATGTAAAGATAGATGCTTGTGTGAATGATTGCATTCTTTATAGAAACAAATATGAGGATGGTAAAGCTTGTCTAACTTGTGGTGAATCTGGATGGAAGAATGATGGGGAAAAAGGAATTTGACTAATGATCATAATTCTATAAAAAAAATTCCATAAAAAATCTTACAATATTTTCCATTAACTCCACACTTACAAAGATTATACATGTCAGCAATTGTTGCCAAAGATATTAGGAGGCATAAGGAAAAACCATGTAATGATTAGTCTATGAGACAACCAATGGATTTTTTCTTGGAAAAGTTTTGATGCAAAGTGTCCTTCTTTCACAGCAGACTCATGTAATGCTAGACTCGATTTAGCAAGTGATGGCTTTCACCCATTTAGTAATATGAACACTTCTTATAGTGTATAGCCAATTGTGTTAGTTGCTTACAACCTCCCAACATGGCCTTCCATGAAAGATCTTTATTTCAAAAGGTAATTTTCAATTACATGCAGCATTTTTGTGGACCATAAATGATTTTTTAGCCTATTATAATTTATCAAGATGGAGCACCAAAGACAAATTAACATGTCCTATTTGCAATTTGGATACTTCATCTCATAGGCTTCACAATGGGCTTAAAACATATTATCTTGGTCATCGTCTTTTCTTACGAATTAATCATTGTTGGAGAAAATGTTTGATGGCACTAAGAAAAGAGAACACCAAAATAATTGTCCAGTGATGATGTTCTTAAATAATATGATCAATTTTTTCAGGTAAAGTTTGAATTCTTTTTTTAATTATTTATGTCTGTTATTTCCATTTTACTTAACATTTCTTAATTTCACTTTGTTATTTTGATTAGGTGAAATTTAGTAAGATGTAAAGAAAAGAAAATATGAAGATGTTTTATTACTTAGAAATAAGAAAAAGAAAAGCATCTTCTTTAAGTTTTCATACTAAAGAACATTTGAAATGCAGCATAATTTGGATGTTATGTATATTGAAAAAAACGTATGTGACAACATAATTGGCACTTTAATGGACATTAGAGGGAAAAAAAAAGATACTACCAACGCTCGTTTTGATTTAGAATCTATGGGTATTCAACCTGAGCTTTATGCAACTCCTATAGGCAATGACAAGTATGAATTTCACTTTGCATGTTATACGATGTCTAAAAATGAAAACAAGCATGCTGTCATTTTTTGATTGATCTTAAAATTCCAGATGGATATTTATCCAACATTTCAAGATGTGTGAGTCTTAATGAATGCAAGATTTATGGGATGAAATGTCATGATTGTCATGTATTTTTACTTTGATATCTTCCACTGGCTATATGTGGTTTATTAGGTAAAGAGGTTTATGAAGCACTCATTGATTTATGTATATATTTACAAGAGTTGTGTGATAAAGTGTTATGTTTGAATGATCTAGAGAGACTTGAGAAAACAATTCCATTAACACTTTGTAAGTTAGAGAAGATATTTCTACCCTCGTTTTTTGACATTATGATACTTTTAACAATTCATCTTGTGAGAGAGGCTAAACTTGCTGGGCTAGTACAGTTTCAACGATTGTATCCTATAGAGCGATTTTTGAGCACACTTAAATTGTATGTGAGTAATAAAGCACGTCCAAAAGGATCCATTATTGAAGCATATATTGTACAAAAGTTCATGCACTTTTGCTCAAGGTATTTACATCATACTGAGACTAAGTTGAATCGTGTTGGAATAAGCTACGAAGGAAGTGATGATCAGTTACATTTGGATACTAAAGTTTTTTAATGAACTGGTAGGCCTTTAGTTGGAAAAACATATAAAGAGTTAAGCTTAATTGAATCGACTCAAGCTAAAACGTACGTGTTAGATAATTTTAAATTATTCATTTATGTAATTTATTTTGTGGAATATAATATTATGTATATATCTATTCATATTTTATTAATTTTTAATTTGAAGCATGCATAAATAAAATATCAAGAGAGAGGATCCCAAAAATATGGATAGAAAACACCTACAAGAATTTTGTCAATGGTTCAAAATATTTTGTAATTATACACACACACACACACACTTATAACTTTTATTATTTGTGATATAATTATTTTTAATAATTACATGTTTAATGATTATTACTCCTCCCAAATAATTCAATTACATGCTGAAGAAAGTGACTTTGTTAATGATCAATTGCTACATCTAGCGTATGGGCCTAATATACGAGTTTATCATTATAAAAGCTTCCTCATCAATGGTTGGAGGTTTAACACAAAGGAAAGAGATTTGGAATTGAAATCAAAAAAATAGCAACATTCTTATGAAAGGGGATGAGAATACAGGTAACTTCGATTATTTTGGTATATTAACAAATATCATACAATTAAATTATTCAGGGAAAAATAGTGTTACTTTATTTAAGGCTGAATGGTGGGATGTGTATCATAAAGGTAGATATAAAGTTAACAAATTTGGGTTTCCTATAGTCAATATTACACGCAAATTGAGCACCAATGAACCATATGTTTTAGCTTCACAAGCTGAGCAAGTTTATTATGTAAGAAACATTAAAGAGTCTAATTGGCAAGTTGTTGTGAAGACAAAACTGCGTGATTTATATGACTTGCTTGATGAAAATGTAGATGAGCCATGCTAAGAAAATGAAGAGTTTGGTTTTATGGTTTATTGAGCTAATTTGGAGGAGGATGATGATATGGTATCATTGAACAGATCTGACTTAGCCACAACAACTATTGAAGGAAATCCCATAAATATTAATATCATAGGTGCTGAAGAAGATGAAACTGATTATGATGAGTGTACTTTTATTAATGATGCTAATGAAGATGACAATGATAATTAAATATTTATTTCAAAATTATTTATGGATTTTAGATTGGTTTAGACTTCTACTTGATACTTTAATATAATATTTTAAGTTTTAATCTCTTTTATTATGATCTTTCTAATGTAATGTAAAATTTAATTATTTTTTCTAAAAATCTATTGAAATGCTAAATTTTTTGTTAAAATATTTACATAGGTTAATGTAAGAAAAAAATAAATAATTTATATTTCTAATTTTTACTTATTGCAATATTTTCAATTGTAGTCATAACATTTTTATCACAAAAAATTAAAATATTTAAGTGTGAAAAATATTTTCAATGATAATAATTTTGAATAATATTGACCATAAGGGTAAGTTTATTATTGTGACGATATTTAATCGACATTAATTAGTTAGGCTTATATTAGCGACAAGTTTTAGTCACAAAAGGTTTAAAATTTATGTTACGAAAAGATTTCTCGTTACAATTATTTTAAAATTTGTGTGACAAAAAGATTTCTTATCACTATCATTTTGAATAATAGTGACCATAGTGGTTCATATGCTACTATGACGATATATTATTACCACTAACTATTTTTTCTTATATTGACAACAATTGTCATCACAAAAATATATCAATTAAGTGATAAACAATTTTATCATCACAATAACGAATAATAATAGTGACAATAATTTATTTTGTCACAATTACATTTCATTCTTGCTAAAATGGTGTAGGCGTTTAATATTTAATACTATTGGTGACAACTTAAGAGTGAAAAAGCTATTATTAACACTAATAACATATTATTAGTAACGACCCAATTATGAAAGACTTGTTACTGTCACAATTAATATACCATTAGTGACTACGTAATAATTTATCACAAATAATGAAAGCAATGGTGACTTACAAATTTTTTGTCACAATAACTATCATATTTGTGATGAAATATTTAAATGTCACAAAAAAATTATCACTGAATGTCTTAATTCTTATAGTGCTACTTAAATACATCTTTAAATTCCTACAATAAATGTTGCAAAGCCTCTATCTCCTTTACTGTCATTTTCTTTGAATAAACATCGATATTCGTTGCTTGATAACATCACTATAGTGAATCACTCCATTATGTATGCTCATCCTAGTGCAACATAAAAAATTGGCATACATGCTTTGTACTTTTCTCCTATTTATCTATCCTTTAACTAGTAACTTTTTGAGTCTTATATTCGAAACTACTAAACTCTGTTGTTTTCTCATTCCATTCAAACTAAAATGTTCTCTTTTTATATTTCATATAACATTATTCAATGTGGATAACCACTGAACACCTAACATCATATTGCTATTGCTTCCTCCATATTGATGATCAAATTGTCATTTAAAAATTAATGGACATTCACCCAATCAAATTCTTTGTACAACCTTTAACATTTAATTTGTTGTCCTCCTAATAATATTGATATAAGTTCAAATTCCTTTATCACACACTCCTATTTGCTGACTGAGTTTTTATCAATAAAATTATAAGTATTTCCTTTATTAATCAATATATTTATGATTTTGTCTTTATACTTTCACAATACTTTCATCTATTATAATTTTGAAGAAATTGTACATGTCATGGCTTATATAGAAATTGCAGCTTATTGTTCTTCCTCTTGTTCCTTTTCATCCTCTCCCTCCTAATTTTCATCTTCTAAAGATACATATGCATCATTCTCTACCTAGACAGTATTTCTCATTGGATCGAAAATAAAGGCCATTGGTCATTTTCTCATCTATTTTTCCATTGCTAGTGGTCTTTTTTGTTTTGTTACTACCAAGTACTAGAGGTTTGTGTAAAATATGCTAATGATTCTTATATAAACAGGTTTACACCACTAATTAATCATTATTCCTCATATTGTTTATGTTAATTCCAAAACATTGTTAGGTTACCGTCTCATGTTTCATAGTCAACTCATAAGCTTGTTGTAAACTTTTGGGACTCCAAATCCCCACTAGGCACTTAATGTCTAACTTCAAGCCTTTAAGAAATAAGTTAACCAAGTAAGGCTTGGACATTACTAACTTACATGATAAGATATCAAATCTTATATAATACTCCTTCATCTATTCTTCCTATTTGGGTTCTTTTAATTCTTTTGGATCTTAAAAGATTGTCTTGCTAAACCACTATTGTAGTGTTAAAATGTACTCTCCTCAATTAGGAATTTTCATCATCAACATCTTTTTTCTTATTTAGAGTTAGTACCATAGTAATGTCTCACCTTCTAAATGCATTAACACCAAACTTACTTTAATCTCTATTAGAGTCTTATTCAAATTGAATAATTACTTTCATTTTGAAGATCCAATTTCTCAATTCTTCCCTTTTAAAATCCAAAATTTCAACATTGCTAGATGTTGTTAGTATCTGTAAGTAAGGAACACAGGATATTATCAAGAGCAAGACATTGATTTTCATACTATAAACCTCCTCTTCCAATTTTAGATACCCTTCCATAGTCATTTATCATCCTTTGACTCCTCTAACCCAATTGTTGATGAAGTTGTATCATCCACTCTTTCAATTCTCGAATGCTTCTCACATGTCTCATCTCTAATTTTTACATTTGCATTTTCTTATTTTCTTCCAATTGTCTCAAGTTTTGTGAGCACATCTTATGTCTTGTATTTAATAAAGCATATTCATGTGTTGTAATTGGAATTTGGTAATAGAATTTAGAAAGTACTAGTAAAAGAAGAAATTTAGTTTACAATTATTCGTTATCCTCTTCCCTTCTATTATAACATTACAACGACCATGTAATAGATGTTCCAAGGGCAGAATAAAATTATTACACATTATCAACCCTAAACCCATTCCTAACTTAACTCGAAATTGCATATTGGGTGTGTAGATACTTAATAGTCAACATATATAATAGTGAAGAATACGAACCTTTCATCAAACATAGCTCCAAAATTAGATGACAAGTACCCATTGTGCCTAAAAATTATGCAGTAATATTTATTATGTTTCTCTATTCTAACAAGAATTTGTGCCCGATTTTGTTAATTTAGACTTCCAATTTGTTGATTAATTAATTATATTTTATTTTGCATAAGTCTTGCTAAAATTTAGGAATTTTAGAACTAAAATAGCAAGGAATGAAGAGATATGGTCAGATACTAATTTTTTATACAAAAGGACCCTAAAATAAGCATACAAAAGTCTTCTAAATCAAGAAAAAAAATCTTCCTAATCAGAAGAGGGCAAGGATGCTACAAATTTTGCAATATAAAAAGGGGATGCCAAATATCAAAGAGAATAACCGGCACAACCTACACTCAAGAGAGAAGGCTGGGAGGAAGGGATTATCCGATTGACGAGTTTTTTCATATTTCCATCATGTTTTGTTTGAATTTATTACCATTGTGTTTTTGTTTACAAACATGATAGCTTAATTTCTTTTTTTTAATGCCAAAGGGAGGCTGAGTCGAACCCTATTCTGCCACGATTTGATTGTTTAACTGTTATCTTTCAATAAATGAATTTATGCTTTACTTTGTTTTTAATGCTTCTTTGATTTTTATGCATGTTTTTCATTAAAGCAACCAGAAAGATGAACCTTTAATTGATGCATGTATGGAATTATTAGATGAATTGATTATTAGATCTTGATAAAGCATAGCTGGAATTACTAAGACAACCTAAAGTATTGAACTCTTGGACAATTTTGGTGGTAATATTACAAGAGTGTCATTGATTTTTAATGAATACAGATAGTTTTTGATTGGTTACATGACCTGAAAAACTGGGTGTTTGATGTCAAAAGTGGGTCTAGATAATTAGTTAAAACCTAAAATATGGTAGACTTTACTAGAGGAAACTACAAAAATTCATGTAAAGAAAGAATGTTTATAGCTTTTTATAGTAAAAGGGGTAAGGTAAAGGTTAAATTTGGTATGATTTTAGTGAATTAATTATTTCTTTATGTATTTTTGTATAATTATTAATTTTTAGTCAATAACTTCAAAATCGACAGCTATAATAGTAGTTGAAGGTGTGATTTTGAGTATTCGCGATCAATCCTCGTGCGAACGATATCTATACTACTATAATATAATTCTAGTGCACTTGTTAGGTGAAAGCTTAGTTTGTATCAATTTTTTGCATCGTTGCCAGGGATTGAATACACAATTTTAGAGCGCACTTACTAATTCAAGCATTTTTTCCTTTATTTAATTATATTTCTATTTTTACAGCAAGTTGGTAAAAGTTTGACCCAATCAGGAGAGGGAGAGTTTCATCCATTAGATCTAGAAATTGAGTTTACATTCAAAAATTTAAGGAGACCACAAAGAGAAATTATCAAATAGTAGGTCTTGAATGAACATTAGCAGGGTAATCAAGGTCCTCAAAACTTTGGATATGAGGGTAATATTCAAGAAAGAGAGCATGCATCGAGGGATTATACAACACCTACAATTAATGGAGCAAGTTTTAGCATTCACAGGCCTACAATTCAAGCCAATAAATTTGAAATAAAGCCTGCCATTATTCAAATGATTCAACATACAGTACAATTTGGTGGTGGAGCAAGCGAGGATCCAAACTTGCATATAGTGAATTTTTTGGAAATATTTGACACGTTCAAGCATAATGGAGTTAGTGATGCCATAAGACTTCAGTTGTTCCCATTTTTTCTAAAATATAAAACTAAAAGTTGGTTAATTTCACTGCCAGCAGGATCCATCACCACATTGGAAGACATGGTACAAAAGTTTTTGGGCAAATATTTTCCTCCTTCAAAGATTGCCAAAATGCATAATGATATCACTATGTTTGTGCAATTTGATGGAGAGCTAATATATAAGCCTTAAGAGAGATTTAAAGAGTTGCTCAAAAGATGTCCATATCACGGTTTTCCAGATTGGCTTTAAGTTCAAACTTTCTATAAGTCCTATCGATGTAGCCTCTAGTGGATCTTTTATGAGCAAAACTCTTAAATCTGCATGGTCCTTATTAGAGGAGATGACATCTAATGCCTACAATTGGCCTAGTAAAAGGCTATTAAAGAGAAGAGTCCATCAAATTGATGATTCTATAGCAATTACTATAAAGTTGGATACTTTGATTAAAAAAATCGAGGACTTAAGGATGCCAAAATGCGATTTTTACGAGGAAGGGCACCTGAATCATGAGTGCTAATCAGGTAATCACTTTAACAATGTTTAATCTATCTAAAGTTCTAACTTTGTTGTTGGAAATTTTAGGTCAAATAATCCTTATAGTAACTCTTACAATCTCGATTGGAGGAATCATCCGCATTTTTCTTGGAGCAACAACAATAATAGACCTCCCTTATAAACCATCCATCAACCTCCTTCTGGTTTTCAACAACCAAAAAAGAAATTAGATTTTGAAGAAACCCTTAAAACACTTACCCTAACCACAACTTCCTTCATTAGTGAATTAAGAGGATTTATGCAAAACACCTCAACTTTAATGAATGAGACAAAGTCAGCCTTAAGAAATCAAGAGGCTTCCATCAAACTTAGAAATGCAAATGAGCCAACTAGAAAACCAAATATTTGGTAGGAATCTAAGAACTCTCCTTAGTAACACTAAAAAAAATCCTAGAGAGCAACTTCATGTCATTGAGGTGAGTGATGAGAGAAATAACAAGAAACTCATACCTAGTGGAATCAAAAATACTCCTACCTTTGTGAATGTTGATCCAACACCTACACTTGAACAATCTAAAGTTGAGCCTTTTACAAATCATTATCAAAGGAAACAAAAGGGGGAGGAAGTGAAAGACAAAGGGAAAAAAGGTGGGAGAAACTGGTAAAGCAAGAAAAGATAAGAAGATTCAAGATTCCACCTATTATCTGCATCATAGAGGTAAGTTTCCCTAACCTCAAAGATTACAACAACATCAACTGGATAAAAAGTTTGAAATTTTTTTTGATTTATTTAAGCAATTGCACATTAACATTCTTTTGGTTGAAGCAATACCTTCTTATGCTAAGTTTTTGAAAGATCTTTTGTCAAATAAGAAGAAGCTAGAGGAATTGTCAACTGTCAAGCTAACTGAGGAGACATCCATGATTTTACAACATGACAGGCCACAAAAGATGGAAGATCCAGGGAGTTATATTATTCCTATCTCTACTAGTGATGCATATTTTGATAGATGTTTATATGATTTAGGAGCAATTGTTAACTTAATGCCTCTTTCCATCTATGATAAATTAGGCTTGAATGAACTTAAAAATACACATGTTACTATACAGTTAGCTAATAATTCATTAAAAAAGCCTAAAGGAGTATTTGAGGATGTACTTGTAAAAGTTGACAATTTTTTTTTCCTGTGGATTTTTTGGTGCCTAATATGCTAGAGAATTGTAAAGTTCCTTTAATTTTAGGGAGACCATTCTTGGTCATAGGACATGCCTTAATTGATATTTAAATAGATCAACTTAGTTTGCATGTGAATGATGAAATAGTGGTGCTTAATATGCACAAAATTATGAAATTTGCTTCTACTTACTATACATCCACTCTCTTTTAGATAAATACAATTGATCAATTGATGAAAGAATTTAACTGTATTGATGATGATTCTTTGGGATACTTTTGGGAAAACAAACAAAAGAGTGAGAATGGATTAACGACACAAGAAAAGTTGGATGAACTAGAGAGATTGATTTTTAGCAAGGAGGATTCAAAGATTAGGGAAACAGAAGCTGTAAGGACAAAGGAAGAAGAAGAACAACTAAAACCTATTGAAGAATCACCTAAATTTGAACTTAAAACTCTCCCTTCACATCTCAAACATGCTTTTCTTGAACAAAATTCTAAGCATGTAATTGTTTCTGCTTTTTTAATAAGTGAACAGGAGCAGAAGCTACTGAATGTCCACATAAACCACAAAAGTGCCTTAAGATGGACTATTGAAGACATAAAAGGGATAAGTCCTTAGATTTGCATGCATAAAATATTGATGGAGGACAATTGCAAGCCAGTGATCCAACCCCAAAGGAGGCTAAATCCTAAGATGCAAAAAGTGGTAAATAAAGAAGTTGTGAAGCTACTCGATACAAGTATCATCTTTCCTATTTCTGATAGTGAGTGGACTAGTCCTGTGCATATTTTTCCTAAGAAAGTTAGTATGACTATATTAGCTAATGAAAATAATAAGTTAATTCCTACAAGAACTGTGACTAGATGGCGTGTGTGCGTAGATTATAATAAGCTTAATGATATCAATAGGAAAGTCCATTATCATTTGTAGATCAAATGTTAGAGAGCTTAGTTGGCTTTGAATATTACTATTTCCTAGATGGATATTTGAGTTATAATCAAATTCCCACCTAAAGATCAAGAAACAACCACGTTTACATGCCCTTATGATAGTTTGCTCACATGTGTATGTCTTTTGGTCTTTGCAATGCACCTGCCACTTTTTAACATTGCAGGACTGCTATTTTTCATAACATGACTGAAAAGTTTTTGGAAATTTTTATGGATGATTTTACACTATTTGGTCAATCTTTTAATAACTATTTGCCTAATTTAAAGTTGGTTTCGCAATGTTGTGAAGAGACTAACCTTGTGCTTAATTGGAAAACAAGGTCACTTTATGGTGAAAGAAGGTATAGTCTTAGGTCACAAGATTTCTTCTAAAGGTATTGAAATGGATAAGGCTAAATTTAAAGTGATTGAAAATTTACCACCACCTACATCTGTTAAGGGAGTCTGAAGCTTTCTGGGACATTTAAGTTTTTAAAGTCTATTCATAAAAGATTTTTCAAAAATTTCAAAACCTCTTTCAAATCTTTTGATGAAAGACACTAAGTTTAATTTTATTGATGAGTGTTTACCCACTTTTAATGTGTTGAAAGAATGTTTAGTGTTTGCAACTATTATGGTGTCATCAGATTTGTCAAAGACTTTTGAATTAATGTGTGACGGTAGTGATTATGCTGTAGGGGTAGCATTGGGGAAAATAAAAATTTTTGGCTAATATATTATGCTATTCACACACTTAATGAACCCTAAATTCAATATGCTACAACTGAAAAAGAGCAAATAAAAATCGTGTTTGCTTTTGACAAGTATCGATCATATTTAATTGGGTCTAAGGTTATTGTTTTTACTAACCATTCTGCTTTGAGATATCTTTTTGCAAAGCAAGATGCCAAACCCAGATTATTATGATGGATTCTTCTCTTACAAGAATTTGGTCATGAAATAAAAGTTATAAAGGGAAGTGAAAACCAAGTAGTTAATCATCTCTTAAGGATTGAAAAGACATGTGTGCAGGAGATAGAAATAAAAGAGGAGTTTCCTGATGAAACAATTTTCTTTATATTCTTTATGTCCATTCCTTGTTCAATTTTAGCAATTAACAAATTACCATGGTTTGCAGATTTTGCTAATTATTTAGCAGGTAATACAATTCCTCAACACCTCACTTACTAACAAAGAAAGAAGTTCTTTACATATGTCAAGTATTATTTTTGGGAGGAACCATATATTTTTAAATGGTGTGCATATGGTATGGTGAGAAGGTGCGTCCGTGAAGAAGAGTTTCAAAGAATTTTGGAACATTTTCATTCATAGGAAGTTGAAGGCCATCATGGAACAAATTGAACAGCAGTCAAAGTATTGCAATCAGGTTTTTTATGGTCTACTCTCTTTAAAGATGCTTATTTGTTGTTTCCTCTTGTGATAGTTGTCAACGAATTGGGAATATTGCTAAAAGAGACGAGATGCCTTATACTAACATTTTCATTTGTGAAATTCTTTATGTATGGGGAATCGACTTTATGGGATCATTTCCTCCTTCATTTGGTAATTTATACATTTTAGTAGTAGTTGATTACATTTCTAAGTAGGTTGAGGCTACACCTACATGTACTAATGATGCTAAAGTTATGTTACAATTTAAATGAAAACACATTTTGACTAGATTTGGCACGCCTAAAACAATAATTAGTGATAAAAGAACTCATTTAACAAATAAACAATTTTCATTCCTGCTTCAAAAATATAGGGTGCATCATAAAAATGGTACATATCATCCATAAATAAGTGGATAGGTAGAAGTGTCGAATAGGGAACTAAAAGAAATTTTGTAAAAGACTGTAAATAGTGCTAGAAAATATTGGGCTATTAAATTGGATGATGCATTGTGGGCTTATTAAACTACATTTAAAACTCTTATAGGCATGTCACCTTATAGGTTAGTTTTTGGTAAAGCATGCCATCTTCCTGTTGAGTCAGAGCATCGTTCATATTGGCCAACAAAATTTTTTAATTTTGATTTAAAGTTTGCACGAGAATGACATTTGCTACAGCTTGATGAGTTAGATGAATTTAGAAAGAATGCTTATGAGAATGCTAAAATTTATAAAGAAAAGACGAATAAGTGGCATGACAAGCACATAAAAGATAATGAATTTTAATTGAGTCAACAAGTCTTGCTCTAAAATAGCCGTCTGCGACTTTTTTCAAGCAAATTGAAGTTTAAGTGGTCTGGTCCTTATCGAGTAGTTAGCACTTCACCTTTTGGTGCAATTGAAATTTTGAATGAAAAGAACAATGAAAGATTCAAGGTTAATGGACAACGGCTTAAGCATTATGTGGTGGGCGACTATCTACAACAATCACCTTCCAAACGCTTGGGAAAACCATGAAAAGAGAGAGAAAGTCAAGCTAATGACTATAACTTATAACTAAAATTTTGGTCTTTTTTTCCTTTTGAATTTAGTTATTTAATTAAAGTTGCGCTTTTTCTTTCAGGAATCCTCCACCACCCAAGACATGAGTGGCACCTCATGGAAGTTTCCTTACTCCCTCTTTATGCATTATTTCTCTAACATTAGGGACAATATTATCTTTTAAGTTTGAGGGTGTGAAATTTCCTTGAAATTTTAGTTGTTAATTTAAAACTCAGGTTTATTGAAATTATTTTGAAAGGAAAAACATGTCCTCGAGCTTAATTTGTTGTGACAAACTTCAATGCTCTAAGAAGATATGATTGTTAAAGAATATAGTTTTAAAGAATATAAATTAGGGAAAATGCTTGATATTGCTTCAATTTTATAAATAAGCTAAAATTGTGTTTTTTAAGTCCAAATTTGATTGTGATTTATGATTAATATTACTTTGGGATTACTGGAAACATGTTTTTTGAATTTTGCTTGAGCAAAGTATTGTATTTGACTAACTCCTAGAACTTGCTTGAGAACCATTTGAGGTGAAATAATCGATTCGGGACTTTGTTAAAGAAGTTATTTAAGCCATGATTGGCTGTTTGAGCCTTTCTAACCTACCCCATATTAAATACCATCACTAATATCCCCATTGAGCCTTTACTGATAGTTATGAGCCTTTTTGTTATTCTTTCATAGCCTATAGTTATCCTAACCTTGAACCTGAATATTTATAACTTAACTTATGGGAGAACTAATTGGTTATGTGAAAGCATTCAGAACTATGTGTAGCATCCCGGTTCCGTAGAACGGGTCGGACCAGAGAAACGGGTCCAAGTGAGGTAAATAAGAGAAATTAGGA
>JANQBM010000007.1:18060319-18076519 GCA_025594535.1 Erythroxylum domingense | reverse complement strand
AGCATGAGATGTGTTAATTTACCACATCTGGACCCGTTTCTCTGGTCCGACCCGTTCTCTGGAAACGGGATGTTACATATAACCCTTAAGGCCAAACTAAATTCAATGACATTTTGTTTGAACTCTTCACCCATTGGTCTATATTGTAAAACATTAGTACTACTTAGAATGAAATTATGAAGTTCATAAAATTTAAAAGTGATATAAAAACCCCCAATAAGTCAATAAACATTAGACATCTAATTTGTAGAAATTTCTTTAACTTATATAATTAATTAAAGAATCAAAATTTTTCTTAGTATTTAACTCCTCTAAAGAAATGTAATGCATATACTTATATGCATTAATTTATATAGTTTTAAAAGCAACATACCTCTGTTTTCTCTTTTTAAAATTGAAGGTAAGATTTCTATAAAGGTTAGACTTAGATGCTGGTAAAATATACATATTCTTGGCTATCCGAGTATACCTTCAAATAGCACTAGTGATTGGTATATTATTTAAGAAGTTTTTGTCAACTATGTTCGTTGTAGATTTAGCATTTGCCGCTATTTTATTAATACCCTTTGTTTTCCCTGTTGCTATGATAACTATAAATAAAGAAACTAATCTTATATAACAAGTACCATAACCAATTAAAAATAAAATAAATTTTACTGAAAGTGATAAAAATAAACAGTGAACTACTAAGACAATGAAAACCACTAATATTAATCAAGCAAATAGCTAAAAAATGAAAAACTTAAATGGCAGTAAACAAATTGACAAATAATAAAACTCAATTCCATAAGAGAAAATGAAAAACAGAGAATAAATAAAATATAAAGTAAGAAAAATAAATGAAGAGGTGGAAAAAAGTCATCAATGAGAGTTGATCAGAGACGATATTTGGGACATGGATGTTAGGAATTAATCTTGGTTTGGCCAATCAAAACAAAATGTTGTAAAAGAAAAGATTTTTTATAGAAATTTTAAGATTAAGACTTGGTCAATTGCTTATTCAAATTGAATAAATACACTTAGGTGTATATTAGTTATAATTTGACTAATTCAAATACTTAGCAATTAAGTCATATGTTTGGTAGTATAAGAGTTGTATTTTGCTAAGATTCTTGGTATGTATGAGTTGTCATTGACTAGAAATTTTTTACTTAAATCATGTTCTAACCTCCTTTTGTAACACTATATATAGAGTTTTGGTTTTCCTTTATAAAAAAGTGTGTGTGCAAGGAAAAGAGTGTAGAGAGAGAATTTAGAGATAGAAAATAAATCAACTCTAACGAGTTGATTGTGTTGTAAAAGGCTATAACAAAAGCCAAGATTAATAAGAGTGTTATTTATTAGATTATTAAAATTCTTTTTTGAGTCTCTTGTATTTACTTTATTCCATATAATTGTTTTAGGAAATTATTGCTGGAAATTTCCTTAAATTTGGTATTAGAGCTAAGGGTTCATGATCTCGTCAAATATAGGATGAGAGAATGAAAAGCAAATACAATCGATGTAGACATAACAAATTCTTCAACAGGTGCAGTAGGTGCAATCAATAATTTTCAATTTGAGGCTAAACACAATTTTCCAATGTGGAAACATATGGTGGAATTATGTTTGAGAAGTAGTGGTTATGGAGAAATCTTGGAAAAAGATTTTAATGAAATAACATAAGCAACATCAGTTTTAGAAAGACAATAAGTGGATAATGATCGCTTACTAAACAAAAAAGCTTTATTCCTAATTTTTAGATCAGTTGAGTTGGTAGTTCTTGAAAAAATTTTCCATTCCAAAACATTAAAGGAGGCTTGGAAGATTTTAATAAATAAATATGAAGGTGTAGATCTAGTCAAACAAACACAATTACAAAGACTAAAAAGGTAGTTTGATTTAATGAAGAAATGCTAAGATGAAAGTATTCATGATTGTTTTTTATGAATTGATAAGATGGCGAATGAGATGAGAAAAAATGGAGACAAAATTGTAGAGAAGGAAATCATGGAGAAGATCATTCGTACTTTAACAGGTCGATACGATTATATAGTGATTATCATTGAAGAGTCTAAATATCTTAACACAATGACACTAAATGATATTCAAGCATCATTATAGTCACGTAAGATGTGGATGAATGAAAGAATAAGCATCATAATTAAGCAGGATTTAAAAGCTCAATCAAATTTAAAGAACACAACATTTACAAGAAAAACAAAGTACAACCAAGGAGGTCAAAATTTAAGAAATTAGGGAGGAAGGAACTCTAAAGCTGGTTTTAATCAAAGAACAAGATGCAACTTGTTTCAAAATAAAATAACTATATAGTGCTATAAATGCAAAAAGTATAGGCATCTTTAGTTCAAGTGCAAGTCACATATTCAATGCCATAATTGTAAGAAATATGGAAACTATAGTAGAGAATGTAGTACTAAAGTAGAAAATGATCAAAAGAATTACGCTAAAGTGGCCGAAAATGATGACATTATAAAAATTGTGCTAGTGACTAGTCATGCAATTATTGATAACAATGACTATCAATGGTTGTTGGACACTAGTTGTAGTAATCATCTAAGTGAAAAAAAGGAGGTATTTTCTGACTTAGATGAGAACTTTTGAACCACGGTTAAACTTAGAAACAATTCAATAATTGAAGTTTTGGGAAAAGTAAAGATTGTCATCAGACTTAAGGCTGGATCACTAAATTTTATTTCTGATGTATTTTATTCACCAAGTACTTGTCAAAATATTTTGAGCATGGGACAATTGGCAGAGAAAGAATATAATTTGCATTTTAAGAAGCAAGGATGCACAATCAGTGATGTAGAGATGGGCTTAATAGTAAAAATGAAGATGTCAAGAAATCATTTATTTTCGATGGATGTCAAGTATGATACCTCCTTGTGTTGCAATATTGCAATCATGGATTAAACTTGGCTTTGGCACATGCAACTTGGGCACTTCAACTTTGGAAGCATCATATTCTTAGCAGATAAAAAATGGGCTACTGGCTTACCTGTCATTAAACTTCTTGACCAAGTATGTGAAGCTTGCATCACAGGAAAGAAATATCTAGATCTATTTCTCAAAAGACATGCATGGAGAGCTAAGGTCCACTTGAGCTAGTGCATTCAGACTTATGTTATGTGGATGTTTCTTTAGTTGGATGTAATAAATACTTTATTACCTTCATTGATGATTTCAGTAGAAAGACATGGGTTTATATCTTAAAGAAAAAGTCTGAAGCATATGAGAAACTCAATACTTTTGTGGTATACATTGAAAAATAAAGTGGCTATACTCTTAAAGTTTTAAGAAATAATAGTAATATGTGCTTAAACGTTGATTCATTTGATCTACTACACTTAGTGACTAATGCCTTAAAAATGCTTAGGATACTCACTTTGACTCATATTTGATTTTAGGTTCAGCTTAGAAGTGAAGGAGTTAAAGTGACACTCACTTGTCCTCAGGGAATAAAAAGGAGAAGAATAAGCAAAGAAGAAAAGGCTTTGAGAAGGTTGGAGTAAGAACCCAATGCCACGATCGTTCAGAAGAATGGTGGAATGCCATGATCGTGGTATAATTGGCCATGATCGTGAAAGCTTGTCACATAGGCCACGATCGTGACAGAAACTTGTTATACAAGCCATGATGGTGCCCTATATGACAACAACTCGGTGATTAATTCTAAACTCAACTTATCTAGGGTTATTTCGAACATTTTGGGATAGGTAAAACCTAGTTTTTACCTTAATTGTAATGAAATATAAAAAAAAAGAATGAAACCCTGAATGACGGCCTCCATTTTTGCTATATTTGGGAGAAAATTCAAAGAGAGAAGAAAAAATGAGGAGAGAGAAAGATTTGCATTCATCTTCATTTCTCTTCAGTTTTTGATGGAGACAAAAGCTTTTTTTGAGGATTCTTTGAGATTGAAGAAGGGAATGGAAGGCTAAACCATCTACCATCAGTTCAAAGGTCAATCGAGGCCAAGGAGCACATTAAGCATATTGTTGTTGTTGTGTATCATTTTGTTTCTGTCTTTTCAGATTGTTTACGTTATCTTGTATGGATTGTTTGGGTATTGTATGAGAATGATTTTAATGCTCTATTGAATTGTTTTTTATGAAAACCTATAGCTAAAACTTGAATGCTATATGTAATAGTTGCATTGAAGGTCATATGTGGCAACTAATGGTTTTAAATCGTTAGGCATAGCATAACATAAGTTAAATAATCTGAGCTTGTGTGATTGTTACTTAGCTTAGTCTATTTTTCTCACTTGTAATGCGGTTGTCTGGACTCCAGAGAGCTTGTTCTAGGTTTCCTTATAGTAGGGTTAGTTAACAAGCCTGTCTTAATTAACTACAACCTAAGGAAACATTAAAATTAATATAGCTTGTTGTTAATTCATGATTAATAGTCTTAAGAGAGGCGTAAAGGTGATAATTCAATGACATATGCAAAAAAGTGCCTAGGTCGATATTAAACCAAATAACCAAATTTCAACTTATTCATCAACTTTATCACTTTGCTGCTTTTTAATTTGACTTGTTTTTATATATTCAATTTTAATTTGGTTTCTAATTTTCTTTAAACAAAAAAACCCCATGTTTTACTTATATAGATAATTTAGCAAAGTAACTAGAATTTATCTCTGTGTGATAAACCTAAACTTACCGCTATCTATAGTTTTAGTCTAGGTATTTTGGTAGCATTATAGTGTGCGATCAATTTTGGCACCGTTGTAAGGGATTACTATATTTTGCTTTTCTGAATTTATTTGTTTTGTTCTATTTTGTTATTGTTATTTTTATTTCAATTAACTTCTTTTCTTATTTGGTTAGTTACGGTGTATGACACAATCATCTCACACTGGTGAATTGAAATTTGATCTAGAACTTGAAAGAACATTATGCAAAGCGAGAAGATAACTTGTACAAAGTTTCGAGGATCCATCTTCATCTTATAAAAAACTTGACTCTTCACTAGGAATTCAAATAGCTTTAGATTTACTTTTATAATTCTTGTAGTGATTCCATTTCTGATGATGCTTCTAACTTGGCTAAGCAAAATAATGATCATACTCTTAAACAATTAGCTACCCCTGATTTTCATCTTCAACCATTATGTATTGATTTTCCTACTATTGATATTGCTAATTCATCTTTTACCTACTTTTCGTGGGATTCCAGGTGAAGATAATCACAAGCATCTCAAGGAGTTCCATGTAGTGTGTTATAGCATGAAGCCAATTGGGGGTACAAGAAGAGCATATTAAGTTGAGGGCATTTCCATTCTCATTGGGAGATATTGGCTTTACCACTTGGAACTAGATGCAGAGACTTTTTCTGGAAAAATACTTTCCTGTGTATTAAGTTACAAATTTTCGGAAAGAGATCTGTATAATTCGACAATATCATGGGGAAACATTATATGAGTACTAGGAACATTTTAAGAGGTTGTGTGCTAGCTACCCGTATCATCAAATCAGTGAGCAACTCTTGATCTAGTATTTTTACAAGGGGTTTCTTCCACAAGAATGAAATGTGGTAGATGCAGCAAACAGAGGTGCACTATTGGACAAGACACCTATTGAAGCAAGAAATCTTATTTCCAACATGGATGCTAACTCATTACAATTCAGTATTCGAGAGGAACCCCGACCATTACAGGTTAATGAAGCTAGTATTGCTACATTGGAGCAACAAATAGCTAGGTTGAAATATTTTGTTAGGCAAATGGCTGAAAGTGGTGATTAACAAGTCAAGGTATGTGGAATTTGAACAATTGCAGGACATCTGACTAATATGTGTCCAACTTTGCAGGATACATCTACAAAACAAATAAACACTTTTGGAAACTTTCCAGGTCAATCACAAAGGAATCCTAGCTACCCATATGCATAAAACTCAGGATGGAAGAATCCACCATTCAACACTTATGGGAAGCAAAGACAACAACAAAGTTCCTATCAATAACCATATCAAAGACAATCTCAACCATTAAGTTCGGGACCTTTACTGGAAGAAATGATAAAAAAGTTGACTCAGAATACCACTCAACTCTATAATAATGCCATACAATTCCAATAACAAACAAGAGTTAGCATTTAGAATATGGAGAATCAATTGAGTCATATAGCTACTGCGGTGGGTCGATTAGAAAATCAAAATTTGGGTAAGCTTCCTTCTTAAACTATTGTGAACCTGAAAGAGAATGCAAGTACTATCACTTTAAGAAGTGGTAGAGAAATAGAGCCACCATACAAGACTCCTATTATTGGCCATGAGGAAAAATATAAAAAAGAACTTAAAATGACTCTAAAAGAAGTGAAAACGAGAACTTAGGTAAATTCTAAATCTCTTGTGGTTACAAATTTTACTAAGACTTTACCTCCTTTTCTTAGCAGGTTTGCTAAATCGTATAAAGAAGAGCAAGATAGGGAGATTTTAGAGATGTTCAAAAAGGTAGAGGTGAACATACCTTTAATTGATGCCATTAAACAAGTTCTTCGATACGCTAAATTTCTCAAGGAGTTATGCACGTCTAAGAGGAAATTGAGGAGAGATGAGAAAGTAAGTTTGGGGAGAACATGTCCGTAGTCATTCAAAGAAAGCTTCCCCCAAAGTGTAAGGATCTAGGTACGTTCACAATTCCTTGCAAAATTGTTGATACTAGATTTGAAAAGGCAATGTTAGATCTAGGAGCTTCAGTAAATGTCACGCTACATTCCATTTATAATTCATTGAATTGGGGATCGTTGAAAGAAACACGTATTATAATTCAATTAGCCGATAGATCTAATGCTTATCTGGAAGGGGTTTTAGAGGATGTTTTAGTGTAGGTTAACAAATTGGTTTTTCCAGCTGACTTTTATGTGTTAAACATGGAGGGAGAGCCTTCATCTAATTCTACACCAATCCTTCTGGGTCGATCATTTTTGAAAACATCAAAGACGATGATTGAAGTGGATGCAGGAACATTAACTATAGAATTTGACGGTGAAATTGTTTGTTTTTAATATGTTTAAAGCTGTAAGGTACCCTAGTGATGTTCATTATGTTTTATCAATTGATGTCATTAATTCTTTGTCTCAAGAAATTTTTGACATGAATGGTAAAGATGAGTTAGAAGTCATTCTTTGCATGAATTTAATGGAATTTTTTTTTTACAAAATTCTAACTTTCTCATTACAAATGAAATGGAAGAAATTACGGTAGCACTGGAATCATTGTAAATAATACCAAAAAGGTATGTATTTCAAAATATTAAACTGCCAATATCTAATACGAAATCTTTACCTTTGGTTGTGCAAGCACCTACAATTGAATTGAAGCAATTAACTTGAAATATGTGTTTTTGGGAGAAGGAGAAACATTTCCGATAATTATAGCAAGGAACATAACTAAGCTTTAAGATGAAAAGCTCATTTAAGTACTTAAGGACCACATCACAGCTATAGGGTGGACCATAGCTGATATCAAAGGTATTAGCCCCCTTTGACATGTATGCACTGAATCCTGTTGGAAGAAGGATCCAAACCATCAAGAGAATCATAAAGAACGTTGAATCCTACGATGGTAGATGTGGTACAAACGGAGATCTTAAAGTTGCTTGATGTTGGTATAATTTATCTAATTTTGGATAGTAAATGGTGAGTCCAGTCCAAGTAGTACTAAAGAAAACTAAGACTATTATGGTAAAGAATGAGAATAATGAGTTTATGCATACAAGAATTCAAAATAGATGGCGAATGTGTATCAATTATAGGAAGTTGAATACTGCTACATGTAAGGATCATTTTCCACCCCATTCATCGATCAGATGCTCAAATGACTTGTGGAACAGTCTCACTATTGTTTTCTAGATGGGTACTTAGGATATAATCAAATCGTGGTAACTTTTGAGGATCAGGAGAAAACAATCTTCGTATGCCCATTTAGTACATTTGCTTATAGAAGGATGCCGTTTAAACTCTATAATGCCCCAGTCGCCTTTCAAAGATGCATGGTAAGTATTTTCTCTGAGTATGTTGAACACATAATTGAGGTCTTTATGGATGATTTTATTGTCTTATGGGGATTCATTTGATGCATGCTTGGATAATTTAAATTATGTACTTGAACGTTGTATCGATACTAATCTTGTACTCAATTTTGAAAAAAAAATCATTTTATGGTTGAACAAGGAATATTTTTGGGACATGTAATTTCATCTAAAGGAATTGAGTTCGATAAAGCTAACACATAAATTGTGCGAAACTTACCCTACCCCGCGAATGTGCAAGAGATTCATTCTTTTCTTAGCCATACAAGTTTGCCATTTGTTATAAAAGTATGTACCCTTTAAGTTTGATGAGGGATGCAAGGAAGCATTTGACAAATTGAAAGAACTTTTGACTTCAACACCAATCATTCAACCACCTAACTGGAGTCATCCATTTAAGATTATGTGTGATGAGAGAAATTTTATTGTAGGTGCCATCCTTGGTCCAAAATGTGGAAAGATGACTTATGCTAGTTACTACGCTTCTCGAACACTCAGTCCAACACAATATAACTATTCCACCACTAAAATGGAGCTTTTAGCTATTGTGCTTACTTTGGGAAAATTTAGACCTTACTTTCTTAGTTATAAAGTCATTGTACATTCTAATCATGCAGTATTAAGGTACCTTTTATTGAAGAGAGAAACAAAGAAAAGTCTTATTAGATATATTCTCCCACTCCAATAATTCGATTTGGAGATCAAAAGCAAGACAGGTGTAAAGAATTCAATCACGGATCACTTGAGTCAAGTGGTGAACGAGGAGGATTTAGTACCATTGCAAGAATTATCTCTAGATGAGCAATTACTAACACTTCAAGGTAAGGTTCCATGGTATGCTGATATTATGAACTGTCCAGTGAACCATGAGATACCTACTGATTTGAGTAAGGCTAAACGGAATAGGATAAATAGTGAGTCGAAGTATTATATTTGGGATGATCCTCAATTATGGAAGCGTTGTTCTGGCCAAGTGATTAGGAGATGTGTGCCTGAATATGAATATAAATCAATTTTAAAAATTTTCCATTCGTATGCTTGTGGTGGTCATTTTAGGCCTAATAGAACTGCTAGGAAAATTCTTAAATGTGGTTTTTATTGGCTAAATATGTTTCATGACCCTTATATGTTCTGTAAAACATGTGAACAATGCCAGAAACAACCAAATATTTTTCAAGACTCCTATATGTTCTATAAAACATGTGAAAAATGCCAAAAATAGGGTAATTTATCCCATAGAGATCAAATGTCTTTATCTCCAATAACTACATGTGAAAATTTTGATGTGTGGGACATTGATTTTATAGGATCATTTCCTTCTTCTTTTAGTTTTGTTTACATTTTGTTGGCTACGGATTATGTTTCTAAATGGGTGGAAGTTAAAGCCATCACGACTGACTATTATAAGGTTGTTGCAGAATTTGTCAAGTCTAACATTTTTGCTAGGTTTGGAACATCATGAGCATTGATTAGTGACAGGGATACTCATTTTTGCAATCGATTAGTGAAAAACCTTTTAAAGAAGTACCATGTCATTTTAACTATAGTTGTTAAAATTCCATGTTATGAATTTTACGTTGATGTAGCTTCTATCACTTTTATATTCATGAAAAATAAGAAAAGAAAAATGTGAGTTTGAATAAAAGTAGCAAGGAGGAAGTACAATCGTTGTGAAAAGTTATTAATCAATAGTTTATCCTCTTTAAGTTGTATTGATTGGGTGTTTGAAGATATTGCATATGAGGTAGATGTTGTTTCGGATGAAGCATTTTTTGTGTTATGTTCATATGGCTTATGGTGTGAGGCTAAATTGAGTTATGAAACATAGTCATGACTGACAGTACCCAGTTTTTAATGAATGTTAACTTGTGCATTTGATATCTCATTGAGTGCTAGTCGTGTTTCACTAACTTGATGACTTTTATGCTACATAACCCAAAATACATCTCACTTACATAACCCAAAATACATCTCACCTTACCTTTACCCACATTACAACCCTAGAAAAGCTTGTTGATTCATGACTACGCATGTGACTTTTAATGGTGAAGAAATGAAATGATATGTAAAGTTATGAATTTTTGTGATTATAAATGGCATTTGAGTGTACCCATGGAAATATCTCATTCAAACACCTTTTGTCTAAGTCTACCTCTAGATTACTCAGTTTCTAAGGGCGATGAATGTTAATTGATCATAAATAGAAGCTTTGAGTGTTGAGTTAGTTGTAACGCCGAACTCTCTGAGCTTTTTGTATTGTGTTATATTTGGAGATAATACTGTATATTAATATATACATGGTTGTGATGACTTCAAAGATGTATTTGAATCCTTTTGGTACATATGCTAGTGATATAAAATGTTATATGCCCTTATATGAACTTAGAGTTCATTAGTATGTAAAATCTTGGAGATTTTCGACATACAAGCTTTTAAGTGTGAAAAAGCAAGTCCATTGGATGGATATGACCATGGTGGTCTAATTAAATGTGTTCTAATGCCTTAGAGATGATTAGACATGATTTAAGAACTTATTGAACACTTAGAAAGCTTAATTGGAAAAGTTAATGTACCTAAGGGCTTATTTACAAATTGTTAAAAGTTAAGGGACTTAAATGTAATTTTTCAATTCTTAAAGGACCAATAAGTAATTTTATAAAGTTAAGGGGCTTATTTATAATTTACAAAAGTCCAAGTCCCAAAATGAAAATAAAAATTTTGTTCATTCTCAAATTTTGGGCTTAATTGCAAATTTAGGAAAGTTTGGAGGGTATAATGGTAATTTCACATAAACTAAGGGCAAAAAGGTAAATTCACCAGGTTTGGTCAAAGAAGAATCAAATTCTAGACTCTTCTTCATGGTGTGGCCGTGCATCTCTTCATTAAACATTAAAACACTTTGTTTTAATTAAAAGAAAAGAGAAGAAAGGAGAAGAGAGGAGGAGAAGATGAAGCATTCAGCCATCACCTATCTTTCACCACTTTTCTTGGTTCTTTAACCCAATCCTAGGTGTTCTAAGGTAATTTGGGGTCAAGGAACTCAAATCTATTATTAGATTTGAGAAATTCTCAAAGGATTGGAAGATATCACTAAAGGAAAGTTTAGGTAAATTTTGTCTCATCTCTCTCTACATTATGAATTTGAGTTTGGTGTTAAGATATGCTGTTCTCCATGCTTGAATATACATGAATCATGGTTTAGGTGAATAAAATATGTAATAGAGAGGGTTTTTAAGTCAAAACCAAAAATGCATCCATTTTGGTGAAAGTTGTAAAATTTTGGATACCTTTAGAAATCGACGATTTAAATGAATTATATCGTGTTAATTATGCATGTATGATATGAATTGATGATGAAGAATGAAGAAGATGTATGTTGGTTAAGGATGGGCCGAAATGATGAAGAAGAAGTGGATTAATGTAATGAGTTGTGTAATTGATAAATGTAGCTTAAATGAATGGAGTTGGTTTGAATGGAGTGGTGGAATGTGTCACTGAGTGGAAGTGTTACTATATGATGTGATAGGAGCATGAATTATTATGATAAAGTCTTGAAAATGTGACTTGAAAGTTATGCACATTAGGTGTTTGATAAAATGCCTAAGTGAACTTGGCTTAGGGTTTAAGGATTTCGATGGTGTGCATTAGAAAGAGGCTTTCATGTTTACTTAGAGTAAACTTGAATTGTTGCTTTAGATTAATCAGTAATGGCCTAATGTGCATGGATAAAGATGTGCTTAAGTATGTTTCGAAATGAGCAAGTATTGGAGAAGCTAATGTGAATGGTAAGGAGGTAACCATGTGAGAAGCTTAATGGTTAAATCCTATAGCTTAAAGGGAATGATATTATGTTTTACACATTTATATGATGGTGTATAACTATAAAAAAATTTATGTTTAAGTAGTAATTTCATTGTATGTCTTGTTATGTATAAAGGCTCGGGAGTTAGGAATCAAGGAGCTCGTACTGAGGATTTTTGAAGGCAAGGTAGTGCACATCTTCTTTTGAGGTGAGTTGGGGAAATCATATTTCTCATATGGGATTAGATCACCCTAAGACATATATGATGACTTGTATGTGAATTTTGAACTTAGGTAATGCTTAGTAGAATTGAATCTCAAATGGATACTAATACATTTATGTATTTATGAAATGACATTGTTTTAAATAACTTTGCATTTGAAGCACAAAAATTGGCTTTTATTTCATGAGATATTGTTTGGAAATGTTCATATGCATAACCGAGTCATATATACTACATGCAGGTATTGTCTTTTAGCTAAAAGCCTTGGCACAGTTCCATTTTATCAGTTGAACCGATAAATAAAGGTACGATGCCTTACTTGATTTTAGTATTCAACGTTTGTATATGATTTTTTGATGATTGGTGAGGAAACGATTGGACGATCGTTTGTTGGGCACAACTGATTTAGCGACCCCTGTACCCTTGATGCTGGTACATGAAAGTCGAGTCCTCATATCGACCCCTTTCTATGGGACTTGCGGGTGATTCCACAACTAGGGTTTGGACACCGACGAGGTCATCACCTAGGTTCATAAAGCTCTTGTAAACTGTAGTTCAGACTCACCATAGATGAAGTCGAGCCAACACCAAGGATCGATGGGTGTGCGCGCTAGTTTGACCGACTAATGATTTCACACATGATTGTTTTGGCTTACCCTGATATTTGTTTTTTTGATGAGATTTGATGTATACATTTGATGTTTTTATGCTTTTGTGTATTGGAACTGGAACTTATGTTCACCGGATGAGTGAATTAATAGGCTAGGCCTATATGGTTCCTAACCAATATACTTTGAGTAATAGGCTAGGCCTATATAGTTCTATGTGTTGTATGTTCACCTTATGGGTTATCTATATCATCTTGGTGTGTATCCGGTTCTATTCGTGATATATGTTTTTCCTACTCATTGAGTACATAATGTATTCACCCCCTTGGCTTTCCAACCATGTAGGTTAATTTGGTGAGTTTGAATTTCTGACTGGATCGTACAGTATTTTGACATTTTTGGGATATTACCGTATGGTCTCTGTTTTGTACTTTATTGTGTAGTGGCTCATGATTATGTTGATATGCTTTATAAATTTGTAAATTAACTCTCGTCTGTCTTGTGTTTTGTAAATGACTTTATGTATGAAAATTTTGTATTATCGTTGAGATTGATACTCAGTTAGCCTTGCATAGTCGGGCTAAGGGTATCATAAGTATCCTTAGCCTAGGTATACGGTAGTTGTCATGTATCCGATGTGATTTTAGGTCATGACAATTAAAATGGTATCAGAGCCTGGTTTTATATTTTCAAAAGTGTTATTTCCGTTTTCAAAAGATACATGAGCTTTAGGAGTTGAGTATGGGTGTTGACTGTCTTTGGTTGAGAAGTTGAGTCTCGGATCACTAAGTTGATGTCCTTAACGGTAGGATGATTTCAAACTCGACAAAAGTGCTTGTCGACATTCCTTCGAGTGTAAGAGACATCAAATAAGATAGGATTAGTTCGATTTATTTTATTAAATAATGTCTCCTTTTCTTTGATTTTATAGCATGGTTGGACGAGGAAGGGGAAGTCTTCCCAAGGATAGACTTTTGTGACCTGAGCTAGAGGAACACATCACTGAAGTAGTCGCAGAACCTGCGGTTTCTAAATCATAGTT
Source organism: Erythroxylum domingense (assembly GCA_025594535.1). Classification (NCBI taxonomy): domain Eukaryota; kingdom Viridiplantae; phylum Streptophyta; class Magnoliopsida; order Malpighiales; family Erythroxylaceae; genus Erythroxylum; species Erythroxylum domingense. The sequence continues at coordinate 18,062,807 of JANQBM010000007.1, read as the reverse complement.
TATAAGGTATTATGTGTTTTCTCGGTAGAGATGCTAAAAATTTGATCAATATTGCACACAAAGGTCTTTTGTTAGTGTGACCTTCGCCGAGGACGTTAGTTGTCCCCTAAAGTTGTTAGATTTCCCCCTCATTATAGTCACTCCTCTAAGAGAGCAAGTGGCTTATGATGAAGCATATACGGCCTGTGAGCTAAAGGTCGGTGATGTTGAGTTAGAGGTAGATCTTATTCGCCTTAATCTCTAGGATTTTGAGGTAGTATTGGGGATTGACTGGTTAGAGAGCATCATGCTAGGGTTCATTATGATAACAAAGAGATGGAGTTTGACACTCAGGGTGGAGTCCTAATTAAATTTATCAGTGGCCGATGGGTGTTCCCGAGTTATTTGGTATCAGTGGTCAAGGCTGAGAAATTGATTCGTCGGGGATGCTAGGCATACCTCGTATATGTGATTGACACTTGGGCACAGAGGATTGAACTTAGAGATATCCCTATTGTATGCGAGTTCCCTGATTTCTTTTCAGAGGAGTTATCTAAATTACCATCTGATCGGGAGTTTAATTTTACTGTTGACTTGGTCCCCAGGAAAACATCAATATCTTTACCACCGTATCGCATGGTACCAGCTGAATTGAAAGAGCTGAAGGTTTAGTTGCAAGAGTTATTAGACAAGGGCTTCATCAAACTAAGCCATTCACCGTGGGGAGAACCAGTATTGTTTGTCAAAAAGAAGGATGGGACCCTCCGCTTATGTGTTGGTTATCAACAGTTAAATAGGGTTACCATCAAAAATAAATATCCACTCCCTAGGATTGATGACTTATTTGATCAGTTGAGAGGAGATACAATATTCTCAAAGATAGATTTGAGGTCTGGGTATCATTAGTTGAAGATTGCAGAAAGTGATGTGCACAAGACTGCTTTCCGGACAAGGTATGGACACTATGAATTTTTGGTGATGTCGTTCGGATTGACAAATGCACCTGCAACATTTATGGATCTCATGAATAGAGATTTCCATCCTTATTTAGATCAATTTGTTATAGTCTTCATTGATGACTTTCTGATTTATTCTAAGGATGGGGAGGGGCATGTTAGACATCTCCGGGATGTACTACAAATACTTTACGAAAGACAGTTGTACGCAAAGATTTCAAAGTGTGAATTTTGGTTGAAGGAGATAGGATTTCTTGTGCATATGGTATCGGGAGAAGGTATTTATGTAGACTCAAAAATGGAGGAAGCCATACTTGAGTAGGAATAGCCCAATAATGTGACAAAAGTTTGCAGCTTTCTAGGGTAGCTAGTTATTATCGGAGATTTGTTAAAGACTTCTAGTACTTGCAATTCCTTTATTGAGGCTTACCTGAAAGGGGGCAAAAATTTCAGTGGGATGACAAATGTGAGATGAGTTTTTAGGAATTGAAGAAGCAACCAACTTCTGCGCCAGTACCCCCATTTATTTGTGTCCTCGATTTAGGAGTTTCGAGGACGAAACTCTTTTGAGGGGGGGAGAACTTGTAAAGCTGGACTCTCTGAGTGTTTTTTACTGTGCTATATTTGGAGATACTACTGTCTATTAATATATACATGGTTGTGATGAGTTCAAAGATGTATTTGAATCCTTTTGGTATGTATGCCAGTGATATAAAATGTTATAGGCCCTTATATGAACTTAGAGTTTATCGGTATACAAAATCTTGGAGATTTTCGACATATAAGCTTTTAAGTGTGAAAAATCGAGTTCATTGGATGGATATAACCATGGTGGTCGAATTAAATGTGTTCTAATGCCTTAGAGACGATTAGACATTATTTATAGACTTATTGGACACTTAGAAAGCTTAATTGGAAAAGTTGCAAATTATTAAAAGTCAAGGGACTTAAATGTAATTTTTCAATTCTTGGAGGACCAATACGTAATTTTATAAATTTAAGGGGTTTATTTACAATTTGCAAAAGTCCAAGAACCAAAATGAAAATAAAAGTTTTGGTCATTCTCAAATTTTGGCCTTAGTGTGGCCGTGCACCTCTTCATTAAACATTAAAACAATTTGTTTTAATTAAAAGAAAAGAGAAGAAAGGAGAAGAGAGGAGGAGAAGATGAAGGATTCGGCCATTACCTGTCTTTCACCACTTTTCTTGATTCTTTAACCCAAACCTAGGTATTCTAAGGTAATGTGGGGCCAAGGAACTCAAATATATCATTAAATTTGAGAAATTCTCAAAGGATTGAAAGATATCACTAAAGGAAAGTTTAGGTAAATTTTGTCTCATCTCTCTCTACATTATGAATTTAAGTTTGGTGTTAAGATATGTTGTTCTCCATGCTTGAATATGCATGAATCATGGTTTAGTTGAATGAAATGTGTCATAGAGAGGGTTCTTTAAGTCAAAATTGAAAATGCCCCTTTTGGTGAAAGTTGTAAAATTTTGGATACCTTTTGAAATCGATGATTTAAATGAATTCTATGGTGTTAATTGTGCAT
>JANQBM010000007.1:18033294-18060219 GCA_025594535.1 Erythroxylum domingense | reverse complement strand
TCCCAGAAAATTTCTATAATTCTCTAAAATTCAGAAAATCCCAATAACCCTCTCCAATACAATTTTTACACACAAAGCCTATTTTTCAAAAATTCCCATTCATTCACAATTTTACTAGGAAAATGTCATGAATGCATGTACAGATATTTTTCATGTGCACAAAAATCACTGTTCACAAATGTATGAGCATAAGATGTGTTTTCCTAATCTCTCCGATTAATTTCACGTGTACTAATTTCCATGATTCAACCCGTTGTATGGAAACGGGATGTTACATTTTTACTTAAGATTCAATGAAATTCCATGGGCTATAAAGGTAACATCACCCTAATGCTTGAGAGTAAAAAATATTTCATCAGCAATGGATAGATGTTAATGAAACTTGATAAGCATAAAAAAAAATTTATTATAAGGAGAGTACAAGTTATCCTCACCTCCTACCATTATTTTTCATATTTTTCTTTTATTCATACAAGTTTTATACATTAAGAACAATGTATAACTTAAGTATGGGGAAGACATTTAGTAGTCAAGCTTGTCAACATTTTCTATAATTATCATAATAATGAATAATTTGGGAAATTTTTTAAAAGAGATTTTTATTCAAGATTATTCATTACAAGTTTGGTTATGATTGTGATTTGATGTGTTTGGGCAAATGGTTTTGAGTTTTGATGATTAAGTTGATTTAGCTTATTAATTTTGAAAAGTGATACTTGATTTGTGTTATGATATTTTATATATAGTTTGTCATATATTAAATTAAATATAAATTTTTAGCACTTTTGTTACCCTACATGTAAAAAATGGAAAGAAAAAATTGTAGTATATGAATATAAGAGCATAAATAATTTCACTCTGTTAGCTTTGTGCCAATAAAATGATTAAAGTTAAAAAGTGGTGCTAGTAGGTATTTGATATAGTGACCTAGTTGAGTAACTAAGAGTGTTTGTGACAAGGTGTATACTCTCAAATCAAAAGGCCAATTGATTTTTCAAACAAGCTTTTAAATGCTCCTATGTTGTTTAGTTTTAGTGTTTTATTTTTACTAAGGGATATAAAAAAAGTGTCTAAAGGTTTTAGCAATTTTCATATGTAAGTTCACTTTATGCATTGAGTGGAATGACGTGAATTGAGTTAAAATTTTAATAATTATGGAGTGAATTGGATTGATTTTTAGTTTGATATACGTATTAAGTGCTTAAAGATTCAATAAACCTTGCAATTGAACAGAAAGTGGAAAATTTTAGTGAATATATTCAATTTTTTAATGCCTTCCTAAAATTATAGAATAAACAAATGCTTAAGTGTAGAGGAGTTTGATAAATTCTTAATAGATCATATTTCTAGACATTATCTTTGAATATATGGCATTTAGACTTTAGATGTTCGAGTTTCCTATATTAAAACAATATTATTTAATTTTTAATTTAAATCTAGCTTACCACTGTTGAATTCCTTTCTTTTAAATAATTTTTCTATTAAAAATTTTTTTGAATTTTTTTACAAATTAGGAAAATATCTTCCTTATTACTTTCACTAGTTGTTGTCTCTTCTTCTTCACTTGATTCCTCTTTCTCCCTTGCTGGAGCCATTGTCTCTTCTTATTGAATCTTATTGTGTCTCATTTCATAGGTAAGTAGTGATCCAATAAGTTCCTCTAATAGTAGCACATTTAAGTGTTTTACTTATTTGATTGCTATCACCTTGGCTTCCTAATACTTTGTAAGAGACTTAAATAATTTCCTCATCACTTCAACATTATTACATATCTTTTCTAAGACTTTAAGAGCACAAATAATATAAAATTAGTCTATTGTATATACTATATATGTTTTCATCATATTTAATTTGAAACATTTCATTTTGATATGTTATCATGCTTACTTTGTTATCTTTTACTTGATTTGTTGCCCTATATGTAACTTCTAAAGTATGCCAAATTTGATAAACCACTTTACATATAGAGACTTTATTGAATCTATTTCTTTTTAATGTACTATCAGTCTAGGGAGGTCTGATAGTACACAACCTTACCCCTATCTAGTAGAGATGTGTTTTCCGATAGACCTTATGTAATGTATCATACAAATACTAAAAAATTATAAATGGATGTGTATATATATACAAAAAAATAAAATACATAAATAAATACATCAAACAAAAATAAAAATGAAAAAGGTAGCAAAAATAACTAAATGTAAAAATATAAATAAACAATAAAGAAATTAAATAATTATAATAGCAAAAAAAGGTACAGCAATTCAAAATAATGTACACGTAGGACATGTCAAAACTTAACAATACATCATAAGATGAAAATACATACTAGAAAAGACCTATACAAGAGTAACTCTAATTGGACCAAAAGGTAAAATAAATATACCGAACAAAAAAGACTGTAGGAGTAGCTCCTACCAGGCTTTCAACCGTTTCATCCATTAGGAATAATTTATTATAGTTTTCCAATACATATAATCATTTTCATCAAAGGAAGAAGCTCTAATAATATTTTCACCATTTTGGCTAAATGAAGATGCAGATACACCTACATATGCTATAAAGATTATTTTTAAATTTTTTTTAAAAATATAATAACAGAAACTTACTTTGATACCACTTATTGGTCCCAAATGGCACTTAAGAGGAGAGTGAAATGTTTAAGTTAATTTTAAGAAAAATTTTAGAACTTAAGACAAAAGCTTAAAATATTTCCAATTGAATGATGAAATGTAATGCTAATTTAGAAAATCTCATTCACTAAATAAAGTGTGGGATGAAAAGTATAAGGAAGAGAGGTTGAGGAGGAGGAAGAAGAAGATGGGGCGAAGGTGGTTGGAGAAGAACTAGCAGAGGAACCAAATGAGGAAACTATTAAAAAGGCCTTGGTGGCTACCTTAAGTACGAAGGGTTCCCATTTCCTCCAAGACAAACTACTTGTGTTAAATCGACGATTCTGGGAGTTTTATTATCCCATATTTTATTAATAGTTTGTCATTAAAAAGGGCATTACTGTAGTTAATTGATTTCAGTAACTTTAATGTGTCCTTATAATCATCTGGCAGAAGGTGGCTTACTTACAGACTACAAAACCTTTATGTGGAGAATTCAAAGGAAACAAGCCACTAATTATAGCCCCAGGATGAGGGTAACCTATATGGTACATTGAACTATCAACGTTAAATGCTGCATAGGAGGTAAACCATGAATTAAGAAAGATTTTATTTTACATTATTTTATTATCATAGTTCCTATTTATTTTCTTTTTTATTTTTATATTCTTTTATATTTTTAACCCTTTTCTTTATATTTTGTGAGAACTTAGTCTACTATTGGATGGATCTGAAATCAAAAAAATCATCTTATTCAAGAAAGTACTAACTTAACCCTCTCACTTATTTTTAAATGCTTATATTGTTTAGGATAATGTATAATTTTAAGTGTGGGGAAAGGGTGAATGATTAATAATGGTTTCTTTAAACTTATTATAATCTTGATTATTAAATTTTATTAACTAATATTTTAGATTGGTTAAAATATACCCACCAATACTATACTTCATTGTGGAATAATGATTTGAATCAGTATGCAAAAGGATGATAGTTAGAATAAAAAAACTTCTTTAATTCATTATTTTTAGTATTCATTTAAATAATAAAGTTGAATGAAATTCCAAATTATTTACTCACTTAACCCATCTTTTTCACACGCATTTGAGCTTAAGAGCTGAAGTTACAAACCTTTTAAGCTTTTTTTATTCTTTCACGTATGTTATCATACATTGTGGAATGATTCTAAAACTTGCTTTCATTATACGTATTGAGATCATATTTGTTAAATTATAAGCATTGAAGTGATAAAGGCACGAGAATCAATTTGTTTCAACCTATTTCTTTGATAACTACCTTATCTTAAAATTATCTTTATGAATAACAAAGTTGAGCCTTAACCTTTTTTATAGATTTAAACCTACATGTTAACCTTTATCTTATTTTTCTTTGAAGTTCACCTTGAAAGTTATTTACATCATTTATTTGTTTGAAACTTGAAAATCTTAAAATGTCCATTATTTTGTTAATTGTGGTACTGAATCCTTAAAATTATGTTTTGAGCATAGAAAAAGAAAAGAAAAGTACATGATGATTTATAATAAGAACGGATAGGTCAAGAATAATAAGCGATAAAATGCATAGGTCAAGAATAATTAGGGATGTATGTTTTAATATTTGAATTTTTATTATGGTTTGCTTAAAGACAACCAAAATCTTAAATGTGGGAATGTTTGACAGATACATAATTGATCATATTTATACTTCATGTTTCACGCATTTTTACCTATTATTTATACTTTTATTGTGTATTTGGTACTTAATCTACTCCAAGTGCATTTATAGGTTAAAATTGCCTTTTTGTAATAAAAGGAGAGGAAATTGGTTGAAATCGTGGCATAAAATAAAGATTTGAAGCAAATAGGAGATACACAGCTGTGTATGTGACCATGTAAGTCTCTAAAAAAGTGTGAGGTAATGGTTTTAATTTTTTTGGGTACATTACCAAAAACACTAGAATTTGCTATAAAAGTATATGAGCGGAGGCAATTCAGAAAAGAAGGTTTTTGGAGACAATGCCAAATATGGATAACATCTAAAAGAGACGATATTGATTCTGAGAAGTGGAAAACATAGAGAAATCATTAAAACATACAATAGATTACAACAGTAACCTCAAAATTACAAGAACATTCGATAAAAGAGAAAGGAAAATTTATAATTGTAAACTCTTTGTTTTATATTCATTTTTCTTCCATATTTTGTTTCATTTCGTTTTCTAATATGTGTAACTAAAAGCTTTTTAGTGTCTAGTTACGATGAACACTATTTCAGGTAATAATATGTTTTGATTTTTTTATTTAATGCAATGGCCTTGATTGATTTATTATGATTCAATTATGTGTTTAATATATGTTTTAAAAATTCCATATTATTAGTTCATAATTTGATTTCATAGCATTAAGATTGAGAAATACTTTGCATTAATAGATCTACTATAATTGAAAGGAGTTGATTGCAAACCTAGAGACAGTTCGACGTAAATCCTTTAAAATAAAGTAAAACCTAATAGCGGAATTTACAAATCGGTAATGCAATCCTATAAACTTTAACTTGAGTACTTCAATTGATGAACTTAGTATTAGTTGTTAGTTGACTCAATAGAGTTATTATAATACAATAGTAATTTCCATAATCTAATAATCAATAAAACAATTGCATAATGAAGAGTTACTTATTTAATGTTTTTAAAGGGATTTATTACCTAGACACTATATCCTAATGTTGATTATTTTCTAACTAATTTCTTTAGTTTCTGTGTTCAATATTGCTATCTATTTTATTTTAATTGTTAAATTAATAAATAAAATCCAATTTGTAGGCTAGATAATATAAAAAGATAATTACTAGTAATCACTATCTTTATGGGGTCGACAAGTACTTATTGTACTAGTTATAACTACGTCAAGCATTTAAAGTAAAATTAATATTGGTACAAAAGTAAACCAATAAAGTTTTTGGTGCTTTCATTAAGGATAGTGATATTAGGAACACCTGGATATTATTACTCTTGCCATTATTTTTATTTTATTTTTGTTGTATTTTAAACTTCCCTACTTTGACGGTGTGTTTGTGATTGTTTTTAGGGATTGAGATTTAACATCACTAGCAAAATTCACAATGGAAGGATGGAATTATCAGTACTCTTATAGGAGTTATGATACGTCTTCACAATATGTAATATCACCGTATGAGAAAAAATTGTTTCCTCACATATTTTCATAAGCTCAATAGATGTCTAAACTGTGTTGTAAAATTTATAGGAGTAATTATTACAATCATAAATGTCGGGCATCGACATACATATGGGAGAAGCAATACATGTCTAATAAGCTATAAGGCACATTATACGAGAATATGTATAATTTAGAGTGGAGCAAACCTTATACATATAAATGGATTGACTATGCTCCAAAACATGTATAAGAAAAGAAGTGATACGAATGTGTTACAAATAGACAAATGGAAAACCTTATCAAGCAGGTAGTTAGCTGACTTGAAGTTGAGGAGAGGATTTCTTCACCTGAATATGATGACTATAATACCTCATACCATTTGAGCCCTCCAACTTCTCAAAATGAAGGAGAGATGACGATTGATTTCATATTTTTGGATACATTTTAAGAAGGTGAGGATGTAATTATTGATTTAAAAGATATGATGGCCAAATTTATTCAAGAATCAAACATGAGGCATCAGGAAACTAGGGCTTGTACATAAGATATGGTAAATCAGATTGACTAACTAACGAAGATATTATCCAACAAACTATAAGGGAGTTTATCTAGTACTATTGAAACATATCATAAAGAATATGGAGTGAAAATCATCCTTAGGAATGGAAACAATCTTTTAGAAGAAGAAGAAAAAGAAACCTCTATCCAACAAGAGGAAGTAGAGATGTGACAGGAGGTAATTGAAGAAGATGAGTCATAAACCTTTTTCTAAGAAGAAGATGAAGAGGGAGGAACCAAATCAGGAAACTATTAATAAGGCATTGGTGGCTACCTTAAGTATGGAGGGTTGCCACTTCCTCCAAGGAAAACTGCTTACATTAACTGACGATTCAAAGGGATTTGTTATCCCATATTTTATTAACAATTTGACATTAAAAAAGGCATTACTATAGTTAATTAGTTTCAGTGACTTATTGCATTATGTCTCTATGATTATCTTACAACAGGGGGCATACTTATGGGCTACAAAACCATTACGTGGATAGTTGTGTGGAAGGAAGCCACTAATCATAGACGAAAGATAGGGGTAACATTTAAGGTAAGTAAACTTATCAATGTTAAAAAATTGTTGGATGGGAGAAAACTCATCAATTATAATAGATGTAATCTAGTATTGGATGGATCATAAATCAAAAAGATCATCTTCTTAAGGAAAGTACTAGCTTAACCCTCTCACTTTAAGTGTGGAGAAGGAGTGAATGATTTCTTTAAGCTTACTATAATCTTGATTATTAAATTTTATTAAATTGTATTCTGAATTGGTTGAAATCTATCTAGCAGTACTATATTTCATTATGGATTATTGGTTTGAATCAGTATGTAAAAGGATGATAGTTAGAATAAAATTACTTCTATAAATCATAACTTTTAGTATTCACTTAAACAATCAAGGTAATGAAATTGCATATTGTTTACATATATAAACCCATCTTTTCGTAAGCTCTTAAGCCTAAGAGATAAAATTTCAAAACTTTTAATCTCTTTTTATTCTTTCATGTGTGTTGTCAAGCATAGTGGAATGATTTTAGAACTTGCGTTCATTATACATATTAAGATCATATTTGTTAAATTAAAAACATTGAAGTGATAAAGGAACTTAGATTAAACAATTTGTTTCAACCTATTTCTTTGATAGTACCTTAACTTAAAATTATCTTTAGGAATAACCAAGTTGAGCCTTAAACTTTTTCATAGATTTAGGCCTATTTATTTTTGTTTATTTCCTTGTTTTTTGTTGTGGCTTTCATGAAAAGAGAAACATGTCATTACAAAGTGTTTGGTTGAGTATTATTTTCATTTCTTCTTTTCAAAAATAAAAAAACAACAACTTTATGGAAACATTAAAAAAACGTTTTTACATGGTTTTAAAACAAGTTTTTCTTTCATAAAAACAATAATCTCCATTTTTTCACTATCTTTTGTTTTATTTTCTAGCCTGGCTCTGCCTTCTCCACTTTATGCTTGCTCCTTCATCTTTGAGAAAAGGTCAACAATGGAGGCAACAAAGATTTGGTGCTTGACATTTTTTCCATTGTCTCTTAAAAGTTCAAGGTCTAGGTAGTCGCATGATTGAGCTTTTTTTGGGTTCAAACCAATATGACTTCTTCAAGTTGGGATCTTTTCCGGTAAACCCACTTGGGTATGGTCTACTAATATTAACCACCACAACTTCTTCTTTCAATAATGATGATGTTGTCTTGGATTCCCGTTGCCGATAAGGATGGTGGCACCAACAATGATGCTCTCAATGAAACAAGGTTTTGGTACAAGAACTTCGTCGCTACATTTCGTGAGGCTTTATCTGCCATTCCTAATTCTCAAAAGGTGAATATTTTCAAAATCCTAGTTGATTTTAAAGTTTTGTTTGAGAATTTGGGTGCTTTTATTTAGTGGTATGATTTTGAGATAAAAATTTGAAACCGATTTTGTATCTGATTTTTATAAAAGGATATATATCTTCTATTAGGAATTTTATGATTGTAGCCAGGTTAGCTCTCCAGACATTACATATTTGTGATGAAATCTTGATGTCTGTCTATAATTTTTATTTGTGATTAATTTCTTACATATACATTTTATATTATCATCAATTAGGTCTTTTTTTATAGCAGACTAGTTATCATTCTTGATGTAGTCTTACTAATAGTATCTTTAAAAATGGCTTTTGTTCTTCTTGACTAAGTAGTACTGCAATAGACCTATTGTTGATTAGAGATATTGTTTTTTCAATTTTTCTATGGTTAAGAGTGAGCTTTAAACTTATGAATGAGCTTGTTTGACTCCATGGTTTAATATAACTTTTGCAACTTTTATATCAACGTACCATCTAACTTTACAATGACATCATTATCTATACATCCTTACATGTGTATTATCTCATCCAAGGCCATTGCAATCGTCTATTTTGTAGTTCTTTTTGTTCTTATCTTATTTCTACCATCTGGTAGTTGTTAAATTTTTTCTATATAATGAAATGGTTAGGGAAGAAATTGTGACAAATGGACTCCAATCTTTATGTACTACAGTTTTTCAACAACATTGAACACCTATAGGTACCTATAAATATTGCCTTGAATTGAAGTTCCCTTAACATGTTTTTTGGCTCTTTGGTTTTTTAGCTTTTTGGTTGAATGGATGTATCAACCTTGTCATTTTTTTCCAAAACGGTATTAATCTTTGAGAAAATTATATCATCTAATTCTTCTTATTTCGGTGGTACGAACCTTCTTTTTGTTACATTTTTTTCTTTTAATCATTTATGTCTTTAATTGTAACGCCAGACTCTTTGATCTTTTTGTATTGTGCTATATTTGGAGATACTGCTATATATTAATATATACATGGTTGTGATGAGTTCAAAGATGTATTTAAATCCTTTTGGTACGTATGATAGTTATATAAAATGCTATATGCCCTTATATGAACTTAGAGTTCATCAGTATGTGAAATCTTGGAGATTTCCGACATATATGCGTTTAAGTGAGAAAAACTGAGACCATTGGATGGATATGATCATGGTGGCTGAATTAAATGTGTTCTAATGCCTTAGAGGTGATTAAACATGATTTATAGAATTCTTGGACACTTAGAAAGCTTAATTGGAAATGTTGATGCACGTAAGGGCTTATTTGCAAATTGTTAAAAGTGAAAGGACTTATTTGTAATTTTTCAATTCTTGAAGGACCAATATGTAATTTTATATAGTTAAGGGGTTTGATTATAATTTGCAAAAGTCCAAGGATCAAAATGAAAATGAAAGTTTTGGTCATTCTCAAATTTGGGCTTAATTGTAAATTTTGGAAAGTTTGGAGGGTATAATGGTAATTTCATATAAACTAGGGGCCAAAAGGTAAATTCAAAGAAGAGTCAAATTCTAGACTCTTCTTCATGGTGTGTCCGTGCAGCTCTTCATTAAACATTAGAACACTTTATTTTAATTAAAAGAAAAGAGAAGAAAGGAGAAGAGAGGAGGAGAAGAAGAAGCATTCGACCATCACCTATCTTTCACCACTTTTTTTGATTCTTTAACCCAAACCTACATGTTCTAAGGTAATTTAGGGTCAAGGAACTCAAATATATCACTAGATTTGAGAAATTCTCAAAGTATTTGAAGATATCACCAAAGGAAGGTTTAGGTAAATTTTGTCTCATCTCTCTTTAAATTAGGATTTTGAGTTTGGTGTTAAGATATGTTGTTCTCCATGCTTGAATATGCATGAATCATGGTTTAGGTGAATGAAATGTGTCATATAGAGGGTTCTTTAAGTCAAAACCGAAAATGCCCCCTTTTGGTGAAAGTTTTAAAATTTTGGATACCTTTTCAAATCGATGATTTTAATGAATTCTATGATGTTAATTGTGCATGTATAATGTGAATTGATGATGAAGAATGAAGAAGATGTATGTTGGTTAAGGTTAGGCTAAAATGATGAAGAACAAGTGGATTAATGTAATGATTTGTGTAATTGATAAATGTAGCTTAAATGAAGGGAGTTGGTTTGAATGGAGTGGTGGAATGTGTCATTGAGTCAAAGTGTTACTATATGATGTGATAGGAGGATGAATTATTATGATAAAGTCTTGAAAATGTGACTTGAAAGTTATGCACATTAGGTGTTTGATAAAATGCCTAAGTGAACTTGGCTTAGGGTTTAAGGATTTTGATGGTGTGAATTGGAAAGAAGCTTTCATGTTTACTTAGAGTAAACTTGAATTAGTGCTTAGATTGATGAGTAATGGCCTAATGTGCATGGATAAAGATGTGCTTAAGTATGTTCCAAAATGAGCAAGTATTGGGTTAAAGGCATTAAATGCCTTAGAAAATGCAACAGAAAAGGTAATATGAATGGTAAGGAAGTAACCATGCGAGAAGCTTAATGGTCAAATCCTGTAGCTTAAAGGGAATATTATGTTTTACACACTTATATGATGGTGTATAACTATAAAAAAAATTATGTTTAAGTAGTAATCTCATCGTATGTCTTTTTATATATAAAGGCTTGGGAGCTAGGAATCAAGGAGCTTATACCGAGGATTTTTGAAGGCAAGGTAGTACACATATTCTTTTGAGGTTAGTTGGGGAAACCATATTTCTCAAATAGAATTGGAACATTCTAAAACGTGTTGAATGATTTGTATGTGAATTTTGAACCAAGGCAATGTAGGGTAGAATTGAACTTCAAGTGGATACTCATATGCCTATGTATTTAAGAAAAAATATTGTTTTGAATAACATTTTGCACTTGGAGTGCAAAAGATGATGTTCATTGTATGAAATAATGTTTTGAAATTTACATATGCATGATCGAACCACATTTTCCATATATATGTGTCCTTTTTGGCTTAGAGCCATCATAAGGTTTCAATTCATTGGTTGGTCCGATGCCTTGCTTGATCTTATACTTAAAATTTGAAAATGATTTGTTTTGTGATTGGTGAGGTAACGATTGGCCAATTATGTGGGAGGCACAACTGATTTAGTGACCCCCATACCCTTAATGCTGGTACATAAAAGTCGAGTCCCTGTGTTGACACCTTTTTACGGGATTTGTGGGTGATTCCACACCTAGGGTCTGGACACCGATGAGGTCATCACCTAGGGTCATGATGTTCTCGTCGACTATAGTCCAGATTTACCATGGATGAAAGTCGAGCCAACACGGAGGATCGGTGCCTATGCGCCCTAGTTTTAATCGACTAGTGATGTCACACATTATTGTTTTAGCTTACCTTAAAATTTGTATTTCTAATAAGATTTGATTCATACATGTGATGTTTTTATGCTTTTATGTATTAGAACTAGAACCTATGTTCACTGGATGAGTGAATTAATAGGCTAGGCCTATATGGTTCCTAACCAATATGCATGCGTTGAGTCATAGACTAGGCTTATGTGTTTTTATATGTTCTATGTTCACCTCATGGGTTATCTATACCGTCTTGGTGTGTATCGAGTTCTATTCGTGACATTTGTTTTCCTATTCACTGAGTACATAATGTACTCACCCCCTCCACTTCCTAACCATGCAGCTTAATTTGGTGAGTTTGAAGTTCTGATTGGATCGTACGGTCTTTTGACATTTTCGGGATATTATGGCACATAGGTAGTCTATGTCGATATGCTTTATAATTTTGTAAATTAACTCTTGCCTGTCTTGTGCTTTGTAAATGTCTTTATGTATGATCATTTTGTATTGTCGTTAAGATTGATATTCAGTTAGCCTTGTATAGTCGTGTTAAAGGTACCGTGAGTATCTTTAGCCTAGGTATACGGCGGTTATCATATGCTTGATGTGGTTTTGGTTCGTGATAATTAAATTGGTATCAGAGCAAAGGTTTTTATGCTTTTAAAAGTTTTTTAAACTGTTTTCAAAAGATTCATGAGCCTTAGGAGTTGAGTCAGGGTGTCGACAGTCTTTGAACGAGAAGTTGAGTTTCGGATTGTTAAGTTAACATCTTTAACGGTTGGATGATTTCAACCTCAGTAAAAGTACTTGTCGACATTCCTTGGGCTGTAAGGGACGTTGGATAAGCTAAGCTTAGTCCGATCTATCTTATTAAAAAATGTATTTTTCTTTGATTTTAAATTGATAGCATGGTTGGACGAGGAAGGGGAAGTCATCAAAAGGTTAGACCTTTATGACCTGAGCTAGAAGAACACATCACTGAAGTAGTCGTAGAACCTACGGTTGTAACTAGTAGTTTATAAGGTGTTATGTGTGTTCTCAGTAGAGACGCTAAAATTTTGATCAATATTACACGCAAAGGTTCTTTATTAGTATGACCTTCACCAAGGACGTTAGTTGTCCCCTAAAACCGTTAGATTTCCCCCTCATTATGGTCACTCCTCTAAGAGAGCAAGTGGCTCATGATGAAGTATATATAGCCTATGAGCTAAAGGTCAGTGATGTTAAGTTAGAGGCAGATCTTATTTCCCTCAATTTTTAGGATTTCGAGGTGATATTAAGGATTAACTAGTTAGAGAGCCATAGAGCCAGGGTTGATTATTTTAGGAAAGAGGTGGAGTTTGACACTCAGGGTGGAGTCTTAATTAAATTTACCGGTGATCTATGGGTGTTCCCGAGTTGTTTAATATTAGTGGTCAAGGATAAGAAATTGATTCGTCGGGGATGCCTGGCATACCTCGTATATGTAATTGACACTTAGGTACAGAGGATCAAATTTGGAGATGTCTCTATTGTATACGAGTTCGGGAGTTTGATTTTACGACTAACTTGATCCTGGAGACAACACCGATATCTATATCGTCATATCGTATGGCACTAGTTTAATTGAAAGAGCTAAAGCTTTAGTTACAAGAGTTATTGGATAAGGGCTTCATCAGACTAAGTCATTCACTATAGGGAGCACTAGTATTGGTTATTAAGAAGAAGGATAGGACCCTCCACTTATGTGTTGGTTATCGACAGTTTAATAGGGTTACCATCAAAAATTAATATCCACTCCCTAAGATTGATGACTTATTGATCAGTTGAGAGGAGCTATAGTATTCTCAATGATAGATATAAGGTCTGGTTATCATTAGTTGAAGATTACTGAAAGCGATATACACAACACTGCTTTGTGAATGAAGTATAGACACTATGAATTTTTGGTGATGTTGTTCGGATTGAGAAATGCACCTGTAGCATTTATGGATCTCATGAACAGGGTGTTCCATCCTTATTTAGATCAGTTTGTCATAGTCTTCACTGATGACCTTCTGATTTATTCTAAGGATAGGGAGGAGCATGCTAGATATCTTCAGGTTGTGCTACAAATACTTTGCGAAAGACAGCTATACGCAAAGTTTTTAAAGTGTGAATTTTGGTTGAAGGAGATAGGATTTTTAGGCATATGGTATTAGAAGAAGGTATTTATGTAGACTCAAAAAAGGTAGAAGCCATACTTATATGGGAACAACCCAAGAATGTGCTAGAAGTTTGCATCGTTATAGGGTTAGTTGGTTATTATCGGAGATTTGTTAAGGACTTATCAATACTAGCAATCCCTTTATCGAGGCTTACCTGGAAGGGGTAAATATTCAGTGGGAGGACAAATATGAGGCGAGTTTTTAGGAATTGAAGAAGCAACTGACTTTTGCACTAGTACCCCTACTTATTTGTGTCCTCGACTTAGGAGTTTCAGGGATGAAACTCTTTTAGGGGTGGGAGAACTTGTAACGCCGAACTCTCTATGCTTTTTGTATTGTGCTATATTTGGAGATAATACTGTATATTAATATATACATGGTTGTGATGAGTTCAAAGATGTATTTGAATCCTTTTGGTACGTAGGCCAGTGATATAAAATGTTATATGCCCTTACATGAACTTAGAGTTTATCGATATGCGAAATCTTGGAGATTACTGACATATAAGCTTTTAAGTGTGAAAAATCGAGTCCATTGGATGGATATGACCATAGTGGTCGAATTAAATGTGTTCTAATGCCTTAAAGGTGATTAGACATGATTTATAGACTTATTGGACACTTAGAAAGTTTAATTGGAAAAGTTGATGCATATAAGGGCCTATTTGGAAATTGTTAAAAGTGAAAGGACTTATTTGTAATTTTTCAATTTTGGAGGACCAATATCCACTCCAATCAAGATAAAATAGATCATTTAAAAAAGGTTAAAATAGTTCTTCAACGTTGTCAAGATAAAGGAATAATTTTAAGTCAAAAGAAAGTAAAATTAGCACAACAGAATATAGAATATCTAGGAATTGAATTCCAAAATGGATATTTAAAATTACAAACTAATATTTTAAAAAAAATTCATCAATTTCCTAATCAATTAAAAAGTAGAACACATGTACAAAGATTTTTAGGAATTTTAAATTATATTTCCGACCAAGGATATTTGTAATTTTTCAATTTTGGAGGAGCAATATGTAATTTTATAAAGTTAAGGGGCTTGATTATAATTTTCAAAAGTCAAGGATTAAAATGAAAATGAAATTTTTGGTCATTCTTAAATTTTGGGCTTAATTGCAAATTTTGGAAAGTTTGGAGTGTATAATAGTAATTTCACATAAATTAAGGACAAAAAGGTAAATTCACCATGTTTGGTCAAAGAAGAGGCAAATTCTACACTCTTCTTCATGCTATGGTCGTCCACCTCTTCATTAAACATTAAAACACTGTTTTAATTAAAAGAAAACAGAAGAAAGGAGAAGAGAGAAGGAGAACATGAAGCATTTGACCATCACCTATCTTTCACCACCCTTTTTTTATTCTTTAACCCAAACCTAGGTGTTCTAAGGTAATTTGGGGTGAAGGAACTCAAATCTATCATTAGATTTGAGAAATTGTCAAAGGATTTGAAGATATCACCAAAGGAAGGTTTAGGTAAATTTTGTCTCATCTCTCTCTACATTAGGATTTTGAGTTTGGTGTTAAGATATGTTGTTCTCCATGCTTGAATATGCATTAATCATGGTTTAGGTGAATGAAATGTATCATAAAGAGGGTTTTTAAAGTCAAAACTGAACATGCCCCCTTTTGGTGAAAGTTGTAAATTTTTGGATACCTTTTCAAATCGATGATTTAAATGAATTCTATAGTGTTAATTGTGCATGTATAATGTGAATTGATGATGAAGAATGATAAAGATGGATGTGGGTTAAGGTTGGGCTGAAATGATGAAGAAGAAGTGGATTAATGTAATGAGCTGTGTAATTGATAAATGTAGAATAAATGAAGGGAGTTGGTTTGAATGGAGTGGTGGAATATGTCATTGAGTGGAAGTGTTACTATATGATGTGATAGGAGGATGAATTATTATGATAAAGTCTTGAAAATGAGACTTGAAAGTTATGCACGTTAGATGTTTGATAAAATGCCTAAGTGAACTTGGCTTAGGGTTTAAGGATTTTGATGGTGTGTATTGGAAAGAGGCTTTCATGTTTGCTTAAAGTAAACTTGAATTGTTGCTTAGAATGATGAGTAATGGCCTAATGTGCATCGATAAAAATGTGCTTAAGTATGTTTCGAAATGAGCAAGTATTGGGTTAAAGGCATTAAAGGCCTTAGAAAATGCAAAAGAGAAGCTAATATGAATGTTAAGGAAGTAACCCTGTGAGAAGCTTAATGGTAGAATCCTATAGCTTAAAAGGAATGATATTGTGTTTTACACACTTATATGATGGTGTATAACTATAAAAAAAATTACGTTTAAGTAGTAATTTCATCGTTTGTCTTTTTATGTATAAAGGCTCGGAAGCTGGGAATCAAGGAGCTCGTACTGACGATTTTTGAACGCAAGGTAGTGCACATCTTCTTTTGAGGTGAGTTGGGGAAACCATATTTCTTAAATATAATTGGAACATCCAAAGACGTACTGAATGATTTGTATGTAAATTTTGAACCTAGGCAATGTAGGGTAGAAGTGAACTTCAAATGGATGCTAATATGCCTATGTATTTAAGAAACAATATTTTTTTGAATAACATTTTGCACTTGGAGTGCAAAAAGACGACGTTTATTGCATGAAATAATGTTTTGAAATTTACATATGTATGATCGAGCCATATTTGCAACATATATGTGTCCTTTTTAGCTTACAACCTTCACAAGGATTCATTTCATTAGTTAGACCGATGCCTTACTTGATCTTATACTTAAAATTTAAATATGATTTGTTTTATGATTGGTGAGGTAACAATTGGCCAATTGTGTGCTGTGCATAACTGATTTAGCGACCCTCGTACCCTTGACTATGGTATATAAAAGTTAAGTCCCCGTATCGAAACCTATCTATGGGACTTGTGGGTGATTCCACACCTAGGGTCTGGACACTGACTAGGTCATCACCTAAGGTCATGACGCTCTTGTCGACTGTAGTTCGGACTCACCACGAATGAAAGTCGAGACAATATATGTCGACTGCATGCTAGTTTTGACCGACTAGTAATATCACACATGATTTTTTTGCTTACACTGATATTTATTTTTCTAACGAGATTTGATTCATACATGTGATGTTTTTATGCTTTTCTGTATTAGAACTGGAACCTATATTCACAGGATGATTGAATTAATAGGCTAGGCCTATATGGTTCCTAACCAATATACGTTGAGTCATAGACTAAGCCTATGTGTTTCTATATATTGTATGTTCACCTTATGGGTTATCTATACCGTCTTGGTGTGTATCGAGTTCTATTCGTGACATGTTTTTTCCTTCTCACTTAGTACATAGTGTACTCACCCCCCTTCCGCTTCCTAACCATGCAGGTTAATTTGTTGAGTTTGAAGTTCTAAGTGCATCGTGCGGTCTTTTGACATTTCCAGGTTATTACGGCACATGGGTAGTCTCTGTTTTGTACTTTGTTGTATAGTGACTCATGATTATGTCGATATGCTTTATAATTTTGTAAATTAACTCTTGTTTGTCTTGTGGTTTGTAAATGACTTTATGTATGAACATTTTGTATTCTCGTTGTGATTGACATTCAGTTATCCTTGCATAGTTAGGTTAAGGGTACCGCGAGTATCCTTAGCTCGGCTATGCAGCAGTTGTCATGTGCTCGATGTGGTTCCGGGTTATGACATAAATAACTTGTAATTATCTTGCTCATTATAGCTAAGCCATCTCTTATAATTTAAATATGTTTGTAAATTTTGCTTATTCATGCATCATGAAAAACAAAATGAGATTTGTTTTTATAGATTCCTATAAAAGGTCTTACCTTCTCCAAAATCTTCATTTAGGTTAACATGATCATAATTCTAGTTACAATAGGGCAAATGGGTGCTCTTCCTAGACATGTATCAACAATTACAAAGTTGAAACCTAGATTGATGTCAATCCATGAAGGAAATGATGTGGTGAAGTATTTCATTGGCATTAGCTTTAAATTCATAAATGCCAACTCTATTGCAGATATAATTGCAGTTGAGGTTATCGCAAAGTATGTCACAACTTCGGCCTCCTCATATGTAATTCCTTGTGTTATACATAATTATATTAGATGACTTAATATAATTTTTTGTTTTATATAATTTTATTATATACAATTAATAAAAAAATTTCTTTAATTATATAAAAATACATATATTTTATTTCTAACCATAATGAGAATTAATTAATTTATAAAAATAATATATTATGTAAAAAATAATTAAAATAAGAGAATAATTAAAAAATAGAAACAAGATAAAAAACATGATTTTATTTTTAGATTTTCATGAAAAACTTCAATCAAATAAATTTTGTTCAGTTTTTATATTACAAATCTTAACCAAATAAGTCTCTTTTTAATTAAAAAATAGAGAGAAAAAATAGAAAAGAAAAACTAAAAGCCACAACAGAAAAATGGAAGTGGAACCAGATGGCCTCTTAACATATTAGCCTTTATCAAATTTTTCTGTGAAGCCTTTTTCTTATTTTAAACCCTAAAGGTTATTTACATTATTTGTTTGTTTGAAACTTGAAAGTCTTGTCACGTCCACTATTTCATTAATGGTGGTACTAAATGCTTGAAATTATGTTTTGATTGATTTAAAAAAAAGAGCATAGAAAAAGAAAAGAAAAGTATATGGCACCAATGGAGTTGCACTAAAAGGATGTGTATTTTGTAACAAGTTTCATGTAATAATCTCCTTAGTAAATTTCCTTTAATTTAACACTTTTATTATCCCAACCATACCATACCTAAACCCCATTACAACCTAGGTTAAGACCTTTTGATTTTTGTTTCTAGTTTATACATAAATGGTAGAGATGTAGCTTATCGTAAGAGTTTTACAATGCATTAATTTGAGAGTTCTAATAATTTTCGTCTTAGAAAATTGTGTACATAGAGTCAAATCTTTGTGAGGCTATAAAGGTTTATGTGCTTGATTTCAACTAAAATATTGATGTGATTACTATTAATATTGACTTAGGAAGTTAATTTACGGATAACTTGACTTTAATTGTATGTTAATTTGATTCAATATGATATGATGATTGATAGTAAAAATGGATATGTCAAGGTTAATGAGAAATGGATGTTATAAGATTTAAAATTTTAGTTATGGTTTGCTTGAGGATAAGCAAAAGCTTAAAGTGTGGGGATGTTTGGTTGATGCATAATTGACCACATTTTTAGCTTATATTTGATGCACTTTATCTTGATATTTTATACTTTTATTGTAGATTTGGAAACTTATTTGCTCCAAGGAAAATTATAGGTTAGAATTGCCTTCATGGACCAAAAGGAGAGGAATTCGGGTAAAATCATGGTATAAAATGAAGATTTAAAACAAATATGAGATACATGACAATGTATGTGGCCGTGTAAGTCTCTCAAAACACATAAACTCACAATTTTAAGTGCTTTTGGAGATGTCATGTATCAAATTGTGTATGTCCTAGAAACCCTATAATTTATTATAAAAGGACGTGAGTGCAGGCAATTCAAAAGAGCAAAATATTTTAGACGATTCTAGATATGGAGAAGGTCCAAAAGGGACGATATTGATCAAGTGAAGTGAGAAACGTAAAGAAATCATCAAAAAATCCAATAAATTACAACATCAACCTTAAACTTGCAAGAATAGTTGATAGAAGATAAAAAGAAATTTTGAATTCCTTATTTTCTATTCATTTTTCTTCCAATTTATATTTGATTTTGTTTTCTATTATGAGTGTGTCTAGGTATGATGAATACTATTTAAGATAACAATATGTTTTGATTCTTTTATTTAATGCAATGGTTTTAACTGATTTATTATCATTCAATTATATGTTTAACATATGTTTTAATAGATCCAAAATATTAGTTCATAATATGATTTCATACCATAGAGATTGAGAAATCTTGTGTATAAATAGATCTGCCATATTGGAAGGAGTTGATTACAAACCTAGAGATGGGTTGACATAAATCATCTAAATTAGGGTAAAACTTAATAATGGAATTTAAAAATCGAAAAGCAATCTTATAAACTTTAACCTAAGTAATTCGGTTAATAAACTTAGGATTAGTTGTTAGTGGACTTGAAAGATAGATTAGCATACGATAGGATTTTTCACGGTCTAATAGCTAATAAAACAATCATATAATGAAAGGTTAATCATTTAATGGTTTTAGGGATATTTATTACATAGACAACAATTCCTCATTATTTTCTAAATGATTTCTTTCATTTTTGTGCTCAATATTGATCCCTATTTTGTTTTAATGATAAGCTTTATTTTCTTAATTAAAAACCAATATTTAATTTGTAGGCTAGGTAATAGAAGAAAAGTAATTACTAGTGATTACTACTTTTGTAAGATCGAGCCTTACTTATCGGTACTAGCTATAATTATGTCATCCACTTGCAGTAAAATTTATATCAGTATAAAAATAAACCAATCAATTGCATGAGGAAGAGTAGATGTTTTATTATAAAAAAATCTTAAGAAAAGTGGATAACATATGTAATTCAACAGCCAAGCAACCATATCATCTCATACTAGTAACATTATCTTTCATAACTTTTACGCTATTGTCATTAGGAAGCCAACAGAAGCTTAATTAATGTACCGTGCCTCATATACAACCCGCTGACCAACAAAGAGGTTTCTACAATTAAGGTTGGGGTTAAGTAATAAGAAATAATTAAGCTGCATTTTGAATTTTTGTACAATCTTGACGCACTGATCACCTTCTTGGATTGCGTAAACCTTGCGACATGTCACTACTTCTGTCTTTGTGCAACCAACTGCATTTTATGATCATAAGTTATCTATTACAATATTAGAATTATATTCAATTTATACCTTGTTAATATTGAAGTGTGAGAACTTACAGTAACCAATACAGAGAATGAAGAGAAGAGCAAGCACTGGTTTGGTGGTAGCTGCCATATCTGTAAAAATATATCTACTTTCTTTTCTTTAAATATAGAAGTTGGCTTATCTCCTTGATGATGATGATGAGAATAAACTATTTTTAAAGGCTCTTATATACAGATAGACAAATAGATATAGGAGGATGGTTGTATAAACAAGTATATGGAGGGACAAAATGAAAACGGAGAACCCAACCGTCGGCTTCAGTACTTGGATAGTGATTCTTAAGTACAAAAGTTGAACCAAGATCGAGTTTTCAGTACATGATTCTATTCTGGTTGATTATTTATGCAGATATACGTTGAAAAGTGCTCTATGAGAAGACAGAAGATCGAATATGGAGAAAATAGCTCTGAAATATTAACTTCTTTGGAATTTACATCCATTCATTACACGTTCATGAAATATTTAGCATCAAAGGAAGATTCTCACATTTTTTTGGAGATACAACAACAAGATATAAGCTCTCTGGCATAACGCTGTATAAATTGCATATCCTAGACGAAGCCTCTATATTTTTAATTTCTTTTTTAAAATGTAAGTAATTCATTAATAAGACATAAAGGTAACATGTACATTGAGAATATAGAGAAGTATATTGACCATTGAATATGTTTGTCCATTTAGTGACCGAGATTCTTACATTGAATGAGTTAAGTAGCTGAAACCAAAGTTTGTTAGAGTAATTCACCCGAAGAACAAATGACTTAGGCATTTATGGGAGCAGGAACTTAAGACACATTCTATATTATTCCCAGGAGTTTTCAATTTAATAAACTACGAAGATCTTAGCGTGTTTTTAGGCCAAATCAGAAATATTTGGACTAAGTCTTGAGCTGCATTGCTTGGAGAAGAAGTTTGTTTATGTTAAAGTCTTTCTTTCAGTTGGGGTCCTATTATTCTGCAAGTAGTCCTATCCTTCTGCTAGTTTGTTATTTCTACTTCTATGATTTAGTTTCTATTTGAGACAATATTTGTGGCGGTAAGTCTAGAAAGAGTGGTTAGAATATATATGTATTTAAGCTCTTTTAGTGAAAGGAAAAAAAAGGAAAAATTGTTCTAAACATTATAGTTTGTTCTCACCTAAAAAGTACGCTTTTATTTTTGTTTCAGAAGCTTTAGCTGGGACCTAACATTGGTATCAAAGCTCGGTTACAATGGTAACCAACAAAGAGAGGATTGAAGCCTTGGAGGTTGGACTAGTTGGTGTTCAAGATGGAATGCAATGACTCGAGGACACTGTCAACAGGCTATCTGAAATTTTACTTTCAACTAGGGAAAGCTCCAACAATCACAACAATGGATGTGAAGGAATTGTCCAGCCACATTGAGAAGAGAATGACAGCGGCAGACAAATTTTTTCTTCGAAAATGACAAAATTGGAATTCCTAAAATACTCTGGCACTGATCTAATATAATGATTCAAATGGTTAGCTCAATTTTATGAATTTAAAGGCACGACAGATAACCAAAAAGTCTCTCTAGCATCTTTCCACCTTGAAGGAGAAGCTAATCAATGGTGGGAATGGCTGCGTTGCACTTACCAGGAGGAAAATTGATTGGTAACTTAGGAGTTGTTTAAGGAGGAACTATGGCCTAGTTTTGGACCAACAGAGGATGAAGATTTTGATGAAGCTCTATCCAAAATTTGACAAAAAGGGTCCCTGTGTGATTACCAAAAAGATTTTAAGAGGTTGGGTAATTGGGTTCATGGTTGGTCATAAAAGGCACTTGTCAGATCGTTTATAAGTGGATTGAGGTCAGAAATTTCTGAAACAATTTGTATGTTCAAGCCCAAAACCTTAAGGAAGGTGATAAGCTTGGCTCGCATGAGGGACAAGCAACTACAATGCCAAAGATGAATTTCACAGCCACCACTACCTATACATACCCCACTGGCATCCAAAGCCTCACCTGTTAAGAGACTATTATGGGAGGAGATGCAAAGAAGACTCAGAAGGAGACACTAAAGAGGCCGAAAATGACATTCCATCTAATCCTGAAATTTCACTGCATGCCTTAGCTGGCTATGCAGCCATGAAGACCATACATGTTACAGCTAATGGGACTCATGAACTTTTGGGCCTCATTGACAATGGCTCTACACATAATTTCATCAGTGACAAGGTAGCCGCTTTGCTACATCTAATTCCATGTACGAGTTATAAATGGTCAACCATTAAAATGCCAAGGGCGATTCGATATCATACACATCCTTCTACAGGTTTTCCCTTTTCAATTACTCTTTACTCTTTACCACTAACTAGTTTATACTTGGTGTTGGGCGTTCATGGTTGGAACAACTAGGTTCTATTGTTTGTGATTAGAAGAAGATGAAAATAGAGTTTCAATAGGTCAACAAACCTCGATTGTTACAAGGTTCCAACACTCACATCCTTTAGCAAGCATCACTAGAAGTAATCTCAAAGGACATGAGGCACACCAGTTCTATTTTTGCAATCTGCTTGTAATCTCTAGATGAGACACACTAGACCATCCAACCAAACATGCAAGTATTAATTGAGGACATTATTGCAGTTTTTAAGGAACCACAACAATTACCACTAGTTTAAGAAATTGAAAATTGTATTCACCTCTAAGAAGGAATGGAAATAATAAATGTATGCCCCTACAAGTATGCCTATTTTCAAAAAGCTGAAATTGAAAAACAAGTTCTTGATACGCTAAAATTGGGGCTAATTCCACCTAGTACTAGTCTCTTTTCATCTCCTATTTTACTTGTTAAAAAAGACAATATATTGTATTTTTATACTAACCATCGAGCCCTTAATTCTGTTACCATCAAGGATTGATTCCCTATTCCAAATGTCAATGATATGTTTGATAAACTTCATGCGGCATCTTACTTTACCAAACTCGATCTACAGGCTGGCTATCTTAGGTATGAGTCAATCCATCTGATATTCATAAAACTGCCTTTCGCACTCATAATGGTCATTATGAATATCTTCTTATGCCATTTGGTCTTTGTAATGCCCCATCCACTTTTTAGGCCATCATGAATTCCATATTTTGCCCTTACCTCCAACAATTCATTCTAGTCTTCTTTGATGATATTTTAATTTATAGCCCCAATTGGAACAAGCATCTTGAATATGTTAAGTAAGCTTTTGAAATTTTGAGGCATCACAGATTTTCTTAAACCTAAATTGTGCCTTTAGCCAGCAAGAATTAAAATACTTAGGGCATATTGTCACTACTCATGGTGTCAAGGTGGACCAAAATAAAATACGGGCTATGCTTGATTGGCCTCATCCTACTAATGTTTCAGAATTACGTGGATTCTTAGGCCTTATAGGTTATTATCGAAAGTTTTTTCACAACTATGGCATCTTGGCCTGTCCACTCACTAATCTCTTGAAGAAAGGCCAATTTGGGTGCACTGCAGATGCTGAGAGCTCCTTCAAGCTCTTTCAGCAAGCTATGACTACTACCCGCACCCTTGCCATGCCAAATTTTCAGTAACCATTAAATATCGAATCTGACACTTCCGGGTTTGGGATTGGAGTTGTGTGCACTCAACAAGAAAAACCTATTGCCTTCATGAGTTGAGCCTTGGGAGTCTCTAAATTATCCTAGTCTACATATTCCAAGGAGATGCTTGCCATCATTCGTGCCATACTTTGTGCCCTTATCTTCTCGGGCAGAAATTCTACATCCAGACTAACCAATGGAGCCTCAAGTACTTACTTGAGCAATATGTGTTAACACCAGAGGAACATAAATGGGTTGCAAAGCTACTTGGCCATAATTATGAGACACTATATAAACTTAGCCATGAAAACTCAAACACTGATGCCATGTCCCGCATGCTAGACTCCCCAACTCTTAATACTTTATTTGTTTCAAAGGCTCAAATCTGGGAGGAAATCAAAATTGCAGCAGTAGATGATGCTTACATGCCTCGCATTAGCAAGCTTGCTACTTCCAAACATGGTTTTCCCCACACCAATCGTTATCGACTATTCTTCTACAAAAATCAGGTGGTGGTACCTCCTAAGTCTGATATCCTGAATCAGTTACTACATGAGTTCCATGACTCTCCTCTTAGTGGCCACTCCAGAGTTTTACGCACATATAAACGTATAGGTCCACAGTTTTATTGGCCATCAATGTATCGCATGGTGAATGAGTACGTCTCCTCTTGTGATGTTTGTTAATGAGCTAAGGCATCCACATTGTCCCCTGCTGGTCTCTTATAGTTATTACCCATTCCTTATCAAGTATGGGACGAAATTATTAAGGATTTCATCGAAGGACTGCCTCCATCCTAAGGCAAGAACACAATCCTTATGGTCATCAATTTCCTTACCAAATCAACTAATTTCTTGACCTTAATTCACCCTTTTTTTGCCAAGATAGTAGCAGAAAATTTTGTTGATGGCATCGTAAGATTACATGGTATGCCCTGCTCAATTATTAGTGAACATGATCCAATTTTCATAAGCAATTTTTGGGGTGGATTCTTTTAATTGTTAGGCATAAAATTAAAGATGAGCTCCGCCTATCATCCTCAAACTGATGGACAGATCATAGTCATTAATCGCTATGTCGAACAATATTTGCATTGCTTGGTTTACCAACAACCATGTGAATGGTACCCCCTCCTTCCCTGGGTAAAGGTTTGGTACAATACGACCTACCATGCTTTAATCGACATGTCACCTTTTTAAGCTTTGTATGGTTGCCCTCCCCCCATAATTTCACACTATCAGTTGGGCTCTTCTTTATTTTATGAGGTCGAAGAAAATTTGGCCACACGCAATGATCTTCTCAATCAGCTCAAACATAACTTTCATTAAGCTTCCAATCGGCTGAAACAAATTGCTGATTCAAATAGGCGAGACATCGAATTGAATGAAGGCAACCTTGTTTTTGTAAAATTACATCCTTGTCCCCAGTAAATAGTGTTCAAAAGAGCATCTCAAAAACTTACTCATCAGTTTTATAGGCCCTTTCCAATTAAGAAATGCATTGGTAAGGTAGCATATCAACTCCAAGTGCCTGTAGGGTCTTGCATCCATCCGATATTTCATGTTTCTTTGTTAAAAATGAAGATTAGTGATTCAAGTGCATGTTATTCTACTTTTCCCCCTCTCATCGATGATGGTGCTCTCATTATAGAACCTGTAGAAATCATAGGCACTTATTGGCTTAAAAAGGGGGGAATTTTTTAAAGAGAGCTTGGTTAAATGGAACACCTTCCCGTTAAAGTTGCTACGTGGGAGAATACAGCCCAGCTAATCTGCCAATAGTATTTAGATTTTCTTGTTCCCTGATTATGGTTGGCTACAACATTTTCTCCACTTGGAGTGATACAATCAACTGCTAATATGTTATGCTTATAGTATAAATGGTTTTTGAAATTGTGAATATAATGCTTCCATTTTGTGAATGGTTATAAGACAAAAATCAGGTTAAGCATTCGTCACAACTTGTCCAATAACATATGCACCATCTCTAACATCAAAAGTTATAGCTGCATCTTAATAAAGCAAACACATGAAAGAGGGGAGGGGTGAATTGTGTGTAAAAAAGTTTGCAAGGTACTTTAAAAAGGATATATCCTTTAAAAATCTATAAATAGAAAGATACTATCAACTTTCGAAAAGTTCTTGTTATCGTTGAAAACAAAAGGATCCTATTAATTAAAAGGAGTCTGCTAGCACTCAAAAGGAAAGGAGCCTAATAATTGATAGGAGCGTGCTAATGCTCAAACAGAAAGGAACCTATTAATCGATAGTAGCCTCTTAACTATTTCAAAAAATGAAGGAACCTCTTGCGATATAAATTAGAAAGAGCCTATTGTAAAACCAAAGGAGCCTCTTGTAAGTTGGAAATTACAAACCCTAAAATTGAAAATTTTAAAAGTTAAAAGAGAGAGTGACACTGTAACATCTCCTTACCTATGGGAAGGCTAAATTGGTGATTTGGAACGAGTTAGGAGTGTTTAATATTGCATTGACATATTCATGCATTCATATATGCAGATAAGTAGCAAATAGTGAATTTTTGCACATGCATTCATGACATATCCCGATTTAAGTGTGAATAAATGTGTTTTATAGAAAATGTGTTTTGTGTGAATGAGAATTGGTACTCGAGAGGATTATTAGGATTTTCTCATTTTTAGAGAATTATAGGAATTTTTCGGGAATTTTTCAGAATTATTTCCGGACCCGAAAAATTGTCAAGTGACAGAATAGGGGTCTACCAGTAGTAAAATTGA
>JANQBM010000007.1:18009651-18033194 GCA_025594535.1 Erythroxylum domingense | reverse complement strand
TGTCCATAGACGCCAAAGGTGGTTGTGTATACTTCATTATCTTTATCGATGATCATTCTCAAAATAGGTATGTGTATCTTATGAAATACAAGTCTGTAGCCTTTGAAAGGTTCAAAGAATTCAAAAATGAATTTGAGAAACAACTTGGGTGAAGTATTAAATCACTTCGATCGAATCGAGGTGGTGAATACTTAAGTTAATAGTTTTTGGATTATCTCAGGGATAATGGAATATTGTCCTAGTAGACTCCACTTTACATACTACAACACAATGCTGTGGTTGAGAGGAGAAACTGAAGCTTGTTAGATATGGTAAGGTTTATGATGAGTTTAGCAAATTTACCAAAATCCTTTTTGGGTATACACTCAAAACTTTTGTTTATGTATTAAACAGAGCCCCATCCAAGTCAATTGATGTTACTCCGTATGAGATATGGACTAATAATAAACCTTATATTTCTCATATGAAAGTTTAGGGTTATTCTGCTTATGAGAAGTGCATTTAGTCAGATAAGCTTGAAGTTAAATCTAACAAGTCTCTATTTGTAGGATATCTTAAGGAAACTATAGGATATCAGTTCTACTATGTTTCAAAACTGAAGTTGTTTGTTTTAAAACATTAAAATGTTGTCTTTTAGAGAAAAAAATTTTTTCTAAGAGAAGACAGTGGGAACAAAATTGAACTTGTGGAAGTTCAAGATGCTCAAACAGATGCAGATCAACTGCCTAGACGTGAGACTATTGTTCATTAAGAAGAAACAATAGTTCAACCTTCTGACACGCAAGAAGGTCATAGGTTGGGTAAGATACATCATGCTCCTGAGAGTTACAAATTTCTCATAAGTGAACTTAACGACGTATTGCTCATAGAAGATGATGAGTCTACTACCTTTGAAGAGGTTATGAAGAGTTCAGAATGTGACAAATGGCTTCGAGCTATGAAATTTGAAATGGATTCCATGTATGAAAACTAAGTATGGACTTTGGTTGACCCACCTGAAGGGATAAAACCCATAGGGTACAAATGAGTTTTCAAGAAGAAAATTAACATGGAAGGTAATGTAGTTACCCATAAAGCTAGACTTGTTGCTAAAGGTTATCGACAAAGGCCAGGTGCTGACTATGAAAAAACGTTTAGCTCAGTAACTATGCTTAAATCCATTAGGATACTTCTAACTATTACCGTTCATTATGATTATGAGATATGGCAAATGGATGTGAAGATGACTTTCCTTAATGGAAACCTAACCAAGGATGTGTATATGACAACCTGATGGTTTCATATCTATGAATAGAGAAAAGGTATGTAAGCTTCAGAAATCCATTTATAGATTAAAGCACGCATTTTAGAGTTGCAATATCCGATTTGATGAGACAATCAAAGAGTTTGGTTTCTCATAAAATTCGAATGAGCCTTATGTGTATAAGAAGGTTAGTAGGAGTGAAATGGTGTTCCTTGTACTGTATATAGATTGTTAGATCGAAAATAAAAACATGCTTGCTTTAGCTAACGGTAGATTTCAAAAAAAATTTTGGAAATCAAAACACAGCAGAAGCATAAACATCAAATCAATATGCTTTTAATCCATACATGATACGACATAAGGAAATAAATAAAATAAGAATAAGATCATAATATTACCGATTCCTCACTACTGTTTCGACTCCTCACTGTTGTGTCCTTAACCAATTTGATCTACAATTTATTCTCTTTGGATAACTTGGTTAATAAAATCCTTTTGTGGGAAAGGAGAAGAAAAACAAACGGGGGTTGTTTTCTTTCTATGCTCGGCTAGCTAAGAGAAAAAAATGAATAGCTTCTCTTTTGCTATATCTGATGGTCTAGAGAGAGTGTGGAGAGAATAATTGAGAGCTGTCAAAACGTTTTTGGAAAAACCTCCCAAAGAACACACGGAAACCCTCATTTTTCATGTTCATTTAGCATCAAATGCTAAAAGATGAATTGTTAAGGAGATGTATGTCTACATTCATGCTTTTATTAATAAGGATAACTAAGTGTTAGTGGGAGAGTGGACAGTCAAAAGCAAAACACATTACTCTTACATCCAAGCTAAAAAAAATTGTCTCTTTACAAAACAGTTAGATGTTTTTGGCTAAATGACATGCATCCCTCTAATTACAACACCTAGATGTTACATCTCATGTCCAGGTTAATTGTTGTAATAAAAACATGACCTTTCCATTTAATGAAGAGCTTTACTTAAGAATGTTATTCTATCTTTTAAAAGCCATTAAACCATTTAATGATGATGAGCATTACTTAAGAATGCTATCACAGAAAATGGAAGGAGAGACACGTATTTAACAATTCAATGCTAAATGTGCTGCTATCACTTTAGCTACAAAACCGAAATCTACATCATTGGAAAATTCAGTTTTGCCCTCCTTTTTGTTTTAAAAAATTTGTTTCAATTCAATTATTCTAATTAATCAAACCAAACCAAAATCCAGCCTAATATTAAATGTTCCTTTGGGCTTATAATTAACAAATAATTAGTGTAAGCCTAACATTTAATTATACGCTTACGACCCAATTTAATTAACTTTTAATTAAATTGTTCTGGTCTTATTGGCCCGAATCCAATTCGTCCATTTCTATCCAAACTATCTCATTTTCTTTCCGGTAACCTTAGTTTATTTTTCTTACTTTCCTTGATAACCTTCCTAGAAGCTAAGTGGGGAATCTAATTGGACTTAAATAATTCAAGCTCCAACAAGCACGGAATTAATTTAATCTTAATATAATTAATTCCAATTTATTAACCAAATGTCATTCCACTAAGGCCAATTGGTTGAACTCTTGAATTGCTTAAAATTATGAGAAATTGTGTTTTAAAATTATTAATTCAATGTCCAATTGTAAACTCTATTATGAGCCATATTACAGTCAACTGCATAATAAAGGGTTAAAATACCGTTTTGTCCTTATATTGGTTTTTCCTTCTAGATCTCCTGTTTCACTCTATATGGTGATTAACACATAAGATCTAATCTTGGTGTTAAGACTTGCTAGGTAGCTAGTCCGTCAAACTACTAGTGCCAATTTAATCACCAATCTCCGTAAAACATCTAGAAGTGATGATATCACTATAAACTCTTTATTTGAGTAAATGTTCCCTGATGCATGTTTCAATTAATAATTCCAACATGCAGACACTGGATTGATACCCTATAAAAATTGATTCCGATCATATCAAGAATTATAAACAAACAGACATGAGTTCACCACTTATCAAGATTGTGGTTTGTAATAAACGAATGCTAAATTTTACGTTTTAAGATTAAAGTAACAACCTACTTTATTCTTTAAAAAACATACGTGATTCTTTATTCATTTAATAGTGTCATTACCGATAGTTAACTATTTTCATGATTTGAAACTCATCATTTCCTTGAAGTAAACTCCTTTACTTACATAGAGGTAAAAGCAATACTACAGTCTAAACCATAATATACAACGACCAACTTGATCATTCTACTGTGAATCAATTAATTTAGATTCTAATAATATATATATTTCCCATACATCTCCATATATATGTATATTACTTACAAAAGAACCTTCATACCTTATAACTAGTTATATTATGCTCATATAGATAAAACCAAACTCTTTTGTTTTATTAATAATAAATATTTTCATTACAATACTGTAATTGGAAAAAAATTAAGTTATATGTAAATACATTTGCTTTCCAGGGTATTATATTTACATAACCCTAGCAATCTCCCACTTACCCTAAAGCAAGTTTGACATATCCCTCATTCCCATGCCTTCTAGGTGACCCTCGAAGCTCTTTTATGATAGTGTCTTCGTGAATGGATCAGCAAGGTTTTGATATGTGGGAATCTTTACCACATCCACCTCACCACGTTGTATTATCTCTTTTATGAGAAGATACTTTCTCTCAAGGTGTTTGGTGGCTTTATGAATTTGAGGTTCCTTAGAATTAGCCACTACCCCACTATTATCGCAATAAAGTGTAATGGCCTTTTCCGCATCAGGAACTACCTCCAAATCTTTTAGGAACTTGCAGAGCCAGACTACTTCCTTTGCTGCTTCACAAGCGGCAACGTACTCATCCTCTATAGTCGAATCAGCAACACAAGATTACTTGACACTCCTCCAGACTATGGCTTAACCTCCTAAAATAAATATAAAACTAGAAGTTGATTTCCTTAAATCAACATCTGATTGGAAATCAGAATCTATATATCCTGTCAGAATAAGGTCTTTTCCAGAGTAAACAAGCATTAAGTTCTTCATCCTACGAAGATACTTCAGTATTCACTTGACCACAGTCCAATGCTCCATTCCTAGATTGAACTGGAATCTGCTTACCAGTCCCACTGTGTAACAGATATCCAGCCTAGTGTAAAGCATAGCATACATTAAACTTCCAACTGTTGAAGCATACAGAATGTTGCGCATGTGTTTAACCTCCTCTTGGGATTTAGGTGCTTGCTCCTTTGAAAGTTTGATTCCATGTTTAGTGTGAAACCCCTCTTGGAATCCTACATGGCAAACTTATTAAGCATGTTCTCAATGTAAGTTAGTTAAGACAAGGCTATCTGCTTGTTCTTACGATCCCTTATAAGCTTGATCCCTAGAACGTAGCTAGTCTCTCCCAAATCCTTCATTGAGAACTATTTATTCAGCCATCCCTTGATCGTAGATAACATTCCTACATCATTCCCAATGAGCAGAATGTCATCGACATATAGAATTAGGAAAGTAACCTTGCCTTCTCGTATCCTTTGATAGACATAAGGCTTATCTAGGTTTTGTATAAACCCATAGGTTTTGATAGCCTTATCAAACCTAATATTCTAAGACCTAGAAGCTTGCTTAAGTCCATAAATGAACCTTTGCAACTTGTATACCTTATGCTCATTACCTGGCTCAAAGAATCCTTTTGGTTAGGCCATATAAATGGTCTCCTCAAGATCCCCATTAAGAAATGCAATCTTGACGTCCATTTGTCATATTTATATAATCAAAATAGGCTACTATGGCCAAAAGAATTCTGATGGACTTAAGCATGGCAACTGAAGAAAAAGTCTCCTCATAGTTTATACCCTCCTTTTGAGTATAGGCTTTAGCCACCAATCTAGTTTTAAAGGTCTTTACCTTTCCATCAGATCCTGTCTTCCTTTTAAAGATCCATTTACATCCTATGGCTTTTACACCTAGTGGTAGATCTACAAGGATCCAGACTTTCTTGGCATACATGGATTCTATTTTCAATTCCATTGCGTTGAGCCATTTTCTCACATCAACATCATTAATAGCCTATGTATAAGTAATGGGATCGGTTACTTCTTAGTCTGAGATGGCAGTTATGCCTTCTCCTAGATCTAGATACCTTTTTGGTTGTCTCATAACCCTCTCACTACATCTAGGCACTACTTAATGTTCAGATTGCTCTTTCGATTCAAGTCTTAAATACATTTTAATATCTTGTTCCACTATATCCGAATCAACTCTTAGTTTGGATGAAATAGCTAACTCTTTTAATACTACTTCACTTATTCCTTTGTGATTTCTCACAAATTCTTCCTCCAAGAAGGCCGTATTTCTCAACACAAATACCTTCTTGTCCTGAGGACTATAAAAATAGTACCCTCATATACTCTTATGATATCCTACAAACAAACATACTTCTAACCTTGGTTCCATTTTTCTAGATTTAGGCCTTAGAATATGGGCTAGGCAGCCCCAAGTCTTCAAGTGCCACAATGAAGGCACTCTTCCAGTCCATAACTCCACTAGGTGTTTTAGGCACCGATTTGGATTGAGCAAAGTTAAGAAGATAAGTTGCTGTTTATATAGCATATCCCCATAATGATTCAGGAAGGCTAACATAGGACATATCATTGATCTTACCATTTCCAATAGATTCCTATTCCTTCTCTCAACTACACCATTATGTTGAGGTGTTCAGGGAGCTGACAAGTTGGAAACAATTCGATTGTCAATTAGGAATTGTTATAACTCTCCAGATAAGTACTCATCACCTCAATCCGATTGAAGTTGTTTTAATGGCTTGCCTAACTGCTTCTCAACTTCAGCTTTGAATTCTTTGAACTTTTCAAAGGACTCACTCTTTTTGTGCATCAAATACAAATAGCCATGTCTACAGTAATCATCTATAAAGGTTATGAAGTATTTATAACCTCCTCTAGCTTGTACGTTCATAGGCTTACACGCATCAGTGTGTACCAGGTCCAACGTAGATTCAAATATGTTTCCTTTAGAAGGAAACGAGCCCTTGGTCATCTTTCCTTTAATATAAGATTCACAAGGGGTAATGGATCATTATCTAAACCCGTAAGGATCTCATCCTTCACTAACTTGTCAAGTCTTTTCTTATTTACATGACCCATCCTTAAGTGCAACAGATATTTTGAATTAATGCTAGATTCATTGGCTTTTCTTGGTTTTATTAATTCAGTGGTGTTTAGTGAGCCTGTCATAGGTTATATGAAGAACAATCCTTGTTTAATTACCGCATTACAAAAAAAATCCTTATTCTAATATATTGAAACAAAAATTTCAAAATATAAGGAATAACCAGATTTTATTAAACAAAAAACAGAAACCATGTTCCTTACAACCATTATGATGTAATATACATCCTCTAAGTAAAACCTATGACCACTAGGAAAGTCTAAGATAACTATACCCATTGATTCTGTCGAAAAGTAGGATCCATCCGCTATCTTGACTTAAAACTGGCCTTTAGGCAGTCTTTTCCTTTACTGGAACCCCTGTATGGAATTGAAAACATGGTTAGTGGCTCCTAAATCTAATATCTAAGAATCAGATGAATCTGCCACATTTTTAGTTCCTAAAAAACTTAGGAAACACATCCCTTGTTTGCTCTTGAGGCTCTCAAGGTAGACCGTGCAGTTCCTCTTCCAGTGGCCCTTCTCACGATAGTGGAAAAAATTTCCCTTTGTGTCCTTTTTGGCCTTCCTTTTTATGGGTTGGGCTTTGACCCCTGTTTGGGCCTTCCCTTTCTTTTCACCTTTCTTCTTTTGCTTGCCCTTACCCTTAACCTTAGAAGAAGATGTTACATGAGCCTTTGGCCCATTGGCCTTGAAAATCCTAGGTGTTAAGCTCATAATCCAACTTAAAATGCTGAAAAGAAGAGTTTAAGCTGTTAATGATCATGATCATTTACGTTTCCGCATCCATTTTCACCCAAGCAACTCGGCCTCAATAACTGCAGAGATTACCTTAAGCATGTAATCCCGTACTGGTTCACCAGGCTTTTATCTAAGATTATAAAAGGTTTGGATAGCTTTTACCCTTATAGACCTGGTCTTCACACTAAACATCTCATATAGGTGATAGACCATTGCACCGACATTTTACATGCCTGCAAATTGTTTCTGCAACATTGTGATGATAGAAGCCATAATTTAGCACTTGGCAGTCTTATCAGCATTCTCCCATCACTCATATTGCTATACTTGCTCAGGAGTTGATTTTTCACCCAGAGGTTCAAGCTCATTGTCTGTTAATACCCATGAAATTTGTTTACATTGGAGAATGATGTCGAGGTTACGTCTCCATTCATTAAATTTTTCTCCGTTTTCTAATTTGTTATTGGTCAAGAGCATTATGAGTGGATTCATATTGTATTAATTATGTCTGAAAATATAAATTATTAAAGAATGAGCATACTAGTCAAAAACATTGGAACTTTGTATAAAATCATAAAGCATGTATGCATAATGATAGATTTAACAGAACTTAAAATATTAAATCTTTATACGATGGTAATTTTTTTTATCTTTAATAGACTAAGTGACAGTGGGCCATCTTATCCATCAAAAGAAAAACTGGGACCCTCCTGCTTAAAAAGCTACCAAGCATCTTCTTGCCTAACTCTTTGAGAAGCGCCATAATTTGTTCCATGCATTTATCAACAGAGCTACAGTGGGTAGGTTATTGATAAACCATATTGAGTGTGCAACCATTTGATTCATCCACTAAAGGTACTTGCAAACTATGCCTCGGTGGGAGGTCACATTTTCTACGAATGAGTAGACTTATCCTTTAGGAGACCCAAACCATGTAAGATCTAGGATTCATGTCCTTCAGTGGGGAGTAACGCTTCACCATATGCAAATAGGTCATCGCATAGAGACCGTGGACTCTCACATGAGCAACCTGTCCCCCTCAATCTTTTTAGACCTTTAAGTTTTAATTAATCCCATCTTGTCAAGATGCAATTTAGTAACAATCCTATATTGTTTCATCATATATCTCATACATAATGTATGCATGGAAAAACATAGCGTTGGTTCTTTTTCCAAATGGCATACATTCACATAATATCACATATTATTTACATCCACTCATCCATTCATCTCATGAATAAAATAGCAACTTTTGGTTGTCCATCCTAGAAAATTAAAAAAAATGCAAGGCCTTTAGGCCCAAAAATTCTTCTTGGAATGAAATCTTCTATTTCAAACTCTTCACTCGTACGACCCAACCTATTCGGTAAAAAAGAGTTAATGGCATTTTTTTTAAAAACTTCTTTTCTTTAATCCATAGCTACTCCATCTTCAAAATCACAGAATTTTGCAAGCAGAAAAAAAAAAGACAAGGAGGAAATACGGTGATGATAGGCCACCCTCCTTGTTACAAACCAAACGAAGAAAGCTTACATTGTAAATCGATTTTCTATGGATAACCAAAAAAGCAAACCAAAACTTACACAGCATATATTTGTACCATATAAAAAAATTTGCAGCATACATAATTTAATGTAATTGCCAACCCATACCACATATAGGAACCAGATCATGCATACTAAAACCGGCTTTGATACCAATTGTTGGATCGAAAACAAAAACATGCTTAGTTTATCTAAGTGGTAGATTTCAAAAACTTTTTTGAAATCAGAACACAGCGGAAGCATAGCGTAAACACCAAACAACATGCTTTTAATCCATACATGATATGGCATAAGGAAAATAAATAAAATAAGAAAAAGATCGGAATATTACCGATTCCTCGCTAATCTTCAACTCCTCACTACTGTGTCCTCAACCAATCCGATCTACCATTTGTTTCCTTGGACAATTTGGTTAACAAAATCCCTTTGTGGGAAAGGAAAAGAAAAACAAATGGAGGTTATTTTCTTTCTATGTTCGGATACCTAAGAGAACATAATGAATAGCTTCCCTTTTGCTATATCTAATGGTTTTGAGAGAGTGTGGAGAGAATAATTGAAAGCTGCCAAAACATTTTTGGAAAAACCTCCCAAAGAACACACGAACCCCCTCATTTTTTCATGTTCATTTAGCATCAAATATTAAAAGATGAATTGCTAACGAGATGTACATCCACATTCATGCCTTTATTAATAAGCATAACTGAATGTTAGTGGGAGAGTGGATAGCCAAAAGCAAAACACGTTAATTTTGCATCCAAGCTAAAAAAAATTGTCTCTTTACAAAACACTTGGACGTCTTTGGCTAAATGACATGTATCCCTCCAACTACAACACCTGGACGTTACATCTCATGTCTAGGTTAATTGTTGTAATAAAAGCATGACCTTTCCATTTAATGAAGAGCATTACTTAAGAATGTTATTCTATCTTTTAGAAGCCATTAAACCATTTAATGATGATGGGCATTACTTAAGAATTCCATCATCGAAAATGGAAGGAGAGACACATTGTATTTAGCAAATCAATGGTAAATGTGTTGTTGTCCCTTTAGCTACAAAACCGAAATCTACATTATTGCAAAATTTGATTTTGCCCTCCTTTTTTTAAAAAAAAATTTTCAATTCAATTAATCTAATTAATCTAATCAAACCAAAATTTAGCCCAATATTAAATGTTCCTTTAGGCTTATAATTAACAATTAATTAGTGTAAGCCCAATATTTAATTATAGGCTTAAGACCCAATTTAATTAACTCTTAATTAAATTGTTCCAGTCATATTGGCCCGAATCCAATTTGTCTATTTATCTCCAAATTGTCTCATTTTCTTTCTGGTAACCTCCATTTATTTATTTTTTACTTTCCTTGATAACATTCTTAGAAGCCAAGTGTGGAATCTAATTGGACTTAAATAATTCAAGTTCTAATAAGCCCGGAATTAATTTATTCTCATTAGAATTAATTTCGACTTATTAACCAAATGTCATTCCACTAAATTCAATTTGTTGAACTCTTGAATTACTTAAAATTATGAGAAACCGTGTTTTAAAATTATTAATTTGATGTCTAATCATAAACTCTATTATGAACCATATTATAGCCATCCGCATAATAAAGGGTAAAAATACCATTTTGCCCTTATGTTGGTTTTTCCTTCCAGATCTCTTGATTCACTCTACACGGTGATGAACACACAAGATCTAATCTTGTTGTTAAGACTTGATGGGTAGCTAGTCCATCAAACTACTGGCGCCAGTTTAATCACTAATCTCTATAAACCATCTAGAAGTGATGATATCACTATAAACTCTTTATTTGAGTAAATGTTTCCTTATGCATGTTTCAATTAATAATTTCTACATGTGGACACACATGTAAAAATCTATTTCGATCACATCAAGAATTATAACGAAAAATCTATTTCGATTTATTTCGATCTATATCCTGTAAAAATCTATTTCGATCACATCAAGAATTATAACGAAACACACATGAGTTCATCACTCATCAAGATTGTCGTTTGTAATAAAAAAATGCTGAAATGTATGTTTTGAGATTAAAGTAATGACCTAATTTATTCCAGATTCATTTAATAGTTCCATAATCAAGCAACCATCTTGATCATTCGACTGTGAATCAATTAATTTAGATTATAATAATATACATGTTTCCCTTACATCTTCATGTATATGTATATTACTTACAAAAGAAACTTGGTACCTTATAACTAGTTATATTATGCTCATACAAATAAAATCAAACTCTTTTGTTTTATTAATAATAAATATTTTCATTACAATATTGTAACTAGAAGAAAATTAAGATATATGTAAATACACTTGCTTTCCAGGGCACTATATTTACATAACCCTAACATATATGGTATATTACTAATAGGAAACAATGTCTAAGCTTTACAATCAGTACAAATTTGGTTATCTAAGAACTTCTTTATGAAAGACCTTGGAGAAGCAACTTATATTTTGGGGATAAGGATCTATAGAGATAGATCTAAGAGGTTGCTTGGTCTTTCTCAGTCTATATACATAGACAAGATGCTAAAGAGGTTTAGCATAGAGCAGTCCAAGAGAGGTTATCTTCCTATGGTACATAGGATTACACTCTCTAAATCTATGTGTACAAAGACACAAGATGAGAGGACTCACATGAGTATGATTCCTTATGCTTCGGCTATAGGATCAATCATGTACACTATGTTATGTACTAGACTCAATGTATCATATGCTTTAAGTGTTA
Organism: Erythroxylum domingense; assembly: GCA_025594535.1. Classification (NCBI taxonomy): domain Eukaryota; kingdom Viridiplantae; phylum Streptophyta; class Magnoliopsida; order Malpighiales; family Erythroxylaceae; genus Erythroxylum; species Erythroxylum domingense. Next base: position 18,021,723 of record JANQBM010000007.1, on the reverse strand, counting down.
CGAGTAGATATCAGTCAGACTCGATAAAGGTCATTGGGTGGTTGTCAAGAATATCCCTAAGTACTTGAGAAGAACTAAAGACTTACTTAAATTAAGTGTTAATTCAAGTGGCCAACATAATCGAGAACCTAATGGGTCACACATACAGGAGATCTGAAGGATAAGTAAAATGGTCTTGAATGGTGATTCATGATATTAAAGAGTGTTTCGGGATTGGATCGCAATGTGATCATGGTAGAAAACGTTGTATAGAATAGATTAGAAACAAGTGTTGTTGGATTCCAATAATGCATGCTATTCATGGTCATTAACTTCTTATCACTTCCATTAATGCATCTTATTCATGACCATTAACTTCCCTTAACTTTCCATTAGTGGGGGGGTTATGTAAGGTCAAATGGTGAAAAAAATTGAGATGATTTTTGCGCATCTTAGGTTAGACATAAAAAAAAGAAAGGTTCTTTTTGTTACACACACTTTTTCTCTCCAGTCCCTAAACAGTTCTTGTCTTTGCTAGCCCAAAGAAAGAATTCTTGCCATCTCCTAGTGAGTTTTCATCCTTTTATATTCGTCTAGACTTTCATTAGAGATGTTCTGCGATGATCGTTGTGGGTTACGGCAACTCAATGCGAAGAAGATTAAATAACAAAGGAGAATGTCAGAAAAGTATGTAAACATCATACATTTCATGTTGTTTTTCTATATCTATATGCATAAGTAGATCTAGTTTTTAAGGTTCCATTTTATTTCTATTGCGTATATTTGATATATATTATGTATGAGATGCATGATCGAAACCTAACAGTGGTACTAGAGCTATCTTGTGCCTTACTAAATGTAGAATACATGACATGTGAAAATTGTTTTCATAGTTATGATAGATTAGGATCTTGTAAAGCTGATTCGACGAAAAAGGCAAAGTACATTGCAATAAAGGAAGCGGTTTGGATTAAGAAGTTCATCATGGAACTTGGTGTGGTTCCGAGCATCGCTGACCTAATGCAATTGTATTATGACATTAACGGGCTATAACGCAGGCGAAGGAGCTGAGGTCTCATCAGAAGTCTAAATATGTACTTAAGCGCTACCATTTGATTAGAGAGATCATTAGTAGAAATGATGTCAAGATGGAGAGAATTTCCACCGATTAGAATATAGTTGATCTGTTGACTAAGCCTATTTCCCAAAAGAGTTTTGTGTCATATGTACACACCTATGGTATTAGATATCAAGACGATTGGCTTTAGTACAAGTGGGAGTTTATTGGAGAAGTGCTCTAAAGTAATCACCTTTAGCACTTATTATACAAATCATTTTATGATTAATAAAGACATTTTTCATTATTTCGATGTTCATATGTTTATGGATTTGATATTGATCTTAAATTGATTTAATGAATTCCTTGATACAAAACATAGCATGGAAGAAATCATTATAAGATCATGATAATGAGATTCTTATCAAGTGTAACAACGTCAATATCTAAACTTTCCTTAGACATAAGATTAATGAGATGAGATATCATTAATCCAGATAGACTAGCACATGTTGTACTCCTTGATTAGATCAAGGAGTAGATCTTATAAGCTGTAGACATGAGTTGTTTAGAGTTAACATGTGGATGCTTAAGGGTAATAAGTACATTAGATTGACCTACTATGAGGCAATCATATAAATATTCTATTCTATTGTCAATCATAGTCTCATCATAACAATGGTGCAAGTAACTTTTGACTTAAGGTTGTTAGGTTCTGATCATACGTCTCATATATAATATATATCAAATATACGCAACAGAAATAAGACAGAACCTCACAAACCAGATCTACTCCTACATCTAGATATAGAAAAACAAAAACATGAAATGTAAGATGTTTACATACCTTTCTGATGTTCTCCTTCGTTCTTTAATCTTCTCAGCATTAAGTTGTCATAACCCACAATGATCATTGCAGAACATCTCTAATGAAAGTCAAGACGAAGATAGAAGGATGAAACCTCACTAGGAGATGGCTAGAATTCTTTCTTTATGCTAGTAAAGACAATAACTTTTGAGAGAGTTAGGGAGAAAGTGTGTATTTGTAAGAAAAAAGAACCTTTCCTTTTTCTTTGTGTCTTACACAAGATGCATGAAAATCATCTCAATTTTCTGCACCGTTTGCCTTTCCATAATGCCCATCACTAATGGAAAGTTATGGAAAGATAATGGTCATGAATAGCATGCATTAATGGAAGTTATAAGAAGTTAATGACCATGAATAGCATGCATTAATAGAAACCAACAACACTTGTTTCTAATCCATTCCATGCAATGTTTTCTACCATGATCACATTGTGATACAATCTTGAAACACTCTCCCATTTCTTGAATCACCATTTAAGACCATGTTACTCATCCTTTGGATCTCCTATGTGTGTTACCCATTAGGTTCCTAGTTATGTTGGCCACTTGAATTAAAACTTAAATTAAGTAAGTCAATAGCAGTATCTCACAACACGTCATGACCCCCAATTGACTAGAAAGTCAGAAGTTTGACTACGAACTATTATATATGCAATGTTGCCATGCAATTTGTCCTTTCACCATCTATACCCCACTTGGCTCAGAGTATGGTCAAAGTGTCAACTCCCACTAGACTGACTACGTCACATCTAGTCTAATTGATATTAGATATTGTCCTGAGGATCTTATTACTCTATGTATCATTGAAGAATCTCTTCATGACATATATTTGCTCTAGCTAGAGACTCTCAAGTAATGACACAGACAAGAGGCCGTGGGTATCATCTCCTACTATTAGTAGTGGTGAATCCTTTTTTTGCTACTCAATTACCTCCTAATACCTTAAGCTATACATAATCACCATCCTATGAGTAACCCCTAAAAGGCACTGATGAATGGAATCAAAATAATAGGATCAGTATCTGAGATATCCTTGAGCACCTCAAGTCGAAAGATAATTGCACCATTGCTATGATGGGAATATCATTGACACTAGAATAGAATATCCATATGATTGTCTCATAGTAGGCCAATCCAGTGTACTTACTACCCTTAGTAAGCATTCGCATGTTAACTCTAAACAAATCATGTCTACAGCTTACGAGATTTACTGCTTGATCTAATCAAGGAGTATAACGTGTGCTAGTCTATCCGAATTAATGATATCTCATCTCATTAATCCTATTACTAGGGAAAGTTTAGATACTAACATAATGACACAAGATAGGAATCTCACTATCATGAACTCATCTCGATTTCCTCCATGCTATGTTTTGTTTCAAGGACTTTAATAAATCAATTTAAGATTAACATCAAATCCATAAACATATACACATCAAAATAATGAAAAATGCCTTTATTAATCATAAAATGATTTGTAAAATAAGCACTAAAGGTGATTACCTTTACAATAACCAAACATGTACTCAGGTGCTACCATTTGATTAGAGGGAACACTAATGGAAATGATGTCAAGACAGAGAGAGTTCCCACCAATTAGATTATAGTTGACTCTTTGACTAAGTATATTTCCCAAAAGAGTTTTGCGTCACATGTACACACCTATAGTATTAGATATCAAGGCGATTGGCTTTGGTGCAAATGGGAGTTTGTTAGAGAAGTGATCTAAAGGTAATCGCCTTTAGCACTTATTGTACAAATCATTTTATGATTAATAAAGGAACTTTTCATTATTTCAATGTTCACACGTTTATGGATTTGATGTTGATCTTAAATTGATTTAATGAAGCCCTTGACACAAAACATAGCATAGAGGAAATCATTATGAGATTATAATAATGAGATTCTTATCATGTGCAATTATTTTAGTATCTAAACTTTCCTTAGTCATATGATTAATGAAATGGGATATCATTAATCCAGATAAACTTGCGCATGTTGTAATACTTGATTAGATCAAGCAGTAGATCTTATAATTTGTAGATATGAGTTGTTTAGAGTTAACATGTGGATGCTTACTAAAGGTAGTAAATACATTGGATTGACCTACTATCAGACAATCATATGGATATTCTATTCCAATATCAATGATAGTCTATCATAGCAATGGTGCAAATATCCTTTGACTTAAATGGTTCAAGGATATCTTAAATACTATCTTGTGCTCTGAATCTATTCATCGGTGCCTTTATGGGGTTGCTCATAGGGTGATGATTGGGTATAACTTGAGTTGTTCGGGGGTAATTAAGTAGTCAATAAAGGATTTACCACTCCTGATAGAAGGAGATGATACCCACGGCCTCTTGTTGAGGCCATTACTCGGGAATCTCTGGCTAGAGCAAATATGTGTCATGAAGAGAGTCTTTAATGATACATAGAGTAATGAGATCCTCAGGATAAGATCTAATAACACTTGGACTAGGCGTGATGTAGTCAATCTAATGGGAGTTAACACTTTGACCATACTCTGAATCAAGTGGGGTATAGATGGTGAAAGGAAAAATTGTATGGCAACATTGCATATGGAAAGGTTCATAGTCAAGCCACTGACTTTTCGATCAATTGGGGGTTATGAAGTGTTTCTAGATACCACTCTTAACTTACTTGAAATAATTGTTAATTTAAGTGGCCAACATAACCGAGAACCTAATGGGTCACATACATAAGAGATCCGAAGGATGAGTAAATGGTCTTAAATGGTGATTCAAGAAACGAGAGAATATTTCCTGATTGGATCGCGATGTGATCATATTAGAAAAAGTTGCATGGAATGGATTAGAAACATGTGTTGTTGGCTTCCATTAATGTAAGGAGTTGAAAATAAGCGTAAATCCAAAGATTCCCAAATAGGTCAACCTTTTAAAATGCTCATAACTTATGTTAATACATGCTATTCATGACCATTAGATTGCCATAACTTTCCATTAGTGATGTGAGTTATGGAAGGCCAAATGGTGCAAAAAATTGAGATGATTTTTGTGCATCTTGGGTAAAACATAAAAAAAATAAAGGTTCTTTTTCTTACAAACTTTTTCTCTCCAACTCTATCAAAAGTTCTTATCTTTGGTAGCACAAAGAAAGAATTCTAGCCATCTCTGTATGGACTTTCATTAGAGACGATCTGCATTGATCATTATGGTTTACGACAACCCAATGCAGAGAAGATTAAAGAACGAAGGAGATTGTCAGAAAGGTATGTAATCATCTTACATTTCATGTTTTTGTTTTTTATATCTATATGCATAAGTAGATTTGGTTTTTATGTTCTGCTTTATTTCCACTACGTATATTTGATATATATTATGTATGAGATGTAAGATCAGAACCTAACAGAAACTTCTTCATTTAACTGATGGAATTTGAAGAATTAGCTCTGCCAAGTTGCAATGTGAAACGAGTATTTCATTGTTCAATCATCTAGGAGTTAAAAAGTTGATAGTTTCCCCATTATTTAATTAGGAAGTTAGGTTTTATTCATTTTAATTCCTTCAAAAGCACCTATCTTTGATGGTTTTTCATCTTGGTTTATTAAAAAAGGCATAAGATGTCAGTAGCAAATTATCCACTAAAACTATATATGAAACAATATAGACTGAGAGATCACAATTCAATTTCTATTTATTTAATTTGAATTGGGTGGATAGATCTCAAAAGAGGGTATCATAATCATTCCATATCTAGGGTCAAGTATGATTAAATAAAGAAGGTGAAGTGAAATTTAAGTATGATTAAATAAAAAAGGTGAAGTGAAAACAAATAAGGATAGAAGTAATTCCTAAGTTTTTATCATTAATTAATCAACTCTTTGACTATTGCTTGTTTCATCATTCAATTATCAATTATTTTATTTTTAGTTTAGTTCTTAGTTATTCATCATATTGTTAACCTTAAACAAGGTGTACAAAAATTGTTAAGTGACTAATAAAATCCTCGTGGGAACGATACTTTTGATATGATAAGTGATAGTCATAGACTATAATGTTTTAATTAGTAGTTTAGTACATGTTTAGTAGTTAATTGAATTATTAATGCATGTTTAGGTTAGGTTTTGATTATTTAGTTAGATATTTTTCTTTTGAGTGTTTTGAAGGTTAAAGAACACTTTTGAGCTGAAATTTTATGTTTTTGAGGTGCCTTGATGTGTTTGCTAGTGTTTCAGGGCAAATATAGAAGAATGGAGGAGATTTGGAGAAAACTCGAAGGAGCAACTAGGCCCACAATCATGAGAGAAGCATCAGGGCGGAGCCACGATCATGACAGAAGGCTCATTTAAGGCCCACAATCGTGGCACTATAGGCCATAATCATAGCTTGCACGATAGAACACATTGACAGCCTTTCTAACTTAAGTTTTTGAGGGACTATTCAGACCTTTCAAACTAAAAAAAAGCCCTAGAGTGGCTTGCCCTAAAATGAAGAAACCCTAAGGTTTAATGAAGAAACTCTAAGGGAACTTCATTTCTGCCACTTTTTGGAAAACCCTCAAAGAGAGAGAAAGAGGGGAGTGAGAAGAAGAGAAAGAGGAGAAAGGAGCGGGTCTTCGCAACTATTACTCTCACGAGGCTTCCGAATACCCATTCTATTGCGTATTTCTTTCATTTTGTTGTTCTTTTCTTTGAATATGAATATATGTATGGATTTGGGTTTGATTAAGATGTCTTAACTTTCTTTCTATATTTGACTTTGATTTAATGTTAATTTAGTCATTAATGTGTTATTGTGATTGGGTGTTGTGATTGATTGTGATATTTGCATATTTTGGTAATAAAATGAGAGAGTAAACAAGATAAAAATGATTAGATCAGATTAATACGAGTTAGGTGATCTAATTGACCATGCAATCATTTTAGTCCGTTATTATATGGAGAGAGATCCCATGTAATACCTAATTATTTATTAAAGGTCTTAAGATCTAATTAGAATTATGGGTCTTTTGTTAATTGGGAGATTGGAAATTCTATAATTTAATTAGGGTTAATGAATTAGGGTGCGTGATTTTAACTCAAGAGAAAGTGATCCCCCCTTTGATAGTCTAAAACTGACACCCCATTAACACATAAATGGCTAGGTTAGCATTAATGATAGGAAGAATCCCCTCTCCCATAATCTAACAATTTTCCTTGAATGATTTCTATTATGAATTTTGTGATGCTCAATTTTAGTTCCTTTTGTGTTAAATTCCTGAACTACATTCCCGCTAATCAAATTCATGTGTTTAATTTCTTGTTCAATTTTATTTTCAATTTAATAATTTTCTAACCATAGATAACATAGGATTAGTTCACCTTCCTCGTATGATCGACCCTTCACTTACTACAAATCACGACCTGTGCACTTGCGTTACTTAAGGACTATAAATTGTAAGCTTACAAATCAAACAAGTTTTTGGCATCGCTGCCAAGGAGATGTAGGATTAGTCTAATTTTTTTATTCTAAGGATTAGAAAAAAAGAGTGAGAGAAGGAAGTTTGGGTGTAGAGTAGAAGACACATCAATTTAGACATCACTAGGCAATTATATGGAATCTAAAAGGTTAAATGATGGAGGAAATACATTATCGGAATCAAAAGACCCTTACAGATGTTGATAAGGAACAATTTGATTAGGTAAGTCATCATTCTTATTAGAACACATACAATTTGGAGTGGCAGAACCACTCAGATTTCTGTTGGTCCAACAACATAAGAACTCATTTGGTACATCAAGACCTATTCGGATTTCAACAAGGTGAATCCAGTTCATGGGATTCTAAATTTGAAAAGATCAAGGATAAGCTCATGAACATGGAAGAGGTCCAGAAGAAACTGGAAGAGAAGTTTCAGCAAGTGACAGAAGATCATGCCTCTTTTATTCACAACTTAGAGAAGTATGGAAAACTATATGCGCAATATAAAAGTAAATTCAATAGAGCAATGTAAGACTATAACACTTAGGAGTGGGAAAGAGCTAAGAGAATCAATAGATAGACCAGTTAAAACCCATTTTGTAGAAGCCCAAGAGAAGTATAAAAAGGAAAAAGAAAAGAATGAGGATCCTCCCTACATTCCCCCTCCACCCTCATTTAAGAGAATTGATGTGGTCGAATATTTTAGGAAGCAAGAAGAAGAACAGAGGATATAGTACATAAAGGTTGAAGAAGACACGAATTCTCTATTCATAAAGTGCGAGAAGAAGAGAAGAAAGGGTGATTAAGGAAGGATACGAACAACTCACCCTCTTACAAGACAAATTGCTATATTCAATGAAAGATTCAGAGAGTTTTGTTATTCTTTATTTTATTGGCACTTTATCATCGAAAAGGACATTACTAAGCTTATTAGGTTTCCTCAATTTGATAGATTATATCATTTTCATTATTTTGAAATTTTTAGCTTACTCACAGGCTACAAAATTTTGAACAAGAAGGGTGGAAGCAAGTCATTCATAATTGATCTAGGTTGAGCTTCTAAGGATGTAAGGTCAAGCTAACGACTTTAAATTAGCACGTTTAGTAGATAGATTTAAATTGTTACATAGTTAGATTTGTTTTATATTCCAAAAATAAGTTTTTAATGATTTGGAATGGTTTGGATTGCTAACTCTCTTACTCTTTTTAAAGAAATTATAAGTTAGGACAACAATCTCAAACGTTAAGCGCATTTTGTCTCAAACACTAACATTATCACCATCTCAATAACCATGGCGGGTTCTTATGCTCTAACCCTTGTCTTCTTATTTTATTTTATTTTTATGTTTTTCTTATCACGATGTTTATCCCCACCTTATGTGTTGTTTTTTTCTTATGTCTTATCCTCACATTAAGGACGATATGTTGTTCAAGTGTGAGGAGGTTTGAGCATTGTTATTTTTATGTTCACTGTGAATGGGTTGTGTACTTCTATGTTTTTATTTTAGATGTGAATTTTGCATGTTAATTTGAATCAATTTAACTTTGAACATAGTCTTTTAGTTTGTGAAGATTTATTAGCTTATAAAATTAGTGACCTATGTTGCTTTGGCTAAATATGTAACTTAATTAGGATACGATGTTAGTTTATTCAGTCTAGGAATTTTTCACAGTCATTTATACTTTTAGGTTAATCGAATAAGTAGCATCGTTAGTACCTTTCATGAGAATTACTAGCTAAAGAAATGGGTAGGCAAAAAAAGTGTAAGTCATAAGAAAATAACTATTTTGCTAACCTTTGGGTTATGAATAGAGCTAGTAGTCAGTTGAAAATGTGATGTAACTAAGTAATTGGATAGACATGCATCAAAAATGTGTGTCTTCAAGTCAAAAGGTTATAATGACATTCCAACCAAGCCACTTAATAAAAACATGACTTAGTTGAGTAACCAGATCGACATTCATCACAAATGTTTGCCTTCACATAAAAGGTTAGGTTCATATCTATAAAATTAACAAAAAACAGTGTTTGTCAAATAAAATATACCAATCTTGGTGAACAGCTTGCATTTTCTTGAAAACATATTTAGGGATAGTTACTTTTTTATTAACCAAATAATTTTCAATTTGTGTGTACAAATGATAGGGGTGAATAAACTTAACATTAAGGTTTGGATTAGTTGTATATTTACTCTAAGGTACTTAGACGTAGGTTTCTCAAGTTAATAAGTTGGAACAGCTTAAGAGATTGTGTTCAAAGTTAAATTAGTTTCGGGAAGCTGAATGCCATTGCCTCATTAGTACATTGTCTGCTGTGTGTTTTGATATGTTATATGTTTTTCTTTTTTTCTTGAGGACAAGTAAACATTTAAATGTGAGAATGTTGATAGTCGTAGACTATATAATGTTTTAGTAGGCAGTTTAGTACTGTTTAGTAGTTAAATTGAATTATTAATGTATGTTTAGGTTAGGTTTTAGTTATTTAGTTAGATATTTGTGTTTTGAGTGTTTTGAGGGTTAGAGAGCACTTTTGAGATTCAATTTTATGTTTATGAGGATCCTTGATGTGTTTGATAATGTTTCAAAGCAAATGTGGAAGAACGGAAGAGATTCAGAGAAAACCTAAGGAGCAACCAGGCCCATGATCGTGGCCCAGAAGCTATGATCATGATAGAAACATCAAGGATGAGCCACCATCATGGTAATTTTGCCATGATTGTGATAGAAGGCTTATTCAGGCGCCATAATTGTGGACTGCATGATAGAGCATGCGGACAACCTTCCCGACTTATATTTTTTAGGGACATTTTAGACCTTTTAGACCCGAAAAAAGCCCTAGGGTTGCCTACATTAAAAAAACCTATAAAAGGGTTAATGAAGAAACCTTAAGGAAGCTTCTTTTCTACCACTTTTGGAAAACCCTCAAGGAGAGAGAAATAGTAGAGAGAAAGAGGAGAGAGGGAAGAAGAGAAAGGGGATAAAGGAGCAAGTCTTCGCTACTGCTGCTTACCTGAGGCATTCGGATCCCCATTCTATCGTGTATTTCTTTCATCTTATTGTTCTTTTCTTTGAATATGAAGATGAATATGAATATATGTATGGATTTGGGTTTGATTAAGATGTTTTAACTTTCTTTTGGGATTTGACCTTAATTTAATGTTAATCTAGTTATTATTGTGTTATTATCATTAGGTATCATGATTGATTATGGTATTTGTATGTTTCGGTAATGTACCAAGAGGGTGAACCTGATAAAAATGATTAGATCGGGTTAATAAGAGTTAGGAGATCTAATTGACTACAAAATAAATCTAGTTAATTATTATATAGAAAGAGATCTCGTGTGAGACTCAATGATTTATTAAAGGACTTAAGATCCAACTAGAATTGTGAATCTTTTATTAATTGAGAGATTGCAAATCCCATAATTTAATTAAGGTTACTAAATTAGGGTGTGTGATTATAACTCAAGAGAGAGTGACCCCCTTTGATAGTCTAGAACTGAACCCCATTAACACATAAATGGCTAGGTTAGCATTAATGATAGGAAGTAGCCCCTCTCCTATAATTTGGTAATTTTTCTTGATTGATTTCCATTGTGAATTTTGTGTTGCTCAATTTTAATTCCTTTTGTGTTAAATTCCTGAATTACATTCCAATTAATCAATTACTGTATTTAATTTCTTGTTTAATTTTATTTTCATTTTAATAATTTTCTAGCCTTAGATAACCTAGGATGAGATTAGTTCACCCTCCTCAAGGGATCGACCCTTCACTTGCTACAAATAACGACCTGTGCACTTGTAATATTTGAGGGATATAAATTGTAAGCTTACAAATTAGCCAATAATAAGATACGATTAGTATACTTGTGGATTAAAACAAATTTCACTTCCCTAATTTGGTTCTAACATCATACTAATTTAGTTTTAAAGAAAGATCAATCAACATAGAAGCATGAGAATTTCACTGCTACTCTATATATACTAATCTTTTTTCTATAATACCTATGTGATATCATTACTACTCCTATGTAGAGAATTCTCTTTATAGGGGTATCTAGCACAGGAAAATCTTTACTTACCAAGGTAATGCATTTTCTTTATATATGTGCACAGTTATAGTAAATTTTCCAAATCAAAATTTGTTTGATTACTAAGAAATAGTACACTTTAATTTTTCATTTAATATCTAAAACTTTTGTTTAAATCTTCTGTATATTCAAAGAACAAATAGAAGGTTTGTATTCTTCATTTTATGTAATATGAAGCTTATTAAAAAATTGTGATTCAAGAAGCCATGGCAGCAATGGAGATCAAGGTTCCACACACCAAGATAAAAGAGAACCTATTACAAGGCAACGTGCAGTAAGGCTTAAACAAACACTTCAAGGGTTTGCTCAAAGTCACATTACATCTCACCTTGATGACAAGGCTAAACCATCCATGGAGAATTCAAGTGGAGTAGTTAAGCTTGTGATTCTTCTAGAGAGGGTGTGCGGAGGGTCTAATACTTAGCCAAATTTCAAGAAAAGTTCAATTATTCTTATGGGCTTAGTTTAATACATTGGGCTTGTTATTTATCCTTTATTTATTAGGGCCAAAAAACTAGTTATGGACTGGGTATTCATTTGTAAGCTTGCCTTAGTTTATTTTACACCTCCATTAGGCCCATTCCCTTCCCTTAGGTTTATTTAAGTTATTTTGGACTTATTTAAGTTAGTTT
>JANQBM010000007.1:17956503-17968942 GCA_025594535.1 Erythroxylum domingense | reverse complement strand
GCAATCCTCGTGATATCCATGCCCACAACTCAATTTCGTATATGTATAATCAACAAAGAAGCACATAATGGGGGGTGACTTACTAGGTAAGTCACGAACGTTGAAATGGAAACCCTTGGACCATGGAGACGAGAGAATCGGACTGAGCAGACGAGAGTCCCCTTTCTTGTTGGCTTGGTTAAATTAATTTAGGTTTTATAATTTCTAAGGATTGGTAATTTTTAGCTATGAATATTTTACTGGCTGGAATATTGAATTAGTATAAATAAAATATTAAATATTATTTCGGGTAATTTTTTTAAATTTATGAAATACTTTCCAAATTTTTTTAAAAATTTTAAAATAATTTATTAGTATGCTGTATCATATACTTTATAATTTTGCCTTAACTATATCTCCAAAATTCATAATAATAAAATTTTAAAATAACTAAAATTTGTTTATTTTTATTAACATTAATTTTAAAATATTTCACATATAAATAATAACTACAATTAATATGAAAAAAGATCATTTAATTATCATACAAATATAAAATTAAGAACAATACAGTATTTAAAATATTACAATTTTATCATATAATAAATAATAATTATATCAAAACATCAATAAAAAGAACAATAAACGTTCTTATCTCTCTAACAATTACAATTTACAATAAGAGTTCATAATGAGGAAACAATCAAGTAGAAGTGAAATTTGAAACAAAAATGTTTACAATTGCACTGCATATATAAAATTTAACATATACATCAAATATAAGTAAAATTAAAAGAAGATGAGAAATAAAAACTTGGAACCTCGTTCAATCGTCTAGGGGGATACTCACTATAACTGCATTGACCTCAATTCTCATTTGGTACAAAATCCTTATCATTAAGAGAAGCCTCATCATCATCATCATCATTCAAATTCATTCCACCAAATGACATGTTACTATTTTCTTATCTAATATTATCTTCCAAGTCACTCAGTTCTCTCAAACTCAGTTCCCTAGAAACTAAATCTTCCAAAAAATCAATATTAAATGCAAATTGGATCTACTGAACTAGTTATTCTATTAAGAGTCCTAGTAAAAATAAAATTTAATCATTAAAAAATTATAAGAAATTACATCTAACTTAATAATGATAATAGCATACCATTCTCGAAGCTTTAAATTGTATCGAACGAGACTAAGTCATTCAATCTCTTGCACTTCAATTTATTCTTTTTCTTGGAATAGATGAATTCAAATGTGCTATAGTTCCTTTTACGGCCTGTTGCACTCATATATTGACTTAGAATTTAAATTGCAAATTTTTGCAATTTTGGAAGATCACTTTCGAATTGGTCCTACCAAGAACCTGTAAGTTATAAGGCAATAAAAGTAGCGTTATAAACAAAATAAAGAGATAATTAATTTTCAACAAGTAAAAAAAGTGAAAAAATATATACTTTGATTAAGTTTTGCTCTTTGTCGAACAGAAATTGGCACCCCAAAATTCCCAAAAGATTGCCTATAAAGCTCCATTTGTGAGCTTAAAAGATCTTGCATAATCTTATGGGCAACAATTATTGTAATAGTTAATAGCATTCTCTTATTAACTTTAGCTTTCTTTGTAAAACTTGGTCTGAAATAGAGTTTAGGATTCAAAAATGCCCCAGTTGTAAACAACGGAGAGTAAAGTTGCCTTTCCCATCTGTCATTGATGATTGTAAGATAAGGTGTGTACAAAGATGACCTATTTTTCAAATTGTCCTTAGTTGCTTCCTTCTCCTTCTCCATGACATAAAAAAAATAACCAATTAATGCCTTTTCATTATTATCATTCAAATAAAGCACTCTCATCAAAGGCTCACAAATTCGGATCACAAATTGACATTAAAATCAAAATTTAGTATCTTTAAGATAATTGTGGAAACCTTCAATCCAGCATTAGACCTAGCATGCTAAGATGCAACCCACTTATCACTTGTAAACATCTGTCTTCACTCTTTTTTCATCATAATCAAACATTAAAGTGATAAGAAATTTGATGCAAATCTTTTAATAACATAACGACACAAATTCCTACTATTGATAAAATCCTTTCTCATTAAATTCAAGACTCATATACGATTATAGATAAACTTGGTCATCTTTTTGGCTTTCTACACAGTCTCATCAATAATAGGAAAATACCCAACATCTCTTATATTTTTCAAAATTAAGTCAATGTAATGTATAGCACAAGAAGTCCAAAAAAAAGAATTATACTTGTTTTGTAACCTTCTTCCCGCTACTTTATAAGCGAAATCATTTTCAATAATGAATTGAACAATATTTCTGGCCCTAATTCATTAACAACTTCATCAAAATTTTCAAATAAAGTATCAGTATTTCTAATAAGGCAAGATGCATAAATAGACTTCAAAAACATTTAGTGCTTTGTAGAATATACCAAAAAATTAATAATAGGCTCATGTCTCCTGTTTATCCAACTATCACACATGGTTAAATATCCATAAGTAATCCAATTCATTCTTTTTTCTTCCATATAACTTTTAATTTTATAAATTGAACAACTCAAAAGTTTACCTCTGTAGTCATTAATATAAGGAGCTTTGTATCCCATATCGTAATAGGTTATAGCATTGACCATAGCTTAATAATAATAAGTTTGGGAAGCATTGAATGCTACACCTGAATCATACCACCATTTAGTCATTGTCATATCTTCATTGTGAGTTGCTTCTCTTGATTGCATGACACTACTAATTGAAGGCTGAGTTTCAGGAGTTGTTCGTGCTGTAAAAAAATTCGACAACTACCTTCTTCTTTTCCTAAAATCAGGTTCAGATGTAACATTTACTTCTTGCTGAGAAGGAACACTACCACCTTCAACATTTCCACTATTATCATGAATATTAGCAAATGATTTTCCACAACCAATTTTATAATTCAATCTCTCCCTTTTATCATTCTTGTGTTGATATTCTTCAAGCAAAGTTTTCATTTTCCACTTCACTTCATGACTCACTTTTTTACAAGGTTTCACATCTCCTTTAACTCCAACTAAATGCTTCTTTAATCGGGTGGTTCTTCCACCTTTCAAATGCTTGTTACAAAACAAGCAAATAGGATGGTTCTTCATATCGGAGACCAATGCAGCATAAGCTCAAGCTAGATCATTGAAAGTTCCTGAAGCGGTTGAATGATCAAGAGTATTTAAACTTCCTTCCATTTAGTTGTAAAAATAAATGAAAACAAATATAAAAATAAAAATACATAATTTCATTATTAATTACTATCACAAAATATATATTACTTAAAAGTCTAAACTAACATAATTACACAATGCACATGTCCATCTTATAATATAACTCATTTTGTATGATTATATCATACATAATTCAATTTTATCCAACAAAGTTCACCAATAAGTCAAAAACCAACAATTTAAGACACAATTACACAATAAACATATACATTTTATATAATATAACTTATTTTGTATGATTACGTCATACACAATTCAATTCCATCCAACACAATTCACCTTAAGTCAAAAACCATCAATTCAAGTATTTAGCAAACATAACAACACAATATAATTAATAGTCATTAACTTGAATATGGTCGAAGACAAATATAAAAAATTACATGCATGGAGTGAATTAAACTTAATAAATAAAGAAATTTTTAACTACATGATGTATGACTTAAATATGACATTAGTCATTCATTCTTTTTAACATAAATGAGTTTGGCCATTCACTTAACAAATATTTTAAGTATTGAGGACTAAAAAATGCCAACTTATGTCTAGCAAAAAAATTTTCTTCCCTTTGTCCAATTTACAAAACAAAGTCTAATTTTAAATTCTTATTAAGATATTAGAGAAATACTTTGTTGATGTTTAAGATTAAACTCTAAAACATTTAACTAATTCATTTTAATTTGATTCAATCCACAATAACAAGTATCATCAATGGTAAGTCTTTTTATAGAAGATGATTTAATGTATTAAGCAAAAGGTAAACAAAACTTGACAAATTTCAAAAATTTTATAAAAAGTTGATTAGAATTTAAAAATGTATTTAAATCACATTTAATTTAATTTAATTAATAACAAGTACATAATTATTTAATATTGTTTGTTCAACACTTTAAAAAACATCATTATGTTAAATTTAAATAATATCTTGTAAAATATAAATATATACAAACAATTACAACTTTCAAGTTTCAAGTTTCAAACCTAAATCTTCTAATCCATTTATTTTCTTTATAAATTGACAATGCCTAAATTACATTAAAATTGAATCAACTTAGATAAATATTTCTAACTTTAAAACTCAAATTTCTTAAATCTCAACTCACCCAAACAATTCTAACAATTACAATTTTCAAACCATTCACAAATTCCATATTACACAACATAACCAAAACACCATGCAAATGCAATTCAGGAGCAGAAAAAAAGCAATTCAAAACACACCCAAAAAAAAAAACATAATTACAATTTGGGTCAGTGGATCGGGTCAGTTTAGTGGTCGGGTCGAGTAAGAAAAGCAAATATGAAATTTTTGGTTTCAACTTCAAGCGAGTAGCGACCAGTGATGGTGGAGGAGAGCAAGGGCCAGGTGCGGCGCAAAGGGAGAGCAGTAGGTGGAGGAGGCGCGGTGGAGAGGGAGAGTAGAACCCGGTAGATGACGACGGGCGCGGTGGAGAGTAGCAGTCAGGGGTGGTGGCGTCAAGGTGGTGGTCAGAGGAAGAGTGAGGATAGACGACGACGACAGTGAGAATTCAGAGGAGAACTGAGAACGTTAAGAGGAGAGAGAAAAATTTTTGAGATTTTGTAAGGGAGAAAGAGTCTACAGGTGGGTAGGAATTTTTGTTAATTTTTTTGCACTTTAATCCCTGAAATAGTCAAAATTTACAGTAACAATTGATATTTAGCCGGTATTTTGTAAAACTTTCGGTAGTGACCGATACCCAAGGTCATGACTGAAGAGGATATTTCGTACTATTTTTTCGGTTAGTACGGACAAAATTCATAATATTGATTTTTATTTTTTAAAGTACTATTTCAGGAAAAAAGTTCAAATTAATTCTTTAATTTTTCCTCTAGATATTAGGTTCTGAACTTTCCATTTTATCAAATTAACTTCAAAATTTTTAAAAGTTTATGTTAAGACCATTTTTTTGGCAAAATTAATTTATGCTCTACAAATTATTCTTATGGTGTGAATTCATTCTAAGTAAAAAAAATAAAGGGCATTTCCTAATTTTATTATAAAAAATGGAAGTAACTAAAGAAAATATTGATATATGGAAATAGGAAATTTATTACAAAATCCAATGCTTAAATTTATATTAAATCAAGAGGTTAAAGAAAGAAAATATGTTTTTTTGTAATAAAACTCCCTATTACCTATCAACTTAGTTTCTTAAGTTCTTTACTTCATCAATTTTCCCTGACACGTGAATTGATTTTCTTTTATTTTTTTGTATATTCGATATTTGGTCCTTTTTGTTGTTCATGGTTATTCATCTATGTGATGTTGGGTTATGTGCATTTTGTTAACCAAGTATTTTTTTTCCTTTAACTCTCACTATCTTTGTCTTTATGTCTCTCCACCTTCTACCTTGCTTAGTTAAGAAAGGTTAAGTGAATATGAGACAATTAAATTTTCTTTTGATTTCCTTTTTTTATCAATTTTGTAATCATTTCTAGATATGTGAGTAAGATACATTGATTATTCAAATTCCCCTAAAGTACTCTTTAACATAGTATGAGATACATAATCACCAATGAGATATATAATCACCTACTTGTGTTTAATGGATTTCTTGTAGGATTCGAGGAAAGAATAAATGAAGAATCTACTTTTGATCCTGCCTTAAAAGTAATGGTTGTAGTTATAAGAAATTGATAGTTGTAGCTTTGACTTTAGTAACAATCATAAAAACAAATAGTGATGTTTAGTATTTGATTGGTACAGGTTTTTTTTAAGCATAGTAGAAAATGAAAATTTCAAATCAATATGACATAATCATGGCCAAAAGTAATATAACGAAAAGATGTTTTGTCGATGTGGAAGTTGAAACCCTTTGATGACTTTTTAGACTAAAGATAATCCCCAAAGAAAATTTTTTGTGTATTGTAATTATTAGGTAAGTTAGTTAGTAATTATAAATTACTTTCTATTAGAAATTAAATGATATTTGTTAACACATTGTTATAGGAAGGATATGAAAAATTTTAAATCAGTGGGTGTAAAATTTGGCGAAAGGGCAAAATCTATTATACGTAAATTTACAGTTAAAAAAAAGGTTGAAGTTTGTCCATGGATTATATACATGAGCTATATAGTGAATTTACAAGTGAAAGTAACACTAAAATATACGATATCTGAAAGAAGAAGATTACAAAGAGTGATATTTATTATATAATAGGTATTATAATATTTGTAACTATATTTGAAACCTTATTTATTAAAAGGTTGAAGGATATGAACTTCGTCAACTTTGGTGTCCTATCATGGTAATTATTTAGGAATGTTCTATTAGATTAAGACTATTTGTAAGTGGTGTTGATAATTATACTATCAGCTTACATGATATTGTTTGTAACTATTTTTATATTCAGTTGTTAGTGACTAATATCCTCCTTAATGCATTTTTTCTTAACTTATTAGAGTAGAAGCATTAGTCTATAGAAGGATACTCCCAAATATCATTACAATACATAAACTAGCATTAAAAGTATGTCTTTCATAAGTTTGACAAGTTTCTCTCCTTAAAACAACAGAAACTTTCATAAGTTTGACAAGTTTGTCTCCTTAAAACAACAGAAACCACATCTTTCCTCAATTAGGGGCAAAAATACTTCTTGCAAAACTCCTCAAGAATTTTATGCCTACCACTATGACTAGCTAATCCTCTTCAATGCAAATCCTTAATTACCTTCTATCTTAAAGAAATATGTGGAAGGCAAAGCTAAGTACACTTCATAAAGGATCGATAATAAACATAATAATCCTAATGTGATTTATTAACTAAACATATTTATCATACATCCTTGAAGTCAGCATCATCTATATATAATTCTTTTAAATAATCAAAGCCGTCAATTTTTGTACTTAAGATCTTAATCTTAGTCATCCTTCTATTTAATTCATCAGCTACCACATTACAATTCCTTGCCTCGTGAATAAGTTTGTAAGGAAATTTATCAACAAAGTTGACCATTTAGCAAGCATTTTAGTTCGCAATTATTTTTGACTTCCTAACTATTTGGAGGCTTAATGATCAATGTAGAGAACAAATTCCTTCCTAACTAAATAATGTTCTAACATTTTCAACATCCTCACATTAGCATATAATTTTTTATCATAAGTAGCTGATTTTTGTCTAGCATCACTCAAATTTTTGTTAAAGTAAGCTATTGGCCTCTTTCATTAGGATAGAACAAACTTAATCCTAACTCTACTAGCATCACACCCCACCTCAAATAATTTGTCAGAATCAGGTAAGACTAAAATAGGACCTGTATATAATTTTCCTCCTCCCATTTAAATTTACACTTTTTCAAGAACTCAATTATAAGAGTTACATTGCCATTAAAGGTTTTTATAAACCTCCTATGAATTTTGTTAACCTATGAAAACTTCTCATATCGCTAATAATCTTATGTGTGGGCCATTTCCTAATAGTTTGTTTCTCTTCATCCATTATAACACCATTTTTCTCACAATATACCCAAGAAATAATAAATTTTCAGTCATAAATATGTACCTTTTCAAATTAACATACATTTTTTAAATAATTAGCATACAATTTATTAGCCCTTAATGTCTCAAATACCTTTCTAAGATGCTTAACATACTCGTCAACAAATTTGCTTTTGATAAGGATGTCATCAAAATAAATCACAACAAATTTACTTATGAAATGTTGAAGCACTTAGTTCATAAGGCACATGAAGGTATGTGGTGCATTGCTCAACCCAAATCATATAACTGACCATTCATATAATCCATCACTTGTTTTGAATATAGTTTTCCATTCATCCCTAATCCTTATCCTTATTTGGTGATAACTACTTCTAAGGTCAACTTTGGAGAAAATAACTACTTCACTCAATTAATCCAACATATCATCTAACTTTTGGATAGGAAACTTATGCCTAATGGTAATTTTATTGATTGCCCTACTATTAACACATATCCCACAACTATCATCTTTCTTTGGTGTAAGTAAAATAGGAACAACACATTGACTGATGCTTTGCCTAATATAACCCTTTTTAATTATTTCTTTTACCTTCTTTGTTAATATTTCATTTTCTTTAGAAATCATGAAGTAGTGAGGCAATTTAGGTAAACTAGCTCTGGGAATAAGTTTAATATGGTATTGGGTATCATACATAGGAGGCAATTTACTAGGTAAATCATCAGGAATTACATCCCTAAACTCCTCTAAAATAGGTTGGATATTTAAGGAAATTCAATCTTTCTTATTTTCACTTAGCTCTTCCCTTTATTATCACTAATAAAATTTTTTTTATTATCTTATACTTATAATAACAAGTTTTTACTCTCTCTATTGGGTTTCACGCTCTTTCTTTATCTATAGGTACAAAGATATATTTCACCCAATCTTTCATAAATTGGTAAGTATTTTTCCAACCCAATGCATTGCATTAATATCATATGCCATGGTTTATCCGAAAGTATTTGGCTACATCTATATCAATACATCATAATAATGCTCATCACAATATTTACCAATTGAGAATGGTACCTTACAATGTTCATTGACAAAGATTTCTCTAACCTCCTTAATCGATCTCTATAAGGTTTTAGATGTGGTTCGATAGCCAACTTCGATTTCTTTACCATTGCCTTATAATATTTTATTTGCTGCTTCCATCAATAATTACGTCATATAAGTTCCCTTACACCATACACCTTTGTTCGAAAAAGTTTATATCTTTATAAATCATCTTGCTTCTTGCAGGATTATCATCAGCATTCTAATCATTCGTACAAAAGCATCATCATACTCTTCCTCTTATTACTTTAACCATCTCCTTCAGGTGCACATATTTCCTCCTCATCATCATCATATTGCTCCACTATATTTATTGCTTTTCTCTTTGTGCATTCATCAGATTTATGTCCTAGTTTATTGCATCTATACTACTTAAAAAAGGTGGTTTGGTATAAGGATTTATAGATTTAGATATCTTTAAAGCTACCTTGATTGAATTTCCACTATTAGTGTTACTTTTTCCACCATTAACACTTGTAAGGGCTATATTCACAACCTCTTTTCCTTTTTCAATGAATACTCATTCTTATACCACTTAAACTCTCTTGACTCCTTATTTAGCATATGTTATACCTTCATAACTAAATTTTTGGCATCTTAAACTATTAGAACCATCTAGATCCCAATCTTATCCCTTATACTTTGTTTTAATCCTTAAGTAGCTTAAAGCTAGTTGAGGTTAGATTTCACACAATTTATTTTAGGTTACCAACCTTAAAATCTCTACAGTATATTGATAAACTCTCCTTTTTCTTTGGCGATATTATTGATAAGTATCAAAGACATATTATTCATAATTTATCAGTAAAAATCTCTTCCTCAATAATTATTTTATCCTCATCCATAAATAAACAAGAATTCTACCCTCTCTTCTCCTTATCTCCTTTAATTGATCCTACAATACTAATGCTCCCTTTTTTAATTTATAAGCCACCAACTTGAATTTTTCTCTTTAAGAATTTCAGTGTAGTTAAAGACATGTTCTAACTTTACTAACCAATCAAAAAATACATCTATATTTAAATCACAAATAAAGGATAAGATATCTACCTTTAGTTTGTACTTATTTCTCCTCTACCACATCACTGATGAGCAACTTCTTTGTCATTGCTAGATTTTTATTATAATTCCATAATGCAAGAATTTGAATTTACAGATGTCTTACATTGCCCTTGCCATCTTCCTTGTCAAATTGATCCCTAATTCTTATTATTAACTCTTTGTAACAATGCTTACTATTAATCCCTTATCTCTGCCAGCTACTATTCTATTTTGCAATTTAACTCCCTCTGTTCTTTAATTACTCTCCAAACTTTAGGCAACCCATAAACTTTATCGTTGGTGTTATAGGCCATTATCAGAGAAAAAGTTTTAGATTTTTAAATTTCTAATACCACTTAATGCAACATGGAAGCAACCTAATCCTATAATAAAAAAACACCAAATCTAATCCAATATTTGAAGACAACCTTAAAAGAGATCAAATATATTAATATAAATAATGAAAACAAACAAAATTAATAAGTTTTGCCATCTTACAACTATTTATAATGAAAAATAACAACCTAATATAGAATTTGTTATAAATAAAACTCTAAAATATGAAGTTTATTTGAAATAGAACTATAAAGTATGAAGTTTATTTGAAATAGAATTGTGGTGGTCATAAGCATGAATCCTTAATTGTTTTTAACATAGATTGATGTGTTATGATGCCTCATCAAAACCCATTGTGTTTAACCATACCTCATTCCATTCAAGTTCTTATCTTGTTAGAGGACAAGTAATTATATTCTAAATATATGTATACTCAAATTTTGTAAATATTTCAATTTTTTGCTTGAAGAAGGCAACATGCTCATCTAGAAAAAAACTTAATAGATCTCTTATCAATCCAGCCTGGTTAAACCATTTTCCCTAATATTATGTTCATTTTGGAGAGAATTTGTCGTTTAATCACTCATATCTGCTTATACAAAATCTGGAAGAATCAAGGAAGGGTGGAGCTCCATTTAGATTTTTCAATGGGATCACACAAATGGAGGGATTCTTTGAACTAACTTATAGATGCTAGAATCAGTATGTGTAAGGCCACAAATCTTTTCAATTAATGCAGAAGCTAAAATTAACTAAGGCAGCATTTGAGACTTTTATTAAAGACAAATCAAAAGGCCTTAGAATCACTAAATAAATATTGCAAGAAGCTTAGGAGGCTTGTTATACATTTTCTCATAGCATTGACTTCAAGTTAGTTGAAATGCAAAGATTGAAGGAGTATCAGGAGGCTTTAACACTAAATAATTCAGTCCTTAGATCAAAAGCCAAAATAAATTGGCTCAATGAGGGGACTCCAATTCTAAATTTTTCCATCCTTATTTACTCTCCAGAAGAAACATTAACAAAATTGCATAATTAGTTGACAACAGGTGTATCACTCACATTGAACAAACTAAGTTGCAAGCACTGATAAAAAATTTCTTCATTAAACTAATAGGATCTAAAGTTTCTCTTTAGCCTTACTACAACATCAAAAATGTATTCGAGTGCTCTCTTAGTCAGATGATGCCTTACTTTATCCTTTCTCAGCTCAAGATGTTCAAAGAGTGCTATTCAATTTACATCCATAAAAGCATTACGACCTGATGGCTTTTCAATATGGTTCTTTCAAAATACATGGGAGGTTACATGTAGACTTTGTACTAAAAGCACCAAGATCAAAATACAACCATTGCTTGAAAAAGTTAAATGAAATCCTGCTTTATTAAGACATGAAACAGATACAAAGTTTTTTGTCACAACAGGTACATAATAGCAATTATCCAAAATTAGCTCTAACCCACTAGGAAGATACAAAACATATGTTCCAACGACTAATGCAGCAACTCTTACTCTATTTCTCACACGTAGGTCTATGTCTCCCTTCTTAAGCAGTCTACTATCCCTGAGACCCTGCATATCAACACATATATGTGAGCCACATCTGGTATCTAATACTTAAATGTTATTATCAGAAATAGTATTAACCTCAATGAAGAATAACATACTTGAAGTAGAAGGTAGGGCATCTAATGCCTTCTTCTGCTTCATTTACTCCAGCTAAGCTTTACAGTTCCTCTTCTAATGTCCTTCTTTGTTGCAATGGAAGCATAACCCCTTTGATGTTGTCTCCTTTGCCTTCTTCTTAGCTTCACCTCTCTCTAGCTTATTGGACTTATTGTTCTTCTTTTGGTTCTTCTTGGAGAACTAGAAGGAGAGTCCACCAACATCACAGCCTATCATCTTTTTTGATAATTTACTCATCTATTTTGAGTAGATTAATCAGCTCAGGTATCGATGTGGATTTTTAGTTCATCCGATAGTTAAGCAAAAACTATGAATAACTATCGGTCAAACCAGTCAGAATTAGGTTTATACTTAATTCATGATCTATTACGAAACCTAAATTGGCTAACCTCTCAATGTATACATACATCTTCAGCGCATACTACATTGGAGATGATTCCTCAGCCATTTTAGAGTGAAAGAGCAACCTTGAGGTCTCGAACCTTTCAGGCTGAGCTTGCTTATCAAATAGTTCCCTTAGATGGTAGACTATGGTATGAGCATCCATAGCCTTATGCTGCTTTTGTAGTTCTG
>JANQBM010000007.1:17933297-17943922 GCA_025594535.1 Erythroxylum domingense | reverse complement strand
CCATAACTTTTTGTGTGGATGTGATATTGATTTTAATTATAGCTTAAATTAAACTAGAGGAGATTATCTACAATTCATGTGAAGGAAGTGTTGTCTGATTCTGATCTAAAGAGTGTCAATTTTGATCATGAATCAATCAGAGCCCAAAAGTACTATCTTATATGGGCATTCCGAAATATGTATTGAGTTATGTGCATTTTAGTCATGTCATAGCAGACAGCGACAACTGATCCCCAGTATGAGTCACATGCGTAAGCATTCCTTAAGAGTCTGAGCTGTTAAGAGGATTGATAAAAGTAATGATCCGACAGAATGTGAGAGTATCTATAGTGATATATGTATTATGGAACATGATAACAATATTGTACTGTAATGGTGTACCTTCAAATGTGTTGGAGAAGTGAACATATTGTCAGGATTGTGTGAGGAAAAGAGTAAGATAAGCATAAATGATGTGATTAAGCATACAACCAGAATAAAATGAGGAATAGTATCTGGTTTTGTATGATAGATAAAGGTTCACCACAATGGGGTATGTACCGTTGAAGGTGATATAGGTGTGAATAGGTATATTGTCGTGAATTGATTGAGGAAAACAGGAAAATGAGTACAAATGAGGAGACTAAAGTGTACAGGAGGAATAAAATGACATCATAGAATTGTTATGATCATGAAAAGATAAATTTAGAACCAAATTGGCTATGTAAGTATTGTGATAAGAGTTTGTAATGCAGTATAAGAAATAGTATATAGTTAGATATAACAGATAATCGGTGGTGGTATTATTGACTATGAAATTGGTATTTTATTATGATGATATGTCCTTAAATGCGATATAAATGTCGATGTACTGTTATGGATGGTTTGAGGAAGTATAAGAATATGTTTGTGAAATTGAGCTCAGGATTTGTGGATGAGTATGAATCTATGATTCACAATTGATTGCGAACATATGTACGCATAGTGATAAATGGTAATTGGAAAGTGAAATGATGATAGCGATATATGAAAAAGCCATTGAGTTTAGGTTTAATTTCCATTGTGAGTGCACATCTGATAGTGGCATCACTATGATAAGTGAACATATTACGCATATGTGTATTATGTGTGTGGAGATGATATAGGAAGCGATTGGTAACTTATTGAATAATTGCTAACCATCGTTCCTATAGTTTAAAGTCTGAGATTAGTTAGAGTAAGACGTGAAAGTGCTTATAGTGATCAATAGAGGATAGATTGCGGTTATTAATGAGCACGATTGTGGCACAGTCCCCCCAATCGAGGACGAATATAAAAAGTAGAATTGTTGTCCTGAATCAAATGAGATTACAATATCTTGAATATAAGTTATAAATTGATGAATTGTCACAAATGACGTCTCTGGAAATGATGGAATGATCTTGATGATATATACCAAGGTATAAGAGTAAATGAATTGCCTAATGCCTTGCTAATCCTTATTAGAAAGAATATTCTTATCATATAAGTTATGACAGAACATACTCTTTTTGATGGTTACTAAGAATATCTGATTAGCAATGATGATAACAGTGGATTACTGAAGGTTATATGAACAGTATAGATGATAGTAGCAAGAAATCTTCTTTCAAAGAAGAATTTCACCGAATTAGGTTGAGCGGATCAAATAGTTTATTTTAAGAATGATCAGTGAAGACATAAATCGAAATTGAATCCGTAATGAATTAAAAGTGCATATTGGGGTCCTAATCCTAACGGAGACTCAAGAATACGATGTAGCATATGCTACTGAGAGTATACACATTTTGTTTGATGTAAAGTATTCAACTAGGTAAATGGATTCTAGAATTGGAGGTGACACTAAGTATAAGAGGTACAAATCAGTTATGATGAATGTGTTACCAACACAGGAAGTTAAATTTTGCAGTTGATTTGAAATGTGAGCAGAAACTAGGATAAATGAGCAGGTGTTGAATAAATTCGTATGAAAATTAGAGAAAAGAAAATGAATTGGGAAAATTGTTTGAGAACAGAAGTCATTAGGAAAAGTCAATTGGGAAATCAAAAATTCCATGAGATGTTATTACTTTAATTGAGGAATGAGTCACTTAAGGAATTGCAAGAATTAATCATGGACACAAAGAAAAATTCGAGTGATATCTGTGGAGTGATCATACCTCAATAGCATTATGATATTGAAAATCAAAGTGATCCAAGCACAATTATATTAGTTAGTGACTATGATCATAGATGGTATTTTGAATGTGTTCGAAAAGTAAAAAGAATATATTAAATACTGGAAAAAAATAGGTAAACCGTATGAGTGATAATTGTACAAAGAGTTTATGAGGAACTATAACCCAAATGTTAATTGTGCCATTCGGATTTGGAGATTTTGCAGTATATACAATAGAGTTCCCATTAGAGATTAAGGTGGAATCTGTTGCAGTATTATAAAGTGATTCTATGTACATAGGGACGATTAAAGCCTCATGAGCTGAATTTTTGATAAATGGATTGGAACTTGTTACAATAGTGATTATTTTGAAAGTTTGAAGACATTATATGTACAATGAAACATTTTGGATCTATATATCAATATGTAGATCATTAAAGATTGAGGTAAGTATGGAGTTTGAAAGAACCGAAAATAAGGTTGATACCATGAATAGAGTTACTGAAAGTTTTTGATTATACAAATGGGTAGTTTCCCAGTAAAGCTAGGGTTGTGATTTGATGCATTGAACAGAAAATTCGATAATGGTGTAACGCCAATTCAGGTATTGAGGTTACAAAGCTAAGTGCAATGAAAAGCATATAATATTGAGATGAATTTTGGGTAAATCAAATTGCTCTTAGTTATTGAATTTAAGATCAGTTTCATGTGGAAAGATTAGCAAAGCCCCAAATGAGAATTTGAAAATTGTGGATATTATTGAGGAGTTAAAATGAATTTAAAATTTGAGTTTGATTTAAAAAATGCTAATGGGTGACTGAAAAACAAAGTGTACTCAATAAAGATAATCGAACAAAGAGATTACTAGAGAAAGCACAAGTAACAACCTAAGCAAGACATCCTAGTAAGGATATGCTGAAATAGTATTTAACTACTAAGGATGTAGAAACAAGTGGCCTAGTGTTTAAATATCCAACAGTCTTAACTGTTGGGAATATGCTTGGAAGCTTATATTTTGGCATTCATGGAATCATGAAGTTGATGTATCATATTTAATTTAATTTAAGGATATAACTCACTATCATAGTGATATCGTTAGGATACTGTATGAGGCGTTATACGATAAAAAGTGGTCGTTCACCTTTACATTGAAATGAAGAGAACCCACAAATGGTTAAGGCCAGAATTGAGATGAGACACTGTTAGTATGCGAAATGAATTTGTAATAGAAATTAAGTGATTCCAGAAAGATAAATGAGTTAAGCGGACTAACATCAAGATTACGGGATATTGTGTGATGAATCATAATATGTGATAGGTGAATATGCTAAAGAAATAATGATATGATCTGACAAGGATGTATTGTCAACTTGCAAGGATATGCTTAGATAGAGATAAAGGTATGATTTGGTTAGGAAAAAGGGGGAAACTAAACTCGACATAAATTGGCCCATATGAAATTATTGTAAGAATAGGACCATCAATTTATGAGATGTTTCGAATTTATACAGTGTTACATGGATACGTTTAAGAAATAGCATTAGGATTCGGTATATGTGTTAGTTTGAATAATCTGAAGTACTGAGGAACCGGGTAATTCAAATGATGAAAGTCCTTTGGAGAAATCATCTAATGAGGATGCCACTTGGAAAACGAAGGAACATATGAGGACTCAATACCCCTACCTATTTGAGTGGTAAGAAATTTTGAGGATGGAATTTTTGTTAAGAGGGGAGAATTGTAACATCCTGTTACCTATACGGCTAGAGCAATTATTTTTGAGACACTTATATGACTTAAGATAAAAGAACGGTAGACATAAGTTGTTTGTGACTTACATATTGTTTGGCACATTCGTCCAATTATACATGCTTTCATTTGGCATTTTCGGGTAAGTATGAAAAATTATGATTATGATAAATGGTGAATCAGTGAAGATAAATAGCATACTTGGAGGACAAGCAATGGACCCACATATAATATTGTTTAAGTTAGGAAGACTCCACTACAGTTTGTAATGATGACAAATGGTGAGTTAGTAGAGATAAATAGTACACGTGAGGGACATAGAATGGACTCACGTAGTACATTGGTTAAGTTAGGAAGAATCTACCATAGTTCCCATGCCTTACTGAACTACTTCACATTGTGATTCTCTCCCCTGACCTTCATCACCGAATAGCGATCTAGCAGCTTTTGTGGTGTTGATTTCTATTTCAGTGTTAGAGTACTTGCTAAACGAGTAAGTGGTTGTAATGTTGTTTCCACTGTGTAAATAAGCATGTGCATGTTGGATATACATATCTACATAAAAAGGGGGTTCAAAGTGTAAAGAATATATGTGAGGGTTCTGGATGTTGGTTAACCTGAAAAGTGAAAGCAGACGAAAGGAAATGCAGAAATAATATCTAAGCATGGACATTAATCTACGATTCTGACATTTATGTGAGTTTTGACTTTTTGAACGATTTGGTATTCTGGAGTTAAAAAGAGACTAGTATAGAGGATATTTTCATGTTGGAGTGTATAGGCAAGAAAGATGATAAGTTCTGTTTCATCTGTTTTCTGTATCATTTGTCAAGGTGCGTTCTTATATGAACCAGACTTCGTCAGTATTTTGATTCCTCTATGAACAAACTTCTTCTGTGATGACGTCAGCTTCCTCTGGGTGACGTCATCTTCCTCTGTATTGCTTCGTCTGTGTTTTGGTTTCCTCTGTCTTTTGCTTCGTCTATATTACTGTTCATAAACTTCGTCTATGTTACTGTTCATGAGCTTCGTTTATGTTACTGTTCATAAACTTCGTCTATGTTACTGTTCATGAGCTTCGTCTATATTACTATTCATGAACTTCGTCTATATTACTGTTCATGAACTTCGTCTATGTTATTGTTCATGGGCTTCGTCTGTGTTACTGTTCACAAACTTTGTCTGTGTTATTATTCACAGGTATCGTCAGTATCGTATGTGTTACTGTTCACAGACTTTCTCTGTGTTACCATTTACAAACTTCTTCTCTGATGACGTCAGCTTCCTCTAGGTGGCGTCATCTTCTTCTGTGTTTCGTCTATACCTATCTTCTGTCCCATTTCTGATCCCTCAGAAGATAGAATTGGCCTCGGAGGTCTTCATAAACGTTGTAGATCTTGTAATCCTCTTTGAAACCATATAAATAACACCTTGATCCAATCCCTCTAGAGAAAGTTATGGCGATTGTCAAATATCTTTTGTGTTACTCTACACTTCTTCTGTGTTACTGTTCATTGCATATCTTCTGTCCTATTTTGACCCTTCAGAAAATAAAATTGGCCTTTGAGCTCTTCATGGAGTTTGTACATCTTAATGCCCTCTTTCGAAAAATATCAAGAACAATTCAATCCAATGTCTGTAGGAAACATTATGCTAATAACAAAACTTCTTCTATGATGACGTTAGTTTCCTCTGGGTGATGTCATCTCCTTCTGTAAAGTACCTTTGTCTATGACTCATCTTCTTCTTTAAGGGCGCATCGTCTGTAAAGACGCACCTTCCATAAATAAACTTATATCCATTGCACACCCTAAGTTTACGAGAGACCTGAGAGAGTGCCATGCAAAGAGGCCAATAAGGACTGAATCGTGATATTAATGGTTTACAATAAGTTTCGATAAGAGAGACAGAGGTTATGAAGAGACCCCGACATTGTCATTGAACATGCATCGTGCATATTTTCTATACTTTGATATGTTTAGTACGTTTGTACAAAAGGTGAATTGTGAATGTGTTTTGTCTGTTTTAGAGGAGCACGTCGGACGACAGTCGGACATTGCCGGACCATCCAGGCAATAGCTTCTGGGAGAGTACTGTGAGTTAACCTAGATGTCTTCCGAGGATTGATTTGATATGTGTGCGCCTTGATTTTGTCAAACTTCCAATATTATTGAACTGTTATGTGCTGTTTCTGGATTCTGGACCTGAGGTCTGAGGAGTTTAATAGTTGGGCATGTATTGGGAGTGTTTTGGTGTGATATGAATTTGACTTTTGCTTCTCAACGATAGTTGAATGCTGGACTGAGGTTCGATGATTATGAAACCGTCATCTGAACATTTGTATGAGACTTTGTGTATGACATATTCAGTAACTGATGCATTTCATAAAATGCATGCTCAGATAAAGGCGTTGTGACTTAAGATGCCAGTTTGAAGCGCTTCCACGTAGAGCTTTGCTCCGTGATATATATGTTCTGCACGTAGAGCCATGCTCCGTGAATTTATTCCGATTGAGCCCTATGGTCCAAACTTTGTATATGTGTGTGAAAGGCACTCAGTCACAACAATAAGAACGAATATGAGTCTAATGCATATCCCATGCAATTACGTGCGCAATTTGTCAACGATATGCAAGTTGTAATGTATGGTTGTCTGTTATACTAATTTCAGAATGGATGTTTATCTGATTGAATGAATAACTGTGATATATGTGTTGTATTTGTGTAATTTGGTGAATTCATCAATGATGGTTCACTCACCGAGTTCACAAAACTCACCGAAAATTTACAATTATTTTTTAGGATCAGCAGATTACCCCGTTAGGCTAACGAGAGTATACCTACAGCATACAAGTGAAGGATAGAGGTCGGGATCAGTTCGCATCTGCATTGCATTTTTTTGAACTTGTATTGAATTGTTTAATTCGGAACTTCTTGTATACTCAACGATGTATGTTTTATCAATGAATGAAGTGAACGTTTTATTGAGAAAATGATAATGATGTCAAGTATGTTAGATGATGCCATGTGCAAGTTAGATTTGTTATTGCTCCAACATACCATTATCGTAGGTTATGTGCCTAAAAACTTAGGTACGTACCCTATGGTAGTAGGATGTTATACCTTGATCTCCCTGAAGGCAAACAATCTTTCAAACCTCCTGTGATCAAAATCATTGAATTAGATGTTTTACCTTCAGAAATACTTGTTGCTACAAACTTCTATCCATCAAGTGCACCTCAACAAGTTTCTACTATTGGTATGGAAGAATTTAGTCACTCTCAGCAGTGGAGTCAGGAAGCCTTAGTTAAGGAGATTGAAGAAATTTATACTAAGGTTGATGAGCTAAGTGACTCAGTTAGTGATCTACATGAGGAAGTAGCTTGTCTACGAGTTTCAATTGAAGAAGACCTCAAGTTGATCAGAATTGATATGCAACGCATGTTTTCTAAAATTATGAAGCATCTGCGATAAAATTTTTGATTAATAACAAATAGAGGGAGAAAGAATAGAAGAAAGGGGCAGAAAAATAAAACAAAAAAGAGAATAACAGAAGAAAGAAGAGAAGAATAAGGGGAGAAAAGCAGAAGCATGAAGAAAGAAGAAAAGAGCAGAAGTAGAAAGAGGATAGCATATGTCTATATTGTTTGTTGTCTTATTATTCATTATCTGAATAATATTCGTTCATTCACTTTTATCTTTTTAAAATTATGATTATTTGTTATCATAAAAAAAGGGGAGATTGTTAAGTTAAGATGACTTCACGATTATTAATTTTGATGACAATCAAATAATAATAATATTATAAATAAATGAACTATTTTGATAAGTGTGTTAAGTGTGCAGAAGTACAAGACACAGAAGAAGCAGAAGATATAGAAGAAAGGAAAAAAATAGAAGAAGTAAAAACACATAAGAAGCGCAAAACACAGAAGAAGCGCAAAACACAGAAGAAGTGGAGAATACAGAAGAAGTAGAAGATACAGAAGAAGTGAAAGCAAAGAAGAAGCAGAAGATACAAAAGAAGAGGAAAACACAGACGATACAAAAATGAAGATGCGCTAGTACGTCGGACAGTTAGTTAGTTGGAGTTAGTTACAGAACTCAACTAAATAGCGGTTATCAAGAATCAAGAAGTAGTTATCAAGAATCAAGAAGCAGTTGGAGATTTAGGCTATATATATTAGTCGTAGTTGAAGATTGAACAACTTTTAACTTTTGAGCTTTCAAGTGTATACTTATAAAGAAAAATCTTGTATTCAAAAGTGCGATACTAGAGAGCAAACCTGACTGTAACAAAAGCTCACAATATATTTCTAGTGCGAAAAAGAAAAGGCTAGGAGCCTGGAGAGGCTAAAATAGAAGAAATAATACTTTGTGTAAGAGACCTGAAGAGGCTCTGGAAGGGAAGAAAGAATACTTGTAAATTTGTCAAAGTATAGTGAAAACTCAGACGAACTCTTAGTACTAGACGTAGCCCATGGTTTTGGGTGAATCAGTATAAAAATCGCAGCGTCTATCTTCTATCCTTACACTTTATACTATTTTGTTTTTAGACAAGTATATAGAAGTTATTTGCGATTTAACTACATAACAATTTTTGTATAACTATTGTGGTATTCTTTTAACAAGTTAGAGAAGTTCTTAATAAGAAATATTAATTATATTGTATTCATGAAAAGAATACACAATTCAACCTCCATTCTTGTGTATATCGTATATTATACGTGAATTCTATATTAACGTGTGATTTACTTCAAAGGTGCTGTCTCATCGATGGGTATCTTCAAAATCAGGGAATACACAATAACTCCTTATCCAATGGCAAAGTCGTCCAAGTGAGCAAACTAGCTGTGAAGAATATGACCTGTTGGCTACTCAATTTCCAGATTTTCACCTTGAGGACAAGGCGAAATTTCAAGGGGGGGAGTAAAATGATAAACACTTGCTGACTTATTCTAGAAGGAAGAAGCCTAACCAACTTGATAATGAGTTTCCTACTCTTTCTAAGTGTTATGGGCAGTTTTAGTATCTCCACTTATCCTAGTTTATAAGCTTTTATGGTCTTCTGTTGCTTAGTTGTTTCTACACGTTTATGATTATGTTATTTCAATTCCTTCATTGTAGTCTTTTAGTTAAGGTGTTTCTCCTATAAATACCTATAGGAATTAGTCATTTGGGATTGGAGAATTAATTCAACATTTATATCTTTGGGTTTGGTCCACTTACGGACTCATTTAGTGGAGATTTCAGTGTTAAGATTCTTGCATAGTTTTCTGCCACTAATTTCCTTTTGCTGTTTTGTTTCTTTATACTTGGGTTTGCTATCACTATGACAGATTCAAGGAAGGTTTCAAAGAGAAAGAGCAGCAGGTAGAGACCCAAGTGAGTGGTGAAGGGGATGATGACCCTTAAGTTATACAGGTTACCCTTGCTTAGTTCATGGATATGTTGGGATATTTGTAAATTAAATTGGAGAGCATTTTTTTCTGTTTCTCTTTTGGCCAACTTTTGTATAATTAATTGCCATTGGTGATTATAGAGTGTAGTCACTTCTAGTTTATAGTCGCTTTTAAGTTTATCCTTTGTGGAACATATATTTCTCGTCCGATAAGCATAAAGAAGAATGGATAATTAGAATTTCAAACAAATGAATTGTTATCTACCAATCATGTAACATTTAGGCTATGTTTGGTTGGAGATTTAATAAAGGAATAGAACGGAATGTAATATTATTTTATCGTTTTTGATATGAGATTTTATAATGGAATATAATAGAATGAAATGACACAGAAGACTAGAGTTTCATATTAAATTTCATTTTATTCTAAATAATAAAAATAAAAAACTTTCAATTTGAAAGTTTAGGATGGAATGTAAGATATTATATAACTTTACAGTATATTACATTATAAACCTTTCATGCAAATAACATTTTACTACATTACAATATGAATTTTTTCATCCCTTCTAAATAACAAAATTTTAATATTACATTCATTTACGTTTCATTCCATTATAAATTATTAGATTTCATTTTATTAAAAATTTTACGTTAAATTAAACACAAACTTAGCCTTGATTCCCTCCTCAATTCTTTTCCCAAAATGGTTTCCTTGGCACGCTTAACTTGGAATGAATACGACTTAATTTGTGATTCTGCCTTGAATTGACATTTTCTAACAAATATTGATCATTCACACATTCTTTTTCTTGATTTTGTTGAATGATGTTTTATTAAAAGGATTACACTTAGAAGTGTAGCTTCAATGCAACCTTCTGTCACCTAGGAAACATGTTGGTTTATGCCCTACAGTCTATTGTTTTGGTTGTAGTTTGATGACAAATTATTTAAAGGCATTATTTATCTTATACATGTTTAGTTGTCTATGATAAAGTCTATGGAATAATTGTACGTTGAAAATGAAATTATAATGAGATTATAATTATGAGATTCATATTGCATTTATGTATTATTCCTAAATGTTTCTAGTTATTATTCTCGTAAGATTGGACATTAATAGAACGTAAAAAAAACTAGCATATATTACGTTTTTCCTTATGAAGGAAGTAGTCGATCTCATATGCTAAGGTATAGAGATACTTAAACAAACGTATGGGTACTTGTTAGAGAACAAGTTCACTGAATAGACCCGATATGAGAAATCTATTTAGAACATTACTTGTATATCTATGGAATTCTCATTGTGATGATTGTATAA
>JANQBM010000007.1:17896681-17907020 GCA_025594535.1 Erythroxylum domingense | reverse complement strand
TGTCCAATGGGCACATAATAGTTACTCGCCGAGTAATAGGCTCAAAGCCCAATCTAATTTCATAATAAGACTAAATGATAGGAGAGAAATAAATATCATTTCTTCAATCCTGTTCCTAGATCCGAGAGGCCTCTCTCTCTTCTTTGGAGTCTCTTTAAGTGTTAAAGTCAAAATATAGAGAGACATCTCTCAGTTGCATATCTTTGGCTGGATCGTTCTTCGTCTTCTACTACCAAATTGATTGCTGGTTCGTATTATAGTTCTTTTCGTTTTAATGTAAAAATATGATTATGAAATATGTTTTTGGTTTTCGATCTTAGTTTCCCGCGAAGCAAAAAATGTAAAATATGCTTCGGAAAAGTTCTGAACTTCTTTTATTTCCCCTTGTTTTGGGGGCTTTTGGGGGTGGGTTACTTTGAAGTAATGATCTTTTGTGCAGATAAGTCTTAGGATTAGGGTTTTGCACCGAACTTTTGTTCTCAGATTTACTTTACATATCCAATTTGATTCGGGGGAGATGTCTTTGTATGTCCGAGTTTCTTCTTTATGTTAATTTATAAAAGTAAAAGCAGTTGGAACCTAAAGAAGGAATCGTTCAATCAATCTAATTTGTGAAATCTTATGTGATTCATTGTTTCTTAACTTTCCTCTTTGGTTGCATAGAGATGGACTACAGATGGTACAATGGTAAGCGGGAAGCAAGTATGGGTGATAAACGCCTGCAGGACATGGAGCAGGTATTTGCTTTGGAAAATCATTTCTGGACTTGGGTTTGTGTTTTGTGTTGACCATAAGGATTGTGGTTGTCGCAAATCCCTAGCTGTTATCATGTGCATTAATACTGGGGAATTGTGTTCCTTCAATGTATTAATCTCTGCGTTTTTCTTTTCTGGTGGTTAGGATTCTCTAATTGAGGATTTGGTAGAAGACTTTCAGCTGCCAATTGACCACAGACCAACAGAAAATGTTGATTTGGATAATGTTGAACAAGCATCATTGGATACAAAGTTGACAGCATCTAATGTTGGGTTTAGGCTTCTCCAAAAAATGGGATGGAAAGGAAAGGGTCTTGGAAAGGACGAACAAGGTGTGCTATTCTTGAACCTTTGACATATTGGATGCTTAATGACATATTGCATAGTTTCAAACTTCTTATGCCTTTGATGCAAAAGTATGAGGCAGTCATTTCAGCATCCTTCTGTAGTCTATGGTGATTGGTGATTTTCATTTTCCTGGTTTTGACTTCTGCAAATCTTTATTAATTACATTGGAAATTATCATCATGGCTCTATGAACTTTGCTGATAGCAATTCTTATTGTTGCTGGATCTGAGATCTGCCAGAGCCATGAAAAAAATAGATGGCTTCTGCTGGCTGAAAGCTGATGTCCAACCGTGTGCAGCAAAAAGCAGATAAATTTTGAAACCTGAAACTTTTGATCATTGATTGGCGCTGTATGTTAAATGTGTTCATTTCTTGTGTCTTAGTAGGAATCAATTTAGAATTTTGTTTTCTTCTTTAACCCAGAGATATTGGAGGCTATCAGTGAAAATGCTTACTTCTTGATGCTGGTTCTAGTGTTTTGCTGAGCATTTATGCCTTTTTATTTGCTTAATATTCAGGAATAACTGAACCAATAAAATCTGGGATAAGAGATCCAAAATTAGGGATTGGGAAACAAGAAGAAGATGATTTCTTTACTGCAGAAGAAAATATCCAGCGAAGAAAACTAGATATTGAGTTGGAGGAAACTGAGGAGCATGCAAAGAAGCGGGAGGTATGCCTATAAGCTTGTAGAGTGTTCTAAATAGAAACAATCCTAAGGAGTTGATGGTTTTATCTTTTTCTTAAACCCACATCTAATAGCAGAAGGCTGCATATAGCATATATGCATGTCTTTTGACGGGAATGGTATATCATAGGGGAACATCAACTTTGGAAGCTCTTGAG
Organism: Erythroxylum domingense; assembly: GCA_025594535.1. Taxonomy (NCBI): domain Eukaryota; kingdom Viridiplantae; phylum Streptophyta; class Magnoliopsida; order Malpighiales; family Erythroxylaceae; genus Erythroxylum; species Erythroxylum domingense. The sequence goes on along the minus strand of JANQBM010000007.1, from coordinate 17,905,071 downwards.
AATTTCCTGCAATTTTTATTACCTGGTGGCTTCTACTGCCTGCTTCGTGCACATTATGAAAATTCAGGTGTTAGCAGAACGTGAGCAGAAAATTCAAACTGAGGTTAAAGAAATAAGGAAGGTGTTCTTTTGTGACCTCTGCAACAAGCAATACAAATTGGCAGTTGAATTTGAAGCGCATTTGAGCTCATATGATCACAATCACAGAAAGGTACTTTTCCGTTTCACTTTCTTTTGTTAGATTGCCACTTAGGACAAGGGGTAAGGTGGAGATGCAACCCTTAATCTCAGGTTTTGAGGAATATGTTGTTAACATTAGGGATGGCAATAGGACTCGGGCTGGGGGCCCAAGCAACAAAACGACTTCGGGCTGGGAAGGTGGCCCGGCCCGAGGCCCAACTTTTTTAAGAAGGCCTGGTAAACCTGGTCGGGCCAGTTGACTCCAGGCTAGGGCGAGGTGGCCCAGGCCCAGTTGCCATCCCTAGAACTCATCACTGCACTATTAACTGCAGTGGTTATCGCAAATTCTTTTTCTTTTGGAACAAATATAGTTGTTATTATGCTAACTTATAATTTTGTCTGATTCAACAATGTTTTTGGATGGGCTTTCAGCGTTTCAAGGAAATGAAAGAGATGCATGGTTCAAGCAGTCGTGATGATAGGCAAAAACGAGAATTGCAACGACAAGAGAGGGAGATGGCCAAGCTTGCTCAGATGTAACACTACATGGATACTATGTTGATGAAGATATATTTTATCTTTTAGCATTTCATATGTTTTATCATAATTAGACCATGTGTCCTCGTTCTCTGTGTTTTATTTGTCTTTCTGCTATACAGGGCAGGTGCTCGTAAACAAGAAGATCAACCACAGCAGCAGCAAGAGTCTGTCTCCACGCAGGTTTCTACTTCAGTCAAAAGTGCAACTGCACTAGCTGATCAGGATCAACGAAAGACATTGAAATTTGGTTTTTCGTCTAAGGGAGTGTCTTCCAAGGTATGAAGCTGCTCTAGCTTTAGGACTCTAGTGATGATATAATCATTACGTGTCTTCATAAGTGATTTGGTACTATAAGAAGCTATCTCCCTTTGTATGTGTTTGGGTCTACATTCTCAGATGTAATTTTGGCTGTGGCTGAGTCATTTGGGTCTAATGATGTCTAATCATGGAGATGGTCAATTATCGTTAGATATCAACTGATGAATATTTTCTTGGAGAACTACATGAATAATGCGTTCTATATAAAGTAATTCATGAATTTATCTTCCATCTCCTTGAGCATGGATATATCGAAATTTTGATCTTAGTGAAGTGGTATCACAGTGGATTACTATTTATCGTAATTTGTTTGTCAATCTTTCACCCGCACTGATTTCGCAGAGTTCTGGCAATGCTTCAAAGAAGCAAAAAGCAGCTGTAGCCTCTGTTTTTGGCAATGACAGTGAGGAAGAACAGTGACGTGATACTTCAGCTAGCCGCATGCGATGTACTTTCATGTACTTTTGACATTGTCTTCATTTTATGTACAGTATGTAACCTCAGACCCAAGCTGTCATTTCTTCAGGAGTTCTGGAATGATTGGTTCGCGTTAATATGAATATTTATATCTGATGCGAAAATATGAGGATCTTCATATAGCGATTGGTATATTTGAATGCTTATTATTAGAGTTAATTACCCAAAAAAAAAAGTCAAAATTTTTGTCAAGTTTTTAATTATAATCCAAACTTAAAAAGTAGTAATAAAATATTTAATTTTTTTAATTTTTTCAATTCTAGCTTAAATTTTAAAACAGGACAATAAAATATTAAAATATTATTTTTTTAATTCTAGTTTGACATTATTTGTTGTTTTCTTTTGTTTTCAACCTTTTATTTTCTGTTTATTCTTTTAACCTCTCAAACTACTTTCACATTTTAACTTAATATACTAGTAATTCTTTTTTAGTTCATTCTTCTAATGTTCTTAATGTGAGGAAGTCAGGATTGTATAATCTAAAAATCAAAAAGTAGATATTAAGAGAATAAATTAAAAATAAAAGGAAAAAAATAAAATCAAAACGTAAAATTATCGAGATTACGTAATCTGATTTAGGTTATTTTTAAAAAATATTTAAATTATATAATTAAACAACGTTTTATTAATTTTTATTAATAGTTATAATTTTGATTAACATGTATTAATACTTATAATTTTGATTAACATGTATTAATAGCTGAAACACTTAAACAAATCATATCAACAAACTTAACAGAACAATAACTTCATATTAAAATTGAAAAAAATTATGATACTTTTTAAAAAAATTGAAAAATTAAAAAACTTATTGTTATTTTTTAAAGTTCTAACTATAATTAAAAAATTGACAAAAATTTAAAAAAAATTTAATAATTAACCTTCTAATTATTATGCCTCGTCCGAGCTCACTCAAAACTTTAATAACTCTTCTGAATTTATTTCATGTATTGCGACTATTAGGCTGTGAGTGTGGTTCACAAGCACAATAAGTACTTCCATGATTCTGTTCAACTAAGTAATATGTGACATAATTTACTTACAACTGAAATGTTCATGTCGATAAATACTGCACCCATTCATAGACTGTGTGACATAGAAGTACCTATTTACTTACAACTGAAATGTTCATGCCGACAAATACTACAGCCATTCATACCCATTAGAATACCCCAAGTATTGATATAACTAATCACAACACATTAATAGAACGCCGTGTTGTAATAAAGGTGCTAATTATACAGCCTCGGCAAATCCTATCTGCAGATTGCCATAATCAAACATGGTGTGATACACTCCCATGAAAACATCACCAAGGATCCTACATCCACCAATTTTGCAATTTGAGTAAAACCGCAAAACATAATAAGAAAATGAGAAAGAACCCTTCTTGAAAGTCTGAAGGACACAAAGACAAGACTCAAGATGCATACCAAAGAGGACCCCTTGGAGGAGGAACATCCAATGCCATAAACCCACTGATACAAACTGAAGCAATGCCCTCTCCTGTTTTGAGGATATACTGAAAGTAGGAAAAGAGAGATGCTTTCAGACGTATATGGTTTCTAGTTAACATTTCATCATGAGTTGCAAAACACTCTTGTTTTCACTGGCATCTTAATTATGAATATTTAACTAAATATACTTCACATGCAGCATTACAGGCATACGTTAAATAATTGATGTTGTCGGCTAACATTACATGCATGACATTAGCATTGTGATTTTGACAGGATCCTTTATGGTCCGTGAAGAAGACTAGAAGATTCCGTCCATCAAGTCACCGGTAGGCAAGTTCTAGGTAGTAATTGATCTTAAAAGGACATGAAATTGTATAATAGAAGTTAATCACCATGACCATATATTTAATAGAACCACACAAAGGTAACTTATTCGCTCAATTCCTGAATTCTGGCACCTCGCCACGTTACAATAAAATATCTCATGAAAGAAGCCATACTGAAATGAGAAGAATACAAAGCATTTCAAAGAAAAGCTAACCTGCTCTGGGGTGAGACTGAAAGGTTTATCTCCTATGGTAAACGTAATGTTTGGCATGCTTGAAATGCTGTTGCAATCGATGATCGACTCTCCCATAGGACTTGGAAGACTATCACAAAGCTGTTGAGGACAAACATAACGAGAAATTTTTAGTAAAACACAAGATTTGCTTAATTATAATTTATCTAATAAGTTACCTCATTCACATAGTTGAGTATTGAGTCCTTGGCTTGCTTTTGCTTAAGTTGATTTTGGACCCAGATAACAAGCATCTCACAGGAAGTGCATAGAAGATCATCCTGAACCGATGATTTTTCCATGTTATTCTTATCAACAACTGATTTGATCCCAGTGCTGCACATAATCCGAAAAATCAGTTGCAAATGCTTCAAGCATCCTGGAATAAAGATAGCTTCGGAACTTTTCTGTGGCTAAATATCTTGTCAGGAGACAGAAAAAAACTTAAAAGCCTTCTGTTTAAATCTAATAACTACTTAAAAACTTAAAAGCCCTTGGAATCTTTTTCTGAAGTAGCTTGTATACAAGGTGGAAGCACAAACTGGATATATCACATGAACTTCCTCACCTCACATACTGGCCATGATTGAAAATGCATAAACCAAGCTGGGAACATACTCTGTCAGGTTGAACCTGAAAACCAAAACGCATTTAAAGCTATATGCAAAAGTAGTGCTATTCAAATAGATCTAAATGGAAAGATAGGTTAATTTTAAAAAGAAGCGTACCCCAGATATTAGAAGATCCCATATCATGTCTCCATACTCTGAAACTATTAACTTACACTCGGCACTCACGACCCCTTCGGCTCCAATGGCATGGTTGATTTCAGTCACAATAGGCTAAAAGCATTACCAAATTAGTACCTTTGCAACCATATAATAGGAAAGGAAAAACTAAAAGATGATCAATAAGAGTGAGATTTTTTCAAATGGAACCGTTAGAAACTGTCTAGCACATGGAAGAACTTACTGTTGGACCAGCAAGCAAGGATGTCCCTGAGTCCACAATTGCTGCACATCCGCCTTCACAAACACCTGAATAAATCACGACTTTCAGTTTCCAATAGATGCTATTCAAATGTTAAATGAACATGGACTTTTCTACATAATTTGTTGTATTGGAAAAAATTAGGAACGAAGAGTGTTCAATTGCACAAGATCGAACTATCAGGTGAAAAAACTAACATAATCTTCACTATTAGAATAATGTTCTTCAGAGTGTACCTAAGTCAAAGTAGTATCTAGTCAGCATCTATGATTACAAGGTGTTTTAGTAAGGATGAAGCTTTTAAAGTCTAAACAGCATAGCATGTAAATTCTTCTAAAGCTATATGAAGATTACCAGTTGATTGGTTCCCAATGAAAAAATCTCCCATATTGAACTGAAAATGGAACACACGATTGGAAGTCAGGTTTTTCACCCTTCTTTAAATAGACACAAAAAAGTAATAGATATTGTTCACAAGATTCATGTTTACCTGCCAATATCCTTTTCTTGAAACTGGAACATAGGTATGTCTCCCTTTGTAATGGTTTTCATCAACACCGCCAAAAACAATCTCACCACCATCTTTGGACTCTTCATTCCTGTTGAGCCAGAAAGAAAAGATCTCCTCTTCCACAAGACCTTGTTGCATCATATTGTACCTGTATTCTTATCAAATTCAGTATTCTAGGACTCGAAGAACTGCTAATGTAAAGATCTAAACTGATCTTTCACCAAGAGGAAAATTTTTGGACAACTTTTCTGACTATATGATTAATATCATACCACACAGGAACAGCATCTCCAACAGAGATTTCCTGGAACCCAAGCCCGAGTATACCATCAAACTTTGCCAATACAAATGTAAGACTTCCTTCTCGTGTAGCCTCGATGAAAGTCTGGATGGCAACAAATCCAGAAACTCGTTACTGGAAACTGAAAGACAAATTATTCTCATGGTAAAAATAAAAATGGAATGAGAACCTACTTGATTCTTGACGACAAGACTCCCAACTTCAACATTGTCTTGACTGAAGAAACCAGATATCGATCCTGATCCATAATTTATTTCACAAGACTTTCCTGATTACCATTACCAAGAAACAACAGCAGTTACAACTCAGTTACCAAGCTTTTATATATATCGATGATAACTCGAGTGGATTTTAAATCGAACAGACAAGAGACTGCAAGAATAAGAAGCGCTTGATTACCTATCTTCTCGTAGGTACTGGACCGGCTTGACTTGTACCTAGAATGAAAATAACATGCAATCTGCAAATACTAGAATTAATAGCTGATTCTGTTTTGTAGGATGGCTTAAAAAGAAGTAAAGCAAGTAGAGCTTACTGAAAAGTAGCATTTTGAAGAGGGGACCCAAAGATTGGAACTGCCAGTGTCAAAAATGACAGTAAATGTTTGAGGGGGTGAGCCAATAGCAATTTCTCCATAATATTGAGCATCCAAATAGTTTTTAAGTGGTACTATATCAACATCTGAACTCCTGGAATCATGAGGCTTGAAGTCTGGACCCAATCCATATCTTCCCTCGTGAATTGTGATTCTAGCACTCTTAATCAGTTGAAGATCCAGAGGACGTTTCTTCAGACCTATTCTCACCAGACCATTAGTACTGGTGGAAATAAGCAAACATGTCAAAACCCATAAACAGAAAGTCTCCTGCGGAATCCTGATTGCCATGCTGGAATGAGTTCCTGCCACAAGGACATGAAACAAGGAGTTATATGGATAGCTAAAACTGTCATGTGGCGGAATCAGAAACCAAAGTTCTACTTATAATTGAACTAGAACATGTGAAGGATCTTAGAGGAACTAGATTCACATGCAGTCAGTAACATAGAACTACTATCTTCCAGCTGTAAAAGCACTAGTATCGAGCAACAACAATAGTATGCACTTAACTTGAGGACTGTTTCTATACGAAATTTCGACGAACTGTCGTAAAGAAGCTGCTAAACAACTAAAATGGGTAGATTGGGACATGTGGCATGACATAGTCTCAGACTGTTTCTTAAACTATAATTACCACAAAAGATCATAAAAAGACAGGACAGATTAGCACAAAAGACATCTGAGAACACAAAGAAGTTAGCCCAAATCTGTGGTTGATTGCTTCGAAGTGAGAAGATTCTACTTCCACATGATGATGATGATGGATTTGGGAAGTAGTAAAAACCTGTGCTCAAGTGACTGAAGGAAATAGAACAGCGAAGAAGGCGTTATTCTTGATAATTATACCAAAAGGAAAACTCTAAACTCAAGTCCTATGTTGTTTGTCTGCATCCATATGAATACATGAAGGTACAAAAATATCTCCTTTTGTTTTGCAGAAATGATCACATGTGGACCAAAGGAAATTTCGAGGCTGCTAAATTGTCCGAATAGTAAGACGCAAGTACCAACAAAGAGTAAATGTCTTGATGACAAGATGAGAGTTGTTTCTGACATAATTTTTAAGTTTTTTTCATGGAAGGTTAGGAATAGAGAGGATGAAATATAACATATTTTTATTTTATGGAAGGTTAGGAATAGAAAGAGATGAAATATATCACATTTTTATTATTTGAAGGTTTTATAATAAAATAAACAAAATGTGATAGAAATGGAAAATTTTATATTACGTTCTATTCTATTTTAAATAATGAAAATAAAAAAAATTTCTATTCGGAGAGTTTATAATAAAACGTAAATTAATAAATACATACTAACTTATATAATTTCAATAATTTTTTTTGATACTAATTATTTTTTAAACTCCAACTTCTTTTATATAATTAATAATATTTTTATATTATTTTTTCTTATCATAATAATAATATTTTTATATTATTAATAAAAAATTGTATATAAAAATAAAAAATTTTAATAAAATTTATATTAATGAAAATAAAAATATAAAAAAATTATTCTTTAATTAATCGTATATATTTTTGTATAAATAAATAACTTTAAAATATAAATAACATATAATAGAATAAAATTTATTAAATAAATAATAATAATATTTTTATATAATATAATTGATAATAAAATAATAAAATTTTATTATTTTAAAATAAAAATGTATTTGTCGATATTGTGCGTAACTTTTTACTTAGACATATTTTTTTTAAAATTATGATATTTTATCTCTTGTAATAACTATTTTAATATTCAGAATATAATAGTTATTTATTATATATTACATTATATTTCATTTATCTTTTAAATAATATTTTACTATATTATATTATAAACTCTTATTTCTTAAGATAATTGTACTTAAATGCAGCGAGAGAAAAACTTATATACAAAAAACGAGACTAGAAACAAACAATTCGGCGCTAATATTATTGTAGAATAATATATAAAAAACTAATCTTATGCGGAAGTGTTAGATCAATTTATTGTTTACTAATTCACATCTCACGGTGGGCTACTAGAGTCACAAAAAATTGACGCTCTAAAAAATTTTAAGCCTTTATATTTTACTTAACGTGAGGAAGTAATGTTTAGAAAACTTAATTTTTGTATTTTGTAGTATTACACTGAATGAAAAATTACATTGTTTTATTCGTTAACCTTCTCTGATAAAGGGAACAAATAACTATTGTGACTGTCATCTGTTTGTGAAACTGCCACCAATAACTTTTTACCGTATTATATTACATTTCATTTTAAATCTTTTGTTTCGTTTCGTTTCGATAATTATCAAGGGTTAGTCTTCTGTTACTTTTGATGCAATGAATTGACAGGCAGGCAATGATGACAATGGAGATAAAAAGGGGTTCTTCTTATTGCATGCGAAATTTCCAGGAAATTTCTTCGCTGATGTCACGGTTGCTAACCCAATCTTTATCCACTCTTCT
>JANQBM010000007.1:17806573-17821134 GCA_025594535.1 Erythroxylum domingense | reverse complement strand
TCTAAGACAAAACACACCCAAGTCATTCAAAACACAAATTCATGCAATTCATGCATGTCATAACACAATTTATGCATAAAGCTATCATTCAAGAACATAAAAGAGCATAAAAACATAATCCTTACCAATTACACTCTTAATTCTCCAATCTTTAATCTTTCCAATTTTTCTTTAACTTTCCTCCCTCACACATATACACGGCATCACCATCAACTTGCGATGAGCCAATTTTCTCTCCTTCAAACACAATGAACACTTTAGTCAAAGAAGCAAAGAAGAAGATACAAGAAGGTTTGATAAAAGAGTCGTGGATGACTTATTAGTGGAGTGATTTAATAATGAATTAAACTAAGAGTAGTGACATGTGTCACACTCTCATTGGCTACTAATTTCCCAATTCCCTTTCAATTTCTCTCCAATTTCCAATGGCTCAATTCTAAAAATTCTTAATTTCATATACTTAAGTTTCCAGTGCCATTGGACAGTCAATTTTACTACCGGTAGACCCCTATTCTGTCACTTAACAATTTTCCGGGTCCGGAAACAATTTCGAAAAATTCCCGAAAAATTCCTATAATTCTCTAAAAATGAGAAAACCCTAATAATCCTCTCTAGTACCAATTCTCATTCACACAAATCACATTTATTCACACTTAAACTGGGATATGTCATGAATGCATGTACAAGCATTTACATGTGCAAAAATTTACTATTTGCTACTTATGTGCATATATGAATGCATGAATATGTCAATGCAATATTAAACACTCCTAACCCGTGCCAAATCACTAATTTACCCTTCTTATAAGTGAGAGGATGTTACAGTATAGGTTACTTTTTATCTTCAAAAACACCTAAATTCGTGATTTTACAAGGGCACAGTGACTTACATGAGCAACATGTATGACTGTATATGTCAACATACATGTGTGTATGTTCATATGAGTAGAAACAATGTTTTCGAATCTCCACATACTTAGAGTGATATACACATTCACTATACACGGTCTTATATCTCCATATTGCTTCTAATATTCACTGTTTGCTATGATTTCATCTGAATTATTCCCCCTTCTAATCCATGAAGGAAATCACCACTTATAAACACACTTAAAGCAAAATAAGTACTAAAAAATACAATAAAATCATTAAATAATAAAAAGTACACACTAAATATGAGCATATAAATATAATCAATTAATCATTTATCAATTATCCTTTTTTGGATCAAGATTACATCGTGGGATAGCCTTTATAACTGCTAATAAGCCTTTATAATTACAATACCACATTCCTTTCTTTATGATTTCCTTAACTTTGGTTTGACTAAAATTTGAATTCTAAAATATAATGAGTTTAAGGATCAAGTGAAAAGGACCCAAATTGTTCCGATTGTCAAACCAAAAGCTTCTTTCTCCATTCCCAATTAACAATTTGATTTCCTTAGAGATGAATGGTCTTAAATTTAATAGTTTGTTTTTAGTCTATAAATTTTTAGGATATATTTTAATGCTCTTATGATCAATTTAGTATGAAACCATCTTAGCCATAAGGATTCTTAGTTACTAAAGTGTCTCTGTATAGTTTTGAATAGTAAAACCTTATTGGTATCTCTTATAGATTTTACCCTAAGTTATCCTTGGTTATTAGGTAAAAAAACTTCTTTCCAGCTTATTATGGTAGCTCTAATGTTATTTGTTCCACCAAACCAAAAGGAAAATCTTAACAATCTTTTTGATGGCTTTCTAAGATAGAAAGAGGTGAGAACTCTAGTAAATATGCATGTTATTTAACATTGAAGATATAATTTGAAACCTTCCAACAGAAGAAAGAGCTTTATTCTGACTTCTATTTCTTTTATGAATGAAATCAAATGAAGGTAATAAAATCTCTATAAGTGAGTCTATGGTTTAATAGGAATCCCCAGATATTTAAGAGGCGAAACTTAAATTTTAAGGCACGAAATGTTAGATAATCTTTAGATAAGAGCATTAGAAGCAACATATATAAATAATTGGATTTTAGAGCTACTTAGTATCAATATCTAATAATGCTAAGAATAAATCGAGGGATTCCATTAGTGTTCTCATATAATATCACCTTTTCTGATTTCCTTAGCTCCTTTAAACAATCAAGTAGTTTAACCATTAAATAGAAAATTATAGAAAAGAGCATAGATGCATTGATAAATCCATATAGTAAAATCATTTGGGAAACTAAAAACCTCAAAAGTGTTTAAGAAAAATTCCCAATTAATATAAGCAAATGCTTAAGAAAATTTGTTTTTAAAGAGCAACTTCTAATATATTTCCTCTTATGGTAAGATTTTCAGAGATTTTGAGCTATAAATATGTAATCACTAATGCATCTACTAAGAGTAAAAGCCCCTTTGGAGAGATTGATTACACTCCTCAATAAAACTTTTGGTCTAGTAACTAGTATTTTTTATATGATCTTATAGATAGTATTGCAATAAGAAATAGGTGTGTAGTTATTAAGGTTTATAGGATTAAAAACTTTAGGAATAAAACATAAATAGATATTATTCAACTCTTTAAACAATTTTGCTAAAGATAAGAATTCATGAATGACTTTGATTGTATGACTATTAATCAAATTCTAAGATTTTATATACAAAAATGAAGCATTGAAGACAATTTATATGCAATTTTATGTTTTAAACCATAAGTGCATGATGTAGTTGTAACTAGTACTAGCAAATGCAGGTCGAGCCCACAAGGACTAGAATTACTACTACTTACCATCCTTCTATTATCTAGCCTAACAAATTATGGTGCTTAAGATAAATCAAATGAAAAATAAAAAATAAAATAGATTAACATAATTAAATAACTAGAATGAAGATTAAACTAAGAAATAATTAAGGAAAAAATTGGTACCTCAATTTCAAATCCCTCTAGGGCTCCTTATGCAATCATAATTTCACTTATCGATTTAATCATTAGTTTATTAGACCTTGAAAATTCCTATCTTATATTAAGATCTTTCTTAAAACTATTAACACCTAAACATTGGTTGATTTATTGAAATCTTTTTCTAATTAAAACACAAAGATTTCTCTAATAAATTCGTGAATTTCACTATGAGGATTGACCCTAATTTAGAGGATTTATGTCGAACTATCTTTAGGTTTATATATAACTCCTTTCAATTATAATAGATCTATCATCCAAAAGGATTTCTCAATCTCAATTGCATGGAATCATGCGTGAAAAAATACGCTAATAATATTAATTAAAAATAATTAAGAATATATAATTGAATCTCAATAAAGCTAAAGAATGTATTAGTTAAAATAAATCACTATATAAAATATCCTACGGTTCATCTAATCTAAGTACCAATAAAATTTTAGCTCATAGTCATAACATTATGAACAAAGGAAAAATAGAAAACTAAAAGTACCATGATGAAATCCCTTTTAATCTTTATGAAATCCACTTCAAATTGATGAAAAATGCACTCGAAATATATTTCCATTTTTATTCTTTGTCCTCTTTTTTGTTTTAAGCCATCAATTTGTGTTTTCCTTAGCCTCCTACAAACCCATTTTTATTTCCTTTATTTTCCCTTATTTTATCCATTCATAGCTTGAATTTAAGGTTTTTGTAGTGGACACGATCACTCATAGGATTCTTTTAATCTTCAAAAATCATGATGAATCATTATCCCAAAGAGTTACATGGGCACTCATATGGTCGTGTAGACTTATACAGGAACCACATGATTATGTATAATTACATGGACAACCATCAAAATAGCTTCGATTATTTTTTTGTCTCGATTTTATCCTAATTCTTCTCCTTTTTTTCTATCAAGGTAAATAAGATCTAAAAACACAATGGAAACAAAATAAGTACTAAAAATAACAAGAAATTCTCAAATAAACAAGCAAAATGCATTAAATATGAGATTAGGAATATAGTTTATTTACATTTAACACTATCATATCTCAACACTTTGTTAGGTTGCATGCTATACAGAGCCTTTTGAATATCCAAGGTTATTACTGGAGAGATGAAAAACTTAGGTTTTGTGAGAGGATGGGGAAAATGAAAGAACTTAGATCCTACACAAAAGAAAAAGAGTTAACTTTAGTTGTTGAAAGCTAAAGTTTTCAACTTCTCTTATACATAACATATACCATCATTGGAATCTACTATGCATCCTATTTTCTCCACCTTGAACTAAATTATGAAAATAAGAATAATTCTTATCCCCCTTTTAGAGTCATTATGCTCTTGATTTTTGTTTTAGTTAAAATTTTTAAGAAATTAAATAATTAATTACTAAGACAAACATCATACAATGTTCAAAAATCTTAACAAATACACCAACATTACTACTTTAGGAGTGACTACAAAATTTTCTTAACAAAATATAGTAGGTCCTTAACCTTTAAACATAACATATGGGGCCCTTTTATCAAACAGTCTTATGTTGAACCCTCTTATTTGTTTATATTTTTGTTAGACAGATTTTTTATCTTATATTATATGCCACTAAAACCATATTCCTATTCCCTATTCCTTATCCAACCCAGGTGTTCATTTATTCCAATTTTAGCTCTTTTTAGCTGTTAAATATGAGGTTATGGCTCTTGATCCATTCTTATTTTCCTTTCTTCCTCTTGTTACTATATGTTAGCTTTGTATTAATATATTATTTCCTCTTTTGCATGTTAAAATCAAAGAAAAATTTATGGGTTCCTCATTTAGATGATCATCTATCTCTCTGTATATAATGGAGCTTGCTCAGCCTTCCCTTGTGAGTTCATCTTGCTCTCTCTTTTATTTAACTCAAGCATTTGTATTATAATTTATTTGGTTAGTATTATATGAATTATGGTTCATTAATTAGATCAGTCTATATTTAGAGTTTTGAGTCTCTATGTATATCTATGGATTCTGATTCCTTATCCAAACCGTCATTTAATTTATTTTAACTACCAAACCAAACTAACGTCCTTACTAAATCTCTTCTTGTCTCATTTGATATTAGTTATTATCAAATGGATTGGGTAATGCTCCTTAGTACATCCTCCTCCCTGATTTCTAACCCTTGGAAACATTTCCTATTCCTCTCATTCCATTAACCATTCAAATATGATCCGAGGCTTATGATATAAACTTGAAAGTTGATTGTTATAGTTTCCCCTCTTACTTGTATCTAATTATGAAATTATGTAAAAGTGACATTAGAGTTTTACAGTGGGATTAGTGCCAATAATTTCCTACAAACTATCATCAAGTAAGAGCATCAAAAAGGAGATGTTTGTGGATCTTTTATTATTGCTTGCACAAAAAACGCTACCCTTCCTAGTTTATGTAGCTTAATATGTCCAAAATTGACAACCTATTGAAAATTATTATTTGGGAATAATATATCTATTCCACATGATCTCACTCCACTTGATTATTTTTCCTCTAGGTATTAGGAAACCTTTTATATGAAATGTTGTTGAACTCCCTATTAGAATTCCCCAGCCAAATGTAAGTATCCCGTCCCTTCACAAGGATTATAGTTAGACAAGGCAGAACCAATCCCAAAGGAGCATTGCTCCATTCATCATTAACAATCCATTAGTCACCTCAGCATTCTTTGGAATCTCTTGAAGGTGGTTTAACATTAGGGATTTAACTAATTACCATAGGATAGTGATGCCTTTTCCCTATTTTCTATCTTATAATTGATGTGATTTCTAAAATACCCTTTATCTTTAGTAAATGAGATACAAAGTAGGAGTGATCTATCTAGTCGATAGGGATTATTTAAAAATTATGTGTAGATCCATCTAGTTGATAAGGATTATTTATTTTCTATTAGTTTATATAAACTCTTCATTACCAATATCTTATTGCTCAATATAATGAATTTATCTTTTAATCTCCTTCTTGTATTGGCTTAGTTACCTAATTCAAGTTCACCTTAGCATACCTATCCCTATCGTTCCTTCTTTTCTATAGAAAGTTCCTCATCAACCACTATAAGGACTTAGTTAATTTCTTATATAGAAACATGTATGATGCCAATAAATTTGTAAAGAATTTATAACTAACTTTATTAGTTGTAGTCTCCCTTTATAGGATAAATACATATTACACAAAGACCCGAATCTCCTTTGGATTTTCTCCACTAAAAGGATGCATTCTCTAAAGAATGTTAGTATTTATATCTTTTATGTCAATAAGTTTATTCTCTATGGCTTGAGAACATAAGGATAGGAGTAATTGCCTCTTCTATGATTCATTTTTTTCTATATAAGCTCCTTGTATAGGTGTAGGTTGTTCATCAGTATTCTCACAGATTTCTCCTGAGCCCTTATAGAAAAGACTAAGTCACCTGTAAAAGAGAGATCTACCAACCCAGTCCTTTTAGATCTGCTGTGGTATTTAAAGCTTGATTATAAGGAAATTTAATACTTAATCATTTTGTATAGAGCTTTGATGCACATTGAACATATAAGAAAATAAAACCGAACTTTATATAATCAATTTTATAGTAATGGTTAGCAATGATTATATCCACAAAGAGTGCGTGTTTAGCTTTTATTATAAACTAGTGCTTAGGGTTGGGGTGTTTAGTTAAATTTTATTAACAAAATAACATAAAAGTAAACTATTAAAGGTAAATCAAATTAAGTAGTACAAAATTGATAAAATTAATCAATAGGTTTGGAATCCATCTTGATGTTCATTCTTATCATTCACACGAATGTGTACAATCAATCGTCAGGTTGTTCTTGTACCTCTCCTTGAAACTATTAATTATAGTTTAACAAAAAAACTACTCATAGCTCTCCAAAGTGAAAGGAATATTCCTCCCTCCTTTGTCTTTAATGTTTTCATATCCTATTTTGACTCTTAAATTCTCTTTTATACTTAAAATTAATGTTGCATTAGAATACACGGTCATCTATTATGTAAAATTTATAAAAACTATGAACATACACTTTCACAGTGAGCTACCCAACCACGTGCACGGTTGTGTAGCTCACTTAGAAGGTTGTTTAGCTCACTTACATAACCATATAAGTCAACACATGACCACATAGGTTATAGAGGTGTCTGAAATGTTGTCTTCGATCTCCTATACATTGCTAGTGAATTACAGGGTCCTACGTATGCCTGTTTAAGTTACAATAACTTCATATTTTACATTATTTGTCCCATTTTCACCCTAACTCATCTCATTTGCTTCCAAGAAGGAAAATAATATTGAACATCAATAGAATGGCACTAAGGATATGTTTTGAGCTCATTTTGGTTCCTATTCATCCAACTTGTATCTAAAGCAAAATATGAACCAAAATAAGTGTCTTAAGCACATCATAACATTAATCAATAAAAATTAAGGAGTAAATATATTATCAATAAATTAAGCAATTATCAAGTTCCCCCACACTTAACTTTTGATTGTCCTAAAAAAACTAAAAATCAAAACACTTCCTCCTTAACCATATTTCTTAAGAATATATAGTCATAATAAAAGAGGAAAAACTTTTAAAACCTTTATTAGACATGCAGTGCTTTTACTTGTGATCAATCAATAACTATTCCCTTCAACAACTGAGCAATCTAGGAGTAGACTTTGACAAGTTGTATTTAAAAATAAAATAAATCTGAAGGTACAATAAAAAACATACCATAAACAAGACATTTCATGACTTTGCATATCATTTCAGTCCTCCACCACTAAAGATTCACATGCATAATCATGAATTAAAGGAATTTTTAAGTTTATAATGGGGAAAAAGGTTAAGGAAAGAAATATCTGGGTCATGTAATTCAAAAACCATCAAAACTAGTAAAGTAGGAAAAGCACTCAATAGAATATTGAGTGCAAAAATTAGCATCCACTCAAAACTAGGTACAATTAGCTGTAATGAGTGCAAAAACTCTATTTCACAAATTGAATTCAAGCTTTTAGACTACAAAGCACATTAAGCAAAAGGAATTAGAAGGAATCACCTATAAAAACAATGATTAACAATACACTATAACTATAAGCCGTTTCAAAACAATTTCTACCTTCTTTACATCATAATCAATTCACCCATTTCATACAAATTTAAGAGGGAAGACTAATATGAATTACTTTGTAAAATAATTGATTTTCCTCCTTAATAACTTCTTTTCTTTTATTCGCTTTTTATTTTTTTCACATTTTTTATAAAGACAAAATTTGAAAGAAACTACATCAACAGTGGAATTCATTGATAAGAGATAAATATAGCATTCCATCAATTATAACTAACTCATATATATGCACACTCCCATACTTATGCTCTTGTGCATCCACAATCATAAATGCTATACCAACTTTAAGGCTTGGATAAGACATTTGGTTAGGTTAAAGTCTTCTAATTCCATTAACTCTATGTTTCCTTTTTGTAGAGTTAGACATCTATTTGTTGGATGGTTCATATTTGTACATATCCCATAGGCTTTCACCTATGCCTATCCTACGACAATTTGTTTAACAAAGGATGTTAGTTCATCTAAATGATGTTCTATAGATGAATTTTTTAAATTATTTGCTTAACAAACACTGTTCAAAATGCTAAATTATTGAGCTAAACAATTCATTTATGGCCATGTAAGTCCACACACCACCCTAACTCATCTCCTTTGCTTCTATGATGCAATAAGATTGAAATTTTATAGAATTCCCATTCTTCCAACTTATACCTAAAACAAAATATGAACCAAAATAAGTATCTTAAGCAGATCATAACATTAGTCACTAAGCTTCAAGGAGTAAATATATAGTCAAATAAGCATTTATTAAGCTTCCATATATAGAATAAAGATATAGGGGATATAGGGTGGTTGTACCTTAACCCCTTGTTCCCTCTAAATATTATTGTGGGTTCCCTATTAACCATCACATTGAAAGAAGTTGTATTTATATATTTTCCCATCCATTTTTTAAACTTCTTGAGAAATTTATAAGCCTAAAGTATTTCTAGAATGAGCTCTTAGCTTATTAAATTACTAGCCATTTTAAAATCCACCTTTATAGCATAATTCAAAGGGTAGTTTCTTCTTAAGTATCCTTTGAAAAGCTCTTGAGCTATCAACACATTGTCCCCTATCTACTTCCTTTCAAGAAAGCCTCTTGAGATTCATTAATTATTGATTTTAAGCCTTTCCTTATCCTCACTGACATTATCTTTACTATTATTTTGTATAAGAAACTGAAACACAAGATTAGTTTGTAATCCTTTTAGGAATTTTGAATAGGAATTTTTGGAATCAAGAATATGAAGGTTTTGTTTATTTCCTCCAATCGCTTCCCTTTTCTAAAGAACTCCATCAAAACCTTTGTAACCATATTCCTTATTAGTGGCCATGTTTTCTAATAAAAGAATCCATTGAGGACATCAAGTCTAGAAGCCTTATAAGCATTTAGCTATAAAAAAAAACCTTGTGGATTTCTATAACTGGCCTAATCAAAAAATCCTTATACTCATCCACCATCTAATCCCTTGTGAATGATCTGAGAATATAAATAATTAAGCTTGAAGGGGTTACCTTTCCAAGTAACTTTCAACGAAATTATAGGCCTCTTAATTGATCTCATCTTAATTTGAGATTATAAACTTAATCTCATCTTAATTTGAGATTATAAACTTATCTACTTTTACTAATGAACATATTCTATTCTAATTTTCTTAGACACTATTGAAGTATGAAAGAAATTGGTGTTTCTCTCTCCTTCCTTTTATTTATAGAATCCTTGATCTTTGCTTCAATAAGGATTAATGGATGGAAACTGCCTTAGTATAAGCTTGAATTTAGTAAAAACTTGAATTACCTCTTGTCCTCCTTCTTTAAAGTTCCATCATTTAGATCTTGATAATGTAGTTGTTAGACCCTCACCATTTATGCTCTAGATCTAGCCGCTCCTATTTAATGTTTGATCTGTGACACCCCAACACCCCTCAAGAGGATAAACGAATGCACCCAAAGTAGACCTAGACAATTTAACAGCTTCCAGAGATAAGGCAAACATATATTACATCCCATATTTCATTGTGGATTACACAAGTCAAAAATTACATATATGACATCCATACATAAAAAATCCCATCATAAGTTATGGATAGTACAAGCCATTCATATATACTACAAAATTCCTTCTTAATATTTATAAATACAATCATTTAGATATAAGATCTTCCAAAAGGTTACACGTCTTTCTTTGGCCATTGCAGTGGTCCCAACCTTAACCCTATTTATCATGTCCTACATAGAGGAAAAACCACCTTGCTTAGTATATAGTTTTGTGGGGAATAATGATGCAAGATAACAATTACTCTCAGCAGTCACCTAACAATCACATGCAAATGATTCATGACAATTGAGTGATGGAAAATACATTATAAAATAAAAGTCATGAAGCATCATATAAAAATATTTGAAAATGATATTCAGAGATTATTCCAATTATAATTTGCATCATAACAAAACAAATATCTGAACATATACAGAATTGCCTGGTAATTTCTTCAGACTTTGGTAACAAGAACATAACAGAAGATGCCTATGATTAGTATCTACAGAAGAGGAAATAGCCTCAAAAATAGAAGAGAATTAAGTCTCTAAAATAGAATACACCATAATGTCTCATAATAGAAGCAACTGCAGACCATTCTAGGTATGCTTATTTACCCACAACTAAGACTTTGCAAGGTTAAAACTAATCATCATAACATCATAATTATATTTTATAGTCACATTAAAGAGCAACAATTCATAAGATACAAATTCATTCCCTTATGCATACAATCATAATTTGAAAATGTTTATCATGCCATTCATATTTAATATGCTTTGTGATCATATTCCTTTTCAATAATGCATCAATGAAAGCATTAAAGTACATACACATTACATGTATAATGAGTCTCATATTACATTTATACTAGGTTTGCGAAGCTTTAGTGACATCCAAAAAGGTTAAGATGAGATGCGATAAACATTAGAAACGAAAATAATGTCCTAGTTGTTACAAAGAAAGGATCACGATTGTGACACCCATGTCATGATCATGACAGACACTCACCATTCATACCTCTATTTGTTCTATTATATTCATATAGCAAATGATTGAATTAGGTTTTAAGGTCTTACAGACTTTTGTTTTTTATGTCTTAATTTTCTAAAAGAATATCACATTTTGCTTAAGTATTTTAAGAGTTAACCCTAAAACACTATAGGGTGTTCAAAAATAGGGATAGCTGTCAGAATTCAAAACTCTTAGAGGTAGAATCAAATTTTGGTTACTTCATGAAAGTTTTAGACCTATGTCTCTATTTTAATCTCCAATTGGAATTATCCAATTTGTAGGTCTACATACCAAGATATGGCCAAATTATAGAAATTTGTTCAGTGGAACTTATCTATCTAGTGAGATACCCATTCCAAATCATCTAACTTCAGTTTTATCATACAAGAGCAATGAAAAATCACATCCAATTTTAACCAAAAACATCTCATAAGTAAGTAGTATACTTCCTTTACTAATTCCCTTAACATCACGTTCATAATCCAGGCAAATATCTCAAAATTCTCATACCTGCTGAAGAAGTGATCAAAACCCTTTTACTTCACTCTGCTTCCTTCTCTTTGCCTTTGCCCTTGGTCTTCTCCTCCTTTACACATAAAAAACCCATTCAATACTCATCTTCAACAATTACGTATACATAAAAAAACCTAGATTTAATAACCTGAGTTCCAAAACTTACTGATGTTTAAAATCGTAAACTATTGAGTCATATCATTTGAGAATGTATGAAGTGCATTTCATTCACGTGCATAATATTCGCATACACAAATGAATCATGATTTAGTAAACATTGCCAAGATTGTATGTGCACTCAATTGACATATTACGGGGTATGAAAGGTTTAAAATGATCATGATGTGAATTGTGTATTGCTTATGTCTTGAATTTTAGTTTGGTGGATTATATTTAGTATATTTGGAATTAATTTTTATAATTGGAAAATTGATGAATTAAAATCTTCATTTAGTTTAGGAAAAATGTTAAATTGACACACAAAACTTTAGGATGACTAAGCTTGTGAAATAAGTTACATATGGTAGTAGAATTGAGTGAAATGTGGAGTAAATAATTGAGTGAAAAATGGCTTAGAGGTTGAGTGACAAATGGCCTAGCACAATTGTGACATTTGGCAGATTATAAAGAGGACAAATGGAATGTCATTATAAAATGATGACATCTAGCACCTAATGAGTTAAGCTAATGTAAAAGTTGTTCTGCTATGTTCATTCTTCTCCTCTCTTACCTTTCACCACCAAATTATCCACCCTCCCATATCTCTAAAATTTTGCTTCTATTTTGTTCATCACCATAAAATATTGATAAGATTCTGCATCAAGAAAGTATATTTTGTTGTCTTTCATCTTGCTATTTTCTTATTGCTGAAAACCCATCTAATTTCCACCTTGTATTTGAGATGATCTTTTGTGCATATAAGTCAAAGTAGACTTCATAAATTAAGGTGGAACTTAAGATAAACAAGTAAGTAAAGTACAAATCTTTGTGGTATGTTGTAATAGAAAGTTTATGATGATTGAATTGGGATGTAAAGCATATAGTGTTGATGATGAAGTGAGTTGGAAAATGATACATGAATTGGATACTTTTATATTTTGTTTTTGATACATGAGAATCGTAGGTTATAGGTTGCTAGATGGATGATTTAGATTGAGATTTGAAGATTAAATGAAGGTGAATTTATGCTAAAGAAAGGTGCTAGTGAAGTGTTTTTGAATTTAGTAAAAACTAGGACTACATATATGATGAGATTAAGTGAATGAAAGTTTCTGATTAATTTTGTATGCATAAAAGATAAATAGTTTATAAGATGATAATTTAATGATTTTGAGATAGAATTGGAGATGAAATTGATGAGGAATTGAAGTATAATTAGGGTATAAATGAGATATAATTAATGCACTAATATGAAGAGGTTTGGAATTTAGTATAAAGGTGCTAGAATCTGCAGAAATTGAAGGAAAATGGAGAGTAAACATTTGGTTCACTCATCCCACGATCGTGGGAAGGTCCTCCATGATCATGGGCAATGCTTTGAAATGAAAATTTTCTATTTTGTGTGATTGTTGAATCAACTAAGGATAAGTTACTTTACTTTGGTGCATTTGGACTTAATTAAGGCCTGAAATGAACTTGGATTAATGTTTGATTAATTGGTTAAAGGTTTGATAAGTTTAGGTTGTTAATTGATGTTTTAACTTAAGGAATGGATTTTTTTGAAATTAATATATCTAAAATCTGTAATTTATTAGTGTTAAACAAATGAAGGTGTTCTTATGAATGCAAATGTGATCCAATGGATATGAGTAATGTGAGCTAGGTATGAATAAATAAGAATTGAGAAATTGTGTGAATATATATTGCTAGAAAAGGTTAGTGAATGTATGATTAATGAATTTAGAGTAATCTAACTTACTTAAGATATGTACCTAATTACAAACTAGATGTGTATAAGAAATGATGTTTGAATGGTCAAGATTTATGAATAGGGATATATACCCAGAAAGTCAATTGAGTTTGTAATGAACACGACACATATACATGTGGATCAGTGAATAATCACATGATTGATCAACTTAGTAATGTGTAAAATATGTGCATAATTGTATGACTAAAGAAGCACAAGTTGATCATCAACATCCAGAAATTGCCGGATCACCAAAGCAATAGCTTTTCTGGAGCGTATTGTGAGTTAACCTAGATATTTCTCACTATAATTGAATTGTTTTTGGGTTAACTTTCAGCTATTGAATGGTTACTTATATGATTGCTATGATTCCAGACATTGTTGGTTCGAGGAGTTTGATACTTAGGACTATATATGGAAGTGTTTTCAAATTGTATGTGTATTATGGAATGTGTACTCAACTGAATGTTGAATGCCGGACTTGTTAAGTCAAGAAGACTTCATTTCTTCTATTGATTTTGATGAAAGTCAAATAATAATAATAAAATAAGTGTGTGAACTGTTTTGATGAGTTTGTTAAGTTCGCAGATAAATGTAAGTAGCACAAATCATCAAATTAAGATGATATTCAAGAGATGACTAAGACAAAGTGTAAAACGGACCAGACAAAGTCACATGTCTAAGACAAAGTCATAAGACAAACTGAAGTCATAAGAAGAAGTGAAGACATAAGATGAAACGAAGTCATAAGATGAAGCAAAGACATAAGACAAAGCATACAAATCAAATCAAGACGATATAATTGAAGAATAATATACAATGTCAGTTAGTTAGTTAGTTGGAGTTGGTTACAGGACTCAACTAATAACTATTCTCTGAAGATTCTATAAGCAATTAGACTATAAATATGTAACATCCCCT
This sequence comes from Erythroxylum domingense, assembly GCA_025594535.1. Classification (NCBI taxonomy): domain Eukaryota; kingdom Viridiplantae; phylum Streptophyta; class Magnoliopsida; order Malpighiales; family Erythroxylaceae; genus Erythroxylum; species Erythroxylum domingense. The sequence goes on along the minus strand of JANQBM010000007.1, from coordinate 17,806,697 downwards.
CACTTATTAGAAAGGGTATTTTGGTAATTTGGGATGGGTTAGGACTTTCTAAAGTGTTTTTGCCATATTCATGCATTCATATATGCACATGAATAATAAATAGTGAATTTTTGCACATGTGAAT
>JANQBM010000007.1:17749474-17776851 GCA_025594535.1 Erythroxylum domingense | reverse complement strand
TTAACGACTTCTAAATAATAAATTTTAATTTTGATAAATGAAACCGAAAAATTCTCTTATGAAAAGGTACCTTTACATTTAAACAAGGCAATATTATTTATTTAAGAGATAATATATTTTAAAGTATCCATTTTATTAAAAAATTTTAATTCAGTATTCAATTTTAAAAAATATAAATTAAGTGATCAAACTTTTATAGCCTTACAACTCAATTTAAAATATTAATTATTAAAATTTAATTATATATAATTTAATTATGAAAATTAAATAAAACTAAATAATTCATATTTTTTATAATCAATTTTAATTTATTAAATATATAATCTTGAATTAAATTATTTACAATAATAATAAATAATTAAATAATATATATTTAAATAATAATAAATTAGATTATGAAAAATATAAAAACAGGAAACAAAAACTATTTTTATGGTTTTTATAATTTTTAAAAGTTAGAAGAAACAAAAACTAAAAACAAAAACTAAAAATAAAAAATAAAAGTTCAAACAAACAGATTTTTTTATTGAATTTAAAAATAAAAATAAAAACAAAAAATAAAAATAAAAATAAAAATAAAAACAAATGATAAGTAGAAGCAAACGTCGTTTTTATCCCCTCTCAACTTAAACTGTAGGTATAGGATCATGTGAAATGTCTTTTTCAAACCCTTTCATATCCTATTAAACAAAACAGAAAAAAGGAATCCTTTTCATTTTAAAACTCAATTTCACATTTGACTGAGAAAAGTTGATTTTTTATTATTAAAACTTAAAAGAGAAAAAACAAAACAAAAAATCCAAAGCCTTTGACGCATGACCCACAGACATGGATCCTGTTTTTATTGTTTGAACCTGTGGTTCTAAAACGATGTCGTTGTCTCTCTCCATGTTCGAGTTCTCATTTTTCTGCTTTGATCGGTGTGCTTCTCTGTTCTTTTGATTCTCCGGTGCGTGTAAGATTTTGATTTTTGTTCAATTTTTATGTTTTTCAAGATGAATTGTGTGTTTTTTTTTCTGGGTTGGGAATAGATTTCAGTGGATTGGATCTTTTGGAGGCCTACGTTTTGGGTTTGAATTATTTTATTCGATGACTTTTAAATTTTTTCTCTTGATTCTTTAGTTACTTGTTTCCGCGACTTTTTTCCTTTGTTGATTATCCTCCTGTCGAATTTTTGATTCTTTTCTCTTGTTTTTAAATCTTTGATTATGTATTCTTTTGCTGGAACTTGACTGTGTGAATTGGGTAGGATAAACAACCCGACTTTTCTGTTGCAATAGTTATTTTGTTTTATATTGTTGCAGTTGAGGTGTTCGACATCACTTTTAGCTTCTTCATATCGTTTGTGTTGTACGGTGAGTCCGATTAAGCCTAATGACTTCTTTGGATGTCGGATATTTGGAGCATCATAGATTGTTTGCACATCAGGCCCGTGTAATTTCACATGCACTGTGTTGCCAAAAAATTTATTTCCTTAGTCTTGACTCTTTAATGTCATTTATTTGTTGTATATTGGATGTAAAGTTTGCTAATTAATTGATTTAAGACTAATATGATTTTAGAAAATACTAATTGAAAATGATAAAATTCCTGCCTTTTTTAATTTTGGTCTCTTTGGGCATTCTCAGATTACCGCAAAGGAGTTCAGCTACTATTGTTTCTATACATTCACCCCTTTTATCTGGTGGAAAGTAACATGAGATTCAAGTTTTTTGATTTGAATGAAAGGATACAAGTTTAGAGCTTTTTTGTACTTACTACCTTGGCCTGTTTTCTATGGTTCATATTTCTGGAGTTGAAAAGGAGCATGTGCGTCAATGCAACATTGTGGATGTCATTTCTTCTCATTGACTCTTTGGCTTTGTAATGGCCTTGGCCACTCAATTCCTTTTTCATTGCTGGGTTGTGTTTAGTTCACAAGTATGGGGGGTGGTTGGTTGTGGTAAATAAGTTGAGCAATTTATTGATGTTGTGCTGAATAGATATCTTATTTCACCTTGTCCTGAAAACGATTATTACAGGTGATGCTTCTATAAAGGTGTCACAGTAAAGAAGACCAGGACAGATTATTTTCTGGTCTAACAAATGGCTTCTGCGAGTGTGGCATCTACCTCTAGCTTGAGAGAAGCCAGTACCCATAATGTTGGTGCAGATAGACTGCCTGAGGAGATGAATGATATGAAAATCAGGGATGACAAAGTAAGCATAATCTAGAGCATATCTTTGTTAGTCCTTTTTAGTTTTTCAAGAATTGCTTGTTGTTGACTGGTTCGGGATACAGCCTGTTAGATTCAAAACAATTTCCCTGTAATTGTAGGAAGTGGAAGCAACAGTAATTGATGGTAATGGTACAGACAAGGGGCATATTATTGTTACAACAATTGGTGGACATGGCCAGCCCAAGCAGGTATTGTTGTCTGGATCTTTGTCATACACAGGAAATAATATTTAGTGCTGTGGGGTAAATATTATGTTGGCAATTGTGATGCATAAGAAGACAGATTAAGGTGAATTCCAGCATCTAATCTCAGGTTTTTGACTTTGTAGTTGAAGTCCAATATGGATAGGTGCATGCTTTCATATAATGTTGCCATTCTTAGTTCTTTCTTAGGAAAAAGGTACAGATAAGCTTTTTATGTTTTCCAACTTTCGAAAAATAAGCCCCTAACATAATAAATCAAACTTAAAAGTTACAATTTACCATCATACTGACCGGACCAATTAACTAATGGCTTATAAGGTGAACATCTGACCACATTGTAACCAGGCAACAATCAATGGGTCCCACATAAACCTTATATGAGTAAAAATTTAATAAACAAGTTTAAAAAAAGTACTTGACAGAATTATCTCAAGTAGCTGGAATTGGAAAATTCTCAATGGCAAACCTTAAATCCCCTAATCCCAAATTCCATTGTCATTGCTGTCATCTTCATCTTCTCCTCATTATTTGACCCTAAATTCCATAAGGGGTTAGAAGTAACCCATTTACCATTCCGATTCTAGAATCATATTTAAACTTTGATACCAATTGTCAATTGTTTCAGGATTTACGCAAAATGAAATAAATTCTTGTATGGTGATTCTCACCATTGAGTACATTGTCATTCACTGATTGGGAATAAGATGACCCAGGAGAAAGTTATAGTGTGTCGATTGTGGTTATGCCAGTGGAGATTGACAGTTTCTGTTCATCCTTTTTCTGCTTCCATTCTACAGAATCTATGGATGCCTTACTTGTCTGCAGTATCATGGGTTCATTATTGACTCGTGCACAGTTGCATAGCCCAAATGCACCTAAAGCTGGCCTGTCCATTGGTGGTGCTATTTGCATTTCTTTATCTTTGCAATTTGGCACTTGTGGAAACTAATGGAAGATTTCATTTGGACAAGTTGACTATGTAGTTTGTCATAGGGTACTTATCCCTAAATTTCACGGACAGATAAGGGGAGAAGGTTATGAAGATGACTATGGAATTAGGGATTTGGGGATTTAGGGTATAGGTACTTGGGTTTTTTTTAATTAGGTTGTTTTGGACTTTATTTTTTATTGGCTTCTTGTATTATATTCTTTTGTTGGCTTTACCACCACTGCATTAGGAGCTTATTTGTTGAAAATGGGAAACCATGAGGGCTTATCTGTACCTTTTACCTTCGATGTTATTTCCTGAGTTGTGTTTGCATGCATGCACCATTGTCTATTAATTGGTCCAATTATAAAAGTTATGAACTTGAAACCACAAAAATTCAGGTTTGATCTCGTAGAGTAATCATAGTATAGAAAAACTTGCTACCATCACTAAATTTCATCTCTTAGGTTTTTATTCTGATCTACCTGCTAATGCAAGCATGTGTTCTGATGTTAGACTATAAACTATATGGCTGAGCGTGCTGTTGGCCATGGATCATTTGGCGTTGTGTTCCAGGTATGGATTTTGAGTACCTGAAGTGAACAGATATTGTTCTCAGTTGATGTGAACTGGTCTCTTTCTTTCAATTATTTTGGATAGGCAAGATGCTTAGAAACGGGTGAAACTGTTGCCATAAAGAAAGTTCTCCAAGACAAGAGGTACAAAAACCGGGAACTGCAAACCATGCGTCTTCTTGACCATCCAAATATTGTCTCTTTAAAACATTGCTTCTTTTCAACAACTGAAAAGGACGAGCTTTATCTTAATCTGGTTCTTGAGTATGTGCCTGAAACTGTACATCGTGTGATTAAACATTACAACAAGGTGAACCAGAGAATGCCACTGATATATGTGAAACTTTACGCATATCAGGTAATGGAACTTTTCTTCAATTAAAGGAATAGGATTATTTACATTCCTAGTGGATATTATTCAATTAAGTGAGGAGGGAAGCATTTTGAAATGCCATGAATGCCAAAACAGAATTGTCCTTGCTTGGTTTACGAAATGCGGAAGTGGGAAAAAGGCTCTCCTTATGCAAACTACTATTGTCTCATTGAATGATGTTTTTAAAATTTAGTTTCTTTTACATCTTTCTTACCTTTTGATTCCTGACATCTAATAGCAGCAGTGCATTTGTTTGCAAAGTATTGTTTACTGGGGGATAACAGTGGCTAGAAAATGATAAAGGGAACAAAAAAGAGATGGACAAGATACTAACATATTGTCGATAAATGACAGATCTTCAGGGCATTGTCATACGTTCATCGTGCAATTGGATTATGTCATAGGGATATCAAACCTCAAAACCTTTTGGTAAGATTGTATCTGCTGTTCATTTTAATTTAGAAGAAAGAAGAATAATATCTGCTATATGGCAAAATAATGTTCTTTTTTCTATTAAAAATCTTAGTGAAGAAGGATGGCAACGCATGACTGAATTATACACCATTTTGTGCATTATTACTTCTATTTTCAGGAATTGGAATTCTTAACTCCAATCAATCGTTGTTGCTATTCTCACTTCTGTTAAAACAAAGTACTTTGCCTATGAATTGATAGGGGTCACTAGCATCAACGGCAAACTTGATGAGACTTTCATCAGCTAATTTTAACGATTCTAACTGTTTAGTAAACCATTTACAGGCATCATCATATGTTAAGAACTTCTTATAATGAAAAGCTGCTGCTGAGCTCAATAAAGATAAAATATCATTTTCGAGTTTGTTAAATGTTTAAAATAACTGTTTGATTTTTTGGATTAGATAGGACGCCAGTTTGGTATGTTCTCTTCTAATTCTTTCTTGTTGCAGGTAAATCCCCACACACACCAGGTTAAATTATGTGATTTTGGAAGTGCAAAAGTGTTGGTGTGTAAACTACTTTGTCATTTTTAGTTTGTAAAATTTTTTGCAATTCAGTTGGAATTTTATTTTGTATGGTAATTGGAATTTTATTTTGTATGGTAATTGCTTTATGCAGGTGAAAGGGGAACCAAATATATCTTATATCTGCTCAAGGTATTACAGAGCTCCTGAACTCATATTTGGGGCAACAGAGTACACAACAGCTATTGACATCTGGTCTGCTGGCTGTGTTCTTGCTGAGTTGCTACTTGGACAGGTAGAAAGTCTTGAGAACTTGTTCTTTTATGGATATATTTTCTCCGTTAGAAGCTTAAAAATCTACTTTACCTGTCAGCCTTTGTTTCCTGGTGACAGTGGAGTTGACCAGCTTGTAGAGATTATCAAGGTAAAAGGTGTTTTAAGTATTTATTGATTTTCATCTTTTTGAACCCGGGCGGCAGACTGGTGGTGGGATACTCCTTTCTATATTAGGCTTGGCAGAATACGTTCTTTTTGATAATCATTTTCTTGTCCTTTGACTTTTCTTTTGGGTACAACCTATAATGTTATTGGCTTTCAGGTTTTGGGCACCCCAACAAGGGAGGAAATTAAATGCATGAATCCTAATTATACAGAGTACAAATTCCCTCACATCAAAGCACATCCCTGGCACAAGGTATTAAATATGTTGCATAGATGCATTTTCTTCTCTTTCATAGCTTTTATAAGTTTGTTAATAAACTAATCCTTCTTCCTAGATATTCCACAAGCGTGTACCTCCTGAAGCTGTTGATCTGGTTTCAATACTACTGCAGTACTCGCCTAATACACGGTGCTCAGCTGTGAGTTATCCCTCTTACTCCTGTTGCTGTTTATTGAATTACTATGAAGTGCATTTTCTCCCTATCTTCACTCTTCCCCCTTCTCAGACAACCACCAAAGAGGCGAGAGAGCTATGGTATTAGTTTCTCCAACTATGCTGATCTGATGTTGGTCGCAGGAACATCTTTTTTTTTTTCACTTCAGTTGGATTGGGTATAACCTGAGCATGGCAATGCCTTCTGTTTTGTCTTCTATTTTTTGCTGCAGTTGGATGCCTTGACTCATCCTTTTTTTGATGAGCTACGTGACCCAAGCACCCGCTTGCCAAATGGACGAGTCCTTCCACCATTATTTAACTTCAAGTCTCATGGTAGGAAACTGTTATTTGCTTATATCTCTTTAGGCAATATTTATAATTTGTCTTTCCTATTGTTGAACATGTACTGCTGTTACTGTCCTGCAGAATTGAAGGAGTTGTCAGGCGATACCATTGCTAAGTTGATACCAGAGCATGCAAAGAAGCAAAGCCCCTCTCTTGGCTTGTGACTTGGTCTGGATTGTTACACACCTGAGCAAGTGTTGTCCAAAAATGGACGAGCTATATTATTTGCTTCCTCTTATGTATGCTATGTGGCTCTCTTTTTGTTTTCTTGTGACCTTCAATATAGCAGTCTTGTTATGTAAAACCTGCTCTAGAGTTACTCCCCACCAGGTAATATGATCTCCGAAAAGCCTCCGCGGGTAGTAGTCTGATTTCCAGTGTGCTCTCGCTTCCTTTGTACTGTAACAGTCAACATTAGTAAAGTCAGTGCTCAAATGTTTGTGTATTTGTAATTCTAGAATGACATACTTTGACTAACTGTGCATTAGCTGTATTGTACATTTAGTCACATTGCTATTTTACTATCCTTTTCCTTGTCTCTCGTAAAAGCCGTCTTCTTCAAACTTTTTAATCCCCTCTTCACTTTGCCATTTCATCTCCAGTTGAAACGCCATCTCCTTTGTTACGAGACAAACAGCTAGAACAAAATAGAAGTTTCGAGAAGGCGAAAGAGAAGAGAAGATTAGAGGGAGGGAGGAAAATATACTCATTTTAGGATATGCACTTCGTTTTCTTCGTCCTTTTTCCTCGTAAGAATGCCCGTCATTGTATCTTGCTCACATCAGAAGGTTCAAATGACGAAAGCGTGTGTGCAGGTCGAATAAGAATTCTCAAGTTGCTGCGTCTTTTGAGCTGTCAGACGATTGCACTGTGTGTAGTTTTTTTTTTTTAACCATCATTTCTCTAAAATTGTTAAGTGGGGTACGTTCTCCAACCGTTACGTTATCTTTGATCAGAAGCAAAATTTTTAATACAAAGAATGGAATAATGAAATAAAACGTAAAATATAATATTAAAAAATTATTATTTAGAAAAGATGGAAAGATTTATAATGTAATATAGTAAAATATTATTTAGATAAAAGGTTTTGTTTATTATTTTACATTCTATCTTAAAGCTCTCAAATCGGAGGATTTTTATTTTTATTGTTTAGGATGGAATCAGAGATAATATGAAACTATTTTTTTTCATTCTATTACATTCCATTTTATTATAAAATATCATTCTAAACGATAGAATAATGTTATATTACATTTTATTTCGATATAAAACTCCTAATCAAATATAACCTTAGAGCGCAGGAGGGTGAAAGATAATGGTACGACTATAGGGAGGTGACTTTTCAAGTTTCAAGTGCGAAACATAAAAAATATTATGAATAAGGGTATTTGAAAGAAATTTTAATTGTTTATATTTATATTTTTAATTTTAAAATTAATAAAAAATATGTCATTTGAATTTATGATTTATGATTTTATTTTTAGTTTTTTTTTCCGATTTTAAAATTTAAAAAAATCATAAAAAGTAGTTTTCTTTTTTTTTTCATAATTTGATTTACTATCAACTAAATATATATTAATTAATTATTTAATATATAAATTATTAATAATAAATATGAATAATTTAATTTAATATTATAATTAATTAATTAAATTATAAATAATTTAATTTAAATAAAATTAATTTAATAACTATTAATAAATACAAATAAATTTATAATATCTTAAATACATAAATTTCAAATAAAATTTTTATTTAATAAATAAAATATATTTATTGATAATTTATTAATAAATATTATATAAGAGATTAAAATAAATTTAATTAATTAAAAATAATTTATCGTTAAGTTTTATCTAATATGTAATTATCAGCAATAATAAAAATATAATTACGTTGATATTAACAACCAAATAAAATTTTGTTTTATTTGAAAGAAAAATAAAAACTAAAAATATAAAACGAAAATTAAAAATTACAACAGAAAAATAAAAATAGAACCAAAGATATCTTAATTTATCAGTCGTTATTCCAATTTTATCGATTACTTTGAAGGGTTTATAAAACACAGGAGTCATCTTCTAGTGATTCTCTTTAGTTACAGACCATTGTTTATATAGTTGGTTGTAGCTTGAGAACTCGATCTCCAATTTAGAATTCTTTTCTCTCCTATTTTTTTGTTAACTTGTTTCTTCATTCTGTGTTAAGCTCATTGTATATATGGAATCAAATTATTTCTATAGTTCCTTCTTTATTTTGAAGGATTTGATCCAATATCAAGCTTTTAGAGTTACCTGCAAAATTAGGTACATGAAGAGGAGGGGGATATCTGTAGAAGGCTTCAAATGGTGATGTATTGATAGCTGAGTAATGAGTGGTGTTATACCATCTTTCAACTAGTGATGGCTGTTGGTACCATTTGTTAGGGAATTCATCAATCACATACTTCAAATAGAATTTTCAAAGTTCAATTAAGTAATTTCTACTTGTCCATCAATTGTGGGTGGTAAAATGAAAACAAATGTAATCCCAACCTTTGTAATTGATAGAATTCTTTTCTATCACTAGTAATTCATGCATGTTATGTATCTTAAACACATTATCCAAGAAAGTGTTAGTAATTCCTTTGACTATAGACGAATGTTTAAGCACCACAAAATGTGCATACTTACTAAAGTAATCGATGATTATCATTATCATAGAGTAGATAGAGGTAAGTCTTCTATGAAGTCTATGTTGATGCAAGTCCAAAACTGTTCTAGTATAGGGAGGGGTTGCAACAAATCTGTTGATACGGTGGTGTCATATTTATTTTGCGTGATGTAATTTCTTACATCCTTCGGGAGAGCTTTCAAGTGAAAAATAATTTGTTGCCTTTTGAAAGCACCTTGAATGCCTGAGTGACCATCTACAAAACTCTCAGGCATCATAATAATCTTGTTCCTATTATTTTTATTATGACCCACCACTACTCTTCCTTTCCACTTAAAAATATTGCCCTTCCATTGGAAGAACTTGGTATTGAGATTCTCCTTGTTAAGTTTAGTTGTCAGGTCTTAAATTGAGCTATCATCACTCTAGCTTAATTTAGCTTCCTCTAATAACAAAGTTTAAACTTTAGACAATATCACTGTATAAAGCTCCATATTATTGAGTGTGTTAAAGAATATCAATTACAATGTTCTATTTCCGTTTCTTGTACTTAATCTCGAAGCCATATCATAAAAAACTAGGAATCATGCTTGTTAGATGAATGTGCATGTTTTGTTCCAAAAACAACTTGAAATTTTTGTAGTTTGTATTAATAATAAAAATTCTCTCACTCAAATAATGATGTTATTATTTAAAACTATAATGAAAATCGTAATTTTTTTCATATGTCACTAATCCTTGATGTTTAAGTGTCAATGACTTACCGTTAAAAGCCAATAGATACCCCTTTTTACATGAGTGCTGCTCCCACACATTGTTTGAATCATCTATTTCTATAGTGAAAGGTTTGGAATAATTGGGAAGAGACAAAACATAAACTAAAGTTAGAGCTATTTTGAGTGTTTGAAATGCCACATTAGGTTCCTCATTCCTATTAAAGGTATCTTTTTTATAAGAAATTCATTTAAAGGTCTACTTATAATACCAAAATATTTAATGAATCGTCTATAATAACCTATTAATTCCTAAAATCCCCTTAATTACACTTACACTTTTGGGAAGTTTGTTTAGGGTAATTGCCTCTTCTCTACCTAAGATGATATGCCTTAATATGAGTTGCCCAAAAGATACATTTATTCCCCTTAGCCAAGAACTAGTTTTGAGCTAGTATGTCAAGAATAAATGTGAGATGATGCAAATGATCAACAAATGTTTAGCTACAAATTAGAATGTCATAAAAAAAAGATAAATAAAGCTCCTTAGATTAGCTTTAAACATTCCATTCATTAAGCTTTAAATTGTAGATGGGACATTAGCGAGTCTAAATGGTATTATTAAAAATTCATAGTGCCGATCATAAGTTCTAAAAGTCGTTCAAGGTATTTTAAATGGTAATATATGGATTTAATGGTATCTTGACCTGCAGTCTAACTTGGAAAATCATATAGCTTTTTGAAGTTCATAAAATATCTCTTCAATAATTGGAATGATAAATATATCTTTGATGATATTCTTGTTTAACTCTATAAGTAATGTATAAGAATCAAGAGCTATCCTTCTATTTGACCAAGATGAAAAAGGACTATTATTTTACTAAATTGTCTCTTATTTCAAGAGATCTTAGATAAAACCCTTCGATTATATCCTTTTATAGGTTGATATATTTGTGTGGTCAACATTAGTAGGTTCCACTCCTTTTTAAGATGAGTTTTGTGATCCTGAGATTTATGAGGTGGTAAACCTCTAGGTTCTGTAAGAAGGCATTAAGCACTCCTATTCTAACTACTACTATTCTTCCAAGTTAGTGTCATTGATAGATAATTCATGAAACTACTGCTCTATTGCGTAATAGAGTATTAGAATGTACAATTGGCTAGTGACCTGAGGTATAGTTAATAACTTTTTAGACCTCTTGGTATTAATCATATTTGGGTGACCTGGTAAGTCTACCTATTTTCCTTCTCAATTGAATAGCTTAGTCTGTTTACTAAAGCTGCAAAGGAATTCATCTAGAGTGGCTAGCTATTAGACCCCCAAAACCACGTCACAACCCCCAATGACAATAATAAGGCATTGGTGACAAGCTGAATGCCTTGTAATTGCCATTTGAATCCTTCACATAACTATTCTCATGGTAATTGCCATTCGAATCCTTTTTCTTATTCTTATGCCCTGGAATATATCTATCATCATACCAATATATACTATTGGTCCTTTTTTTCACAAATTTCTTTGTTATTATATTATCTTTACAGTCTTTGTAGGGGTTTGTTAAGGGTAGTCTTTTAGGTATGGGTTTGTAATAGTAGTAGTCCATTATAAGTTAGAATTTTAGTAGTAGATGAAGTGGTTAGATCTAAAGGCGAATTTTGTAGTTAACTTGTTGGTTATGAAAACTAATATCTAGTTGATAATGATCCCAATAAAATAGGAAAATCTTATCCTAGATTCAGAATAAGATAAATCGGTACCTAAGTAGTTAAGATGTTGCAGATTAGTAGTTAGAATAATGATTATATATTAGATGTATTTTAGTTAGGATATTTTTTTGTTTCCCACAAGATGTTTTAGGCGGGTCACAATTATAGGAAGGCACCTTTAAGTCATCCACACTTGGACTAATTCCCATTCGAGCCAGGTAGGTTCCTTGCGGGAGGTAAAGTTCTGGCCCCAAGTTTTAAATGGCTGCATACATGAGGGGGCTTGAGCCCACGATCTCGCTTAAGCCAGGAGAGTCCCTTACTAACTCACCTGCACCCTGGGGTTATTTTAGTTAAGATATTAATTCTATACTGGCTGTATTTTTCCATATAAGATGTATCATTCGAGGAATAAAATTACAGAAATTGAGTTTTAGTTTTCCTATTCAGTTTTATCAACATGGTGTCAGAGAAGGGGTACTTAGATTCTATTTTCTCATCGATCTTTGTTTAAAGTTTTGCCCAGATAGCAGAACATTACGCATCTCTCGCTGGAGCCACCACCTGATGTCTGACTATCAAAATCCTTATGTGTGATTCACGCGTGCCATCTAGAGCTTTTATCTTTCCTTCCACCCGTCGACATGTCCAGAAGCATGTGGAAGTGTCCTCACCTCCAACCAAGTTGTCCGGTATTACATCTTATCCTCCGGTGATCTTAAAGACCAGGTTCTTTAGATCATTATTATCCCTATCCTGCAACTGCTATCCCAATTTGTTCTCGTTTTTGTTGTCCTCTAGTGTTTTTTTTTTGAGTTTGTGAATTTGGACTTGTCATAAGTGGGGTTTTTTGTTAAGTCTTGTCAATTGTGCCATCACTTTGCTAGTAGGTTTGCGTTGTGCCGTCACTTTTGGTTCTCTGTTAGATCATGAATTTCAAAATAGCCATGGTGGGTTATGGTTCGCATTATTTAAATGATAGTAGTGGAGCTACTTCAGAAGGAGGACGTAGCACACCTGTACCGATTTCTCTCTCAAAAAAGTCTCTCCAAATCAAGATTCATAAACTGAATGGAAAAGACTACCTTAAATGGTCCTATTCCGTACATTTGGTGATAGATGGCAAGGGAAAGCTTGAATATTTAAATGGTGGGGTCAAATAACCAGCTGTAAATGACCCTCGATATTGGCAATGATGTTTGAAAAACTCAATGGTTACTGCAATGTTGATTAATTCTATGGAGCCAGTTATTGGGAAGCATTTCATGTTCATACCAACAGCTCGTAATGTTTAGGAAGCAGATAAGGAAACATATTCAAATATGGACATCCACTCATAATTCATCATCATCATCATACTCAGTTCTAAATTTCACATCAAAGTGAAGTCTGGAGAGGTGAAGTCTGGAGAGGTCTGATAGTATGCAGCCTTACCCCTATATAGTAAAGAGGATATTTCTAGTAGACCCACATGCAAAGTGAAGCAGGTTAAAAGAATAAATAAGTAAAACTGATATGCTAAAATATTAGGTAAATAAAATTAAAATTAAAATAAATAAATAAATAAATAAATAATAATAAATAAATAAATAAATAAATATCTTATTTGCCAAGAGAGCCTCAGTAATGCACAAGGAATAACAACATGAAAACAAGAGGCATGACTAATTAGTGCATGTACAGAAACTCATTAAAAATAATTTATTGAATCCCGCATAAAAAAAGTCGTGATCCAATTGGAAGCAGTTGTAAAAAAAATGAACTCTTGTCAGAGTTTAGACGCTTTACTGTAGTGGCATGCAGGAGAAAAGGATGTTGTGTCAGGTAAGGAGAGAGTCTAGGGAGAGAGACTTTTGGAAGATGTTGATTAATCACGTTATAAACAAAATTCTGAAGACCTTGTCTTAAAAAGAAGTCACGTAAGAAAATTGAGTGGACAGCTCTGCCCTATACAACGGTTCTGTACAATCTGAACAATAGGTGTAAACAAGGCATGGTCTATATCTCGAGCTAGCTTGTTCATTAGTCAAAACACCCAGTCCAGGTTTCTAGAAGATAGTCATGGAAAATATTTAGGGAAAATGAGAAAAGGAAGAACACATTTGATCGTGGCTGTAAACCTCAACTGATATCTATACCACGAGATTCATTCGACACAAGACATGAAAAGGAGAATTTAACAACATTACATACTAAATACAAATATCACGCAGAAATGAAATACTAACAGTAACTATAAGGATGGATGGAAACTGCCACCCCTTACCTCCACACATGGTTTGGAGCCACTAGTGAGTGTATTCCCACTTAAAGGCCAAAGAGAGCCGCTTTTCTTATCCAACATCAATGCAGACTTTACATGAAAATAAGTAAACACATACTTGGGTCGAAGATCATGAGAAACCTATTGGCAGTGAACGCCGGTGGGGGAATGCTCCTGACACTCCCCTTGTTTTTGTCGGCGACTGGCATGGGATGCTTTCCCACTCTTGCAGAAATTTAAAAATAAAGAAAACTAACAGAAGATGGAGAAACTGTACCGTGATCGGCCTTACACTTCCAATCAATTACATCTCTGAGTTTTCACACAATCCCACGTACCATCAATGACGCACTACATATCAGTGTCCACTTCGTCACCATGGTGAACTGTTGCTTCTCAGATAGATCCACTTCATCTCCGTCCACAGCTTTCCACTCCATTGTCCCTTCAGGCATCTTGCGTATTTCCTAAAAAGGAAAACTGAAGAGAAAGAAAGAGAGAGAGAAAGACACATTAAATAATGCATATGGACCCATTAATCTTCTCACATGTTCCTCTGATCCTGTCCAGTAGGCAAAGGAAGGTTTTTTCTTATTTAAATTAAATACCAGGATATGGAAAATGCAACAAGTTGAGAGGATTGTAACAGTACATTATAATAAAATGATGTCTATATGGTAGGAATTAGATTTGTTTGATGAAGAAAACTGGGTAAATCCAAGTGACAGTGCTTGGTATAAGAAGAAAGTTGAAAGAGGACGCATATTTGTCTTTTTGGCTAGACTGAATGGAGACTCGGATGAAGTTAGAGGCCTTATTTTAGGGAGAAATCCTCTACTAACCATAAGAGAAGTCTTCTTAGAGGTATAGAGAGAAAAGGTAAAAAGACAAGTGATGATGAAGAATGTTGGTGAAACCAGAATTGAGATTAAAGGGTTAGCTCTTGTGATTTGAGGAGCTGACTGCGAAGGAGAAAAACGTAGTGAAAAATAGAAGCTTTGGTGTAACCATTGTAAAAAACCATGGCATACTAGGGAAAACTGCTAGAAATTTAATAGAAAACCAACTGAAACCAAACAATGACACCAAGATAGGGGGAGAAGTCAGAACATTCCAAGTGAGCAATTATGATTCAGGGTAACAATCATCTTCAAAATCTCTTCCTTTTTCTAAGGAACAAATAGCACATCGACGCCAAAAGTTTAAATCTCAAAATAATCGTAATCCATCATGTTCTCTAGCTCACTCAGGTAAAACTTTCCTTAAGTCTTTGGCTTGTACCAACACTAATGCCCCCTGGATATTAGATACGAGTGCCCCAGATCATATGATTGGTATTCTACTTTTTTTTGGTCATATACTCCATATGTAGGAAATCAAAAGGTCAAAATTACTGGTGGTTCCTTTGGTCCCTTTGTTGGAAAAGGAACAATGTCTATCTCTCCTTTCCTAAAACTCAAAGATGTCTTTTATATTCCTAACCTATCATATAACCTCTTGCTCGTGAGCAAGCTTACTCTTAATCATAATTGATTAATTTTTTGGTCTTCTCATTATGAATTTTAGGATTTAACCTCCCTCTTGGAAGATGATTGGGGTACTAAACAAAATAGTGGCCTCTATGTTTTTCACAAAGGATAGACCTTTGGAAGGCAAGATCAACAAAATTGTTTCAATTCTATTTCAGTTTCTAGTAATAATGAAGTTATGTTATGGCATTGTCAACTAGGTCGTCTAAGTTTTCACTATTTAAAGCATTTGCTTCCGAAGTTATTCATAAATAAAAACCGTTCAATGTTTAGTGTGAGTCTTGTAAACTAGAAAAACATCATCATGCGTTTTTCCTACCATGACCTTACAAAACTTCACAACCATTTACTATGATCCATAGTGATGTTTTGGGGCCTTCTAGAGTTTCTACAATGTTTGGGAAACGTTGGTTTATTACATTTATTGATGATCACATTATAGTCAATTGGGTTTTTCTCTTGAAAGAAAAATTTGCTACTGAAAGAGTCTTCAAAAACTTTTATAATATGATTCAAACATAATTTCAGAGTAAGATTAAAATGTTTCAAACTAATAATGGGAAAGAATTTTTTAACAGTATGTTGGGAAATTTTTTTACTGACAAAGGAATAGTTCATCCTAGTTCCTGTAACAATACACCATAACAAAATGGCGTGGTTGAGAGAAAAGACACACAACTTCTTGAAATAGTTAGAGCTTTGATCCTTCAAGCTAAGGTTCTTAAATATCTTTGAGGGGAAGTAGTTTTAACAGCCACCTACTTGATAAACAAATTACCTACTTAATTCTTTAACTACAAAACATTAATTTAGGTTTTTACTGAGTATTTTCCAA
Source organism: Erythroxylum domingense (assembly GCA_025594535.1). Taxonomy (NCBI): domain Eukaryota; kingdom Viridiplantae; phylum Streptophyta; class Magnoliopsida; order Malpighiales; family Erythroxylaceae; genus Erythroxylum; species Erythroxylum domingense. The sequence goes on along the minus strand of JANQBM010000007.1, from coordinate 17,760,691 downwards.
CTACTAGACTCATTATTTTTGGTAGCTTGAATTTTGTTTATAATCATGATTCCAAATTTTCAAAACTAGATCCTAGAGCATAAATTCATATTTGCAGGTTATCGCACTAATCAAAGGGGGTATAAATGTTTTTATCCAATTTCAATAAGGATGTTTGTGTTTATGGATGTTACTTTCTTTGAAGGTACTTCATCTTATAATAACTACCATCATTAGGGGAGCAAAATATCAGTAAAGATGAGTTATTAGATGGTTCGGATCTCGGGTTTGAGATTGTTCAAAGTGATACCTCTTATGATCATTTACAAAAAGACAACACAAAATTATTGGAAATGAATGAAGTAAACATTGACAATATTGGATTGGTTAATAAACAAATTGTGACAATGCCATCACAAAATGATAGTACTGCAAACATAGAGATAGATGAGAAAAGGTACAAAGGTCTTGTAAGTTCAAAGGAACGAAAGGCCACCATTCCTTAACATCCTCACGAGTCTAACCAAAGGTTAGATCAAGAAAATCATGATGTTTCTATAAATGTTCATGTTCCTAAAAGTATTCTTGTAAGTGATTATACGCTAAACTCTTATTCTCAAATTGATCTCCTTATAACTCTTAGGAAAGGTATTAGATCTTGTACACAACATCTTCTCTCCAACTTTTTGTCTTATAGAAATATTTCACTCATGTATTATACCTTTATTTCATAAGCATCTAGCATTAGTATTCATAATAATATTCAGGAGGCTCTAAAAGTTCTTTAGTAGAAAGAAGCTATTCTTGAAGAGATGAAAGCCTTGGAAAGAATGCAACCTGGGAAGAAGTCGATCTACTAAATGGAAAAAAAGGTTGTTGGATGTAAATGGGTATTACTCTAAAATTCAACTATGATGGATCCTTAGAAAGGTAAAAGGCTCGGCTAGTTGTTAAAGACTTTACCCAGACACATGGCATAGATTAGTATGAGACTTTTTCACCAGTGGAAAAATTAAACATGATTCTGGTCCTCCTTTTTATTATTGTTAATCTTAACTGGCCTCTAAATAAGTTAGATGTAAAGAATGCTTTTTTTAATAGAGATCTAGATGAAGAAGTATATACGGAGCCTCCCTCTGGATTCTATAAAAAGTTTGGAAATAAGGTATGCAAATTAAAAAAAAATCCTTGTTTGGTCTTAAGCAGTCTCCTAGAGCTTGATTCGAAAGATTGACAAAGTTTTGTTAAGGCTCAAGGTTATTGCCAAGGATAATTTGATCATACTTTATTCACTAAGAGATCCATCAAAGACAAAATTTTAGTTCTGATTGTCTATGTGAATGATATAATCTTAACTAGAGATGATATAGAAGAAATTAGGAAACTTAAGCTAAGTTTAGCTAAGGAGTTCAAAATTAAGGACTTAGGTTAACTAAGATATTTTCTTGGAATGGAAGTAGCAATATCAAAAAAAGGAATTATGGTTTCACAATGAAACTATATTTTAGATCTCTTAAGGGAGATTGGAATGAGTGGATGTAAGCTTTCAGACACTCTAGTAGAGTCTAATGTCAAATTTGGAAATGTTAACGATGGAATCCTAATAGATATAGGAAGTTACTAGAGATTGGTAGGGCAACTGATCTACTTGTCTCATACACGACCTGATATTGCCTTTGTTGTAAGTATGGTTAGTCAATTTTTGCATTCCTTATACAAGGAGCATTTATACGCCACGTACAGAATCCTTCGATATTTAAAGGACACTCCTAGAAAGTTTTCTAAAATGAAAGTAGAGGAGTGGAGGTCTATACTGATGCAGATTGGGTAGGATCAACTACTAATAGAAGATCGACGTTTGGATATTGTACATTCCTTTAGGGAAACTTAGTCATGTGGAGATGTAATAATAGATTGTAGTTGTTAGAAGTAGTGCTGAAGGAGAATTAAGATTGATGACTCAAGGTGTATGTGAAGTTCTATGGCTACAAAGAGTTCTACAAGATCTTCAAAGTCCAGTAAGCTTTCCTATCAGATTGTATTATGACAATAAGGCAACCATAAGTATTGCCCATAACCTAGCATTTTATGATAGGACAAAACTCGTTGATATTGATAACAACTTCATTAAGGAAAAACTTGAAGCATGATTAATCTGTACTCCATTCATTACAACAATACAACAACTTGCAGACATATTAACTAAAGGGTTGTTAAGACAACCATTTGAACATCAAGTTAGTAAGTTGGGCATGATAGACATTTTTTCACTAACTTAAGGGGGAGTGTTGGTAAGGAAAACTGACTAGGGATGTCAATGGGCCAGGCCCAGGTCCAAACCTAAAACTAATATCTAGTAGATAATGATCCCAATAAAATAAGAAAATCTTATCCTAGATTCAGGATAAGATAAAACAACACCTAAGTAGTTAAGATGTTGCAGATTCCTAGTTAAAATACTCATTATATATTATATGTATTTTAGTTAGGATACTGATTCTATGCTGGGTGTATTTTTCATATTTAAGATGCATCATTTAAGGAATAAAATTACAAAACTTAGGTTTTAGTTTTCCTATTCATTCTGTCAATATAGATTATTTGTTTATAAGGAGTTATTTAAGTAAGATAAGAAATAAATGTGATTGCCTCTTGCTTTCATAGCCATTATAAATGTTTATTATAGGCTTTTAGGATTTAGCATTTTGATAGATAATTCTAATTCTGACCTTAACCCCTCTTAAGAAAAATCCAAATAAGCTTATGGGATTTCAAGGCTGATGGAGTACCTATTAAATAATGTACAATACCCTCTCACATTACCTATCTGTTGAAGCACTTTGAAGTCTCTCACAAGGTCCTCAAATGCTTCTTTCTTAAACCTCTAACTGATAACCTTTATGTATTCACTCCATGTGGGTTCTTCAAGCATTAGTTAATGCCTTGAGAATAATTGAGTTCATTATGCAATTGTTACAAAGATTTTGCAAGGAACTCCAAGCTCGCACACCAAATGAGTAAAATTCTAAGTACGGTAGTTGAGTTATCGCAATTCAACTCAACCTTTCTAAATCCCTTATTTTTAAGGTGTTAGATATGTATTTAATTGTTGATATATTTAATCCTTTACACTTAGTGATTAATGACATGAAATGGCTTAAGATACTGACTTTAATTCATTTATGATTTTAGGTGCAATTTGGAAATAACGAAATTAAAGTTAGTTGAAAGCTATAAATTTTGGCTATTTTTTGAAAATTAATTTTTACTTGTCTTCATAGAGCAGGAATAATAAGTATTGGAACAAGTAATTAATGCCAAGAAAAATAGGACATATGTTGAAAATACAAAGAAGATTAAAGATGAAGTAATCAGTAGTCTATGAGCTAAACGACAGGGTGAATTAAAATGCAAGCAGTATAAGTTTCATGCAAGCAAAACGATGTGGAAGAGAGGAGTAGAAGCATGAACAAAATGACGCAAAAGCCAAGAGTAAAACGGCAATGCAAGGACCAAAATAAAAAGCAGGTCATCTGCGTATAGCGCAAACAACTGCGTTAAACGTAGACAAGAACTGCGTTTCAAGGAGGCATTAGTAATATCCAGTGTTTAAAAGAAAGACTCAACTCTTTATTCGTCCAATCAGCAAAAATTGAGAAGCTACACTGAGAGGAGAACTGCGGCGGTAGAAATAAAAGAAAGTGGCGTGTATAGTAGTTTGGGACATGAGACTTTATTTGTCCCCATTAAATACAAAGTGAAGAGAGATTTGCGGCAGTAGCTTGAAACATAAGGGGTTTTCGGTGGAATGATTTTTATAGGTTTGAAGCATATTTTTTAGGGACCCATGAAAGGCTAAACATCCTGACACCAGTTCAGAGATGACATCCAGGCTGATGACTCGGGTTAAGCATTTTTTCATTGTTTTGTTATTTCTTTCTCTCATTAGAAATTGATTGTGTTATCCTATATTAATTGATTTGGGTTTTATGTATGGATAATTGGATTTTTGTTACTGTTCGATTGTTTGTGTATAAACCCATAGGGTATTGTGAAATGATGATTTTAATGTGTTCATTGAATAATTTGATTGCATACCCGTTGTTAGATTTTCGATATAATCTGTAACTATTATGTTGAAATTCATGTGTAGCGACTAATGATTCGTAATCATTAGGGAAGACATGACCTAGGTTAAATGACACATCGTATGTGATTGTTGCCTTGATTAATCGATTTTCCTAATTCTTAATGCTACTGCCTAATTAAATATAAAGATCGTATCCTAGGTTATTTGGTGGTTAGGTTTAATTAAAAATCGTATTTTGATTAAACAAAACCTAAGGAAAAATTGGGTTAATTATTAATCCACGATTAATAGTTTCTAGGAGAGGATTGAAAACAACAAATCAATAAAATATGCTTAATTATGGTGTAGGCCGAGATGGAACCAAAGAACCGGATCCTTACCGAATTCTCCAATTTTAACATTTTTAATATATTTTCTTTAATTTGTTTTTATTAGTTAGTTTCATTTTATTTTCTTATTTCAAAAATCCAAATCGCCCCTCTTTTTCCTAAACACCTATTAATTTCATTTCATAAGCTATCCGAACACTCCTTGTGGGATCGACCTAGACTCACTACTGTTACAGTAGTAGTCTAGTTATTTTATTTTGACTAGCGTTACAACGCGTCGGTCAATTTTATTTGCCCCAAACTTAACTTTTGGCCGTCCTCGGGCAAAACATCCAAATTAAGCTCAAAGACCTGAAATATTTACTCATTTCCCATATGTTCCAATAATACATAATTATAAACAAAGATGAATGACTTTTAAAAATCATAGCAAGAATTCAACATTCAATGCTTCTACTCATGATCAATCAATAAGCATCATCTTCGAAAATCGAGTGATCTAATGGTGACTCGAACAATGTGTTTAACTAAAATATATCTAGGGTACACTCAATATCATTCATGATTATGACAATCCACAACTTTGCATATCATTTCATTTCTCCACTACTAAAATTCACATGCAAAATTATGAATCAAAGGACTTTTTAGGGTTGCAATGTGGGCAAAGGTAAGGTGAGATTTATTTAGGTCAAGTGGCATGAAATTCATTAAACTAGTGAAACAAAGCAACACTCATCAAAAACTGGGTACCGTTAGCTATGACAAATACAACATTTATATTTGATAACCTCATTCAACTCTCACAAACCAACCACATGAAACATATACCAATCTGAAGGAATCACTCATATAATTTATGCCATCAATATATTGAAAATACAAGAGTGAACTTTCCAAACCAACATCTACCTCGTATGCAATATACTCAAATAACCCACTTATCACAACTTTAGGAGATTGCATTAATCATAAACAATTTTTCAACATATATGCACATGCTCCTAGATACATTTATTTAAACAAAATTTTTTCATTTTTTTCTTTCTTTTTTTCTTTCTCTTTTTAGCATCAAAAGAAACTACATTAACATGAAAATTTCAATGATAAGACATAAAATAGCATCCCAATCATTATATCCAATCCACACATATGTACACCCCCACACTTACACTTTTATTCATCCACAAACTCTTCAATCGCAAATGTTCCACTAGCTTTTTGGCTTGAGTAGGACATTTGGTTAAGTATAAAGTATGTAATGTGGTTAGTACACAAAGAAAAAGTATAAAGCACAAAGGGGTTAACAAGGGAAAAATCATGTCAATATGTAGGTTATTTGGCTAATGTTTATGAAAAACAAAGAATGCCTAATCATATCCATGTTAATGCATGCGATAAAAATGTAGTTTCGAATAGAAATTCAACGCAAAATCGGAATGTATATATCATGAAGGTCACACATTATCAAAAGATAAATAAGACTGACATGGATGTTTCAGTCTAATAAAGCTTAAAATCTCACTAGCTTTGTCAATCATTAGTCACTACTCTTCTAAAGATAATGTATATCAATCAATCACAAGAGCAAAAGTACATGCCAAAGTTGCTATGAAATCTAGTCAATTCATTCTCTACTTATGACTATATAATCCCATAAGCAACAAAAAATGAGAAAATGTTTCTTTGTTTGTTTTTTTCTTTCTCTCATTTTGATTGAAAACTTAAAAACAAGCAAAAATAAACCAACAAAGAACACACATGCATATAAAAAGAAATGCGAAAATGTAAAGAAAAGAAATTTACTTCCTTTGGGTTGCCTCGCAAGAAGCATCTTTGTTTAGGGTCGCTGGCTCGACTCCTTCTTCTCCTCACATGACAAAATTGTGATCTTCTGATATTATAGTAGCACCACTTTCACGCGAGGTTGTTCCAGATAGAGCCTTAGTTGATCATGATCCCCATTCAATGTCTTCCCTATCCTCAAATTCTTAATCTCAACTGAGTTCATAAACTCCGGAAATATTTTGAACGTCTCTTTGCCTTTTTCTTCTTCCTTTATTTCCTTTAACCTGTTAGGTAAAGGTAAAGAGTCAGTCTCAACAATAAAATGGAACTCAGTATTCACCTCTGAGCTAAAAGATGTATCTTTTTCTGTTTTGAGCTCCTCCTCAACTTCTTTGACACAAGCAATTCGTTGAGGGTTAACCTCAAAATTCTCAAGCTTCTCTTCCCTTTGTAAAGTTCCTGCTTAAACATCCATTAGGTACACCTCAGGTTGATAAAACTGCTCCTCTTCACTTTGTGGCTCCAGATGATTGATATCTCCCCATCGAGGCAATGCATCTTGCTGGAATTGCAGAGCATCCTCTCGGATCTGCTGTATAGTTTGCTAAAACAACTGTTGTGTATTCTATTGGAACTACTGCATATCCTGTCGAATTTGAAGATTGTTAGCAACCATAATATTAAACATTTCTTCTAGAGACGTACCTGAGTCGTGTTGACTCTCCGAATCTTGGGTGCTAGACCATGTAGTTTTTAAAAATTGCCCTCCCTCATGCTGGAATTGTAGAGTATTTTGCCGCAATTGCAAAGTATTAGCATTCATTATATCAATCAACTCTTCCAGAGATGGACCGGAGTTGTGATAGGAAGCTTTTGGTCTGTATGAGAATTGCTGTGCATCCTGTAAACTATCATGGAAGTAATTCTGATGATTATCCAATCCATAACAAAAGTTAGGATGATTAGTCCAAACATTGTTATAAGATTGAGAATATTAATTATAAAAGAAATTACCTCCGTCCATATCGATTTTTTTAAATTTTATAAAACACAAACACAAAACACAACAAAGAAAGGATCACGAAATAACTGAAAAGAAACTAATTATGAATAAATATATACAAAACATCAATTAAAATCATAAACAAAAACTAAACACCGCACTTCTCGGCAACGATGCCAAAATTGGCCGGCGCATCATAACGCTAGTCAAAATAAAATAACTAGATTACTACTATAGCAGTGGTGAGTCTAAGTCGATCCCACAGGGAGTGTTCGGTTAACTTATGAAATGAAATTAATAGGCGTTTAGGAAAATTTGGGGGGTTTGGATTTTTGAAATAAGAAAATAAAATGAAACTAACTAATAAAAACAAATTAAAGAAAATATACTAAAAATGGTAAAATTGGGGAATTCGTTAGGGATCTGGTTTTTTGGTTCAATCTCGGCTTATACCCTAATTAAGTATATTTTATTGATTTGTTGTTCTCAAACCTCTCCTAGAAACTATTAATCGTGGGTTAATAATTAATTAACCCGAGTTTTTCCTTAGGTTTTGTTTAATCAAGATATGATCGTTGATTAAAACTAACCACCAAATAACCTATGATATAATCTCTATATTTAATTAGGCAGTAGCATTATGAATTAGAAAAACTGATTAATCAAAGCAACAACCATATAGATGCATCATTTAACCTAGGTCATGTCATCCCTAATGATTACGAATCATTAGTCGCTACACATGAATTTTAACATAACAATTACGAATTATATCGAAATTCTAACAATGGGTATGCAATCAAATTATTCAATGAACGCATTAAAATCATCCTTTCATAATACCCTATGGGTTTATACACAAACAACCGAACAATAACGAAAATCTGATTATCCATACACAAAACCCAAATCAATTAATATAGGATAACACAATCAATTTCTAATAAGAGAAAGAAATAACAAAACAATGAAAAAAATTCTTAACCCGAGTTATCGACGTTGATGTCGCCTCCGAACCAATGTCGGGATGTTTAGCCTTTCAGGGGTCACCCAAAAATATGCTTCAACCTTATAAAAATCATTCCACCAAAAATCCCTTATGTTTCAAGCTACTGCCACAACTCTCTCTTCACTGTGTATTTGATAGGACAAATAAAGTCTCATGTCCCAAACTACTGTACACGCCACTTCCTTTTATTTCTGCCGCCGCAACTCTCCTCTCACTGTAGCTTCTTTACTGTTGCTGATTGGACAAATAAAAGTAGTGTCTTTGTTTTAAAACCCACTGGGTACTACTGATGCCTCCTTGAAACGTAGCTCTCGTCTGCGTTATACGCAGATGACCTGCGTTTTATTTTGGTTCTTGGACTGCCGTTTTACTCTTGGCTTTTGTGACATTCTATTCATGCTTCTGCTCCTCTCTTCCACGTCATTTTGCATGCATGAAACTTATGCTGCTTGCATTTTAATTCACCTTGTCGTTTAGCTCATAGATTGCTGCATACTTCATCTTTAATCTTCTTTGTATTTTCAACATATGTACTATTTTTCTTGGCATTAATTACTTGCTCAAATATTTATTATTCCTGCTCCATAAAGACAAGTAAAAATTAATTTTCAGAAAATAGCCAAAATATATAGCTTTCAACTCACTTTAATTTCTTTGTTTCCAAATTGTACCTAAAATCATAAATGAATTAAAGTAAGTATCTTAAGTCATTTCATGTCATTAATCGCTAAGTGTAAAGGATTAAATATATCAACAATTAAATACATATCAATTTTCCCATAAGGGCAAAATAAACCCACGAAATTCACTAAGCCATAATAAAATGGACAACAACAAAAAGAGAAAGATGTATAAAGCTTTATAGAAAAATAGCCAACCTTTATATTACTCTCAATTGATACATATGATATAAAAGCTCAAACACTCTCAAATTGAATGAAGCATTTGCTCAAATGAGTTATTTATAGGCTTTTGGAGACTTGTGGGCAAAAATATAAGAAAGTGGATATGAGGCCACTGAGTCACTAACTTAGTTGGTGATTGAGACCCCCAACTACTTTAGGCACTACTTTACTAGGTGGTTTATATAGCTTACCACTATCCCACTTCTAAGTAAAAGCAACATGTGTAAAATGAAGATAAGACACCTCATCTATGTTCTTTTCCATGTCCTCCCACTTTTTTGATGGTTCATCCCACTAACTTTGTCGTATCACCCATGATCTTCATCCAAAGGTGAAGGTTAGCCAAGTTTTGAGTCAATTTGCACACAGTATGACCAACGGGCACTTGTGGTCTAGTCCGTTCATCCATGGTCCATCATTTGAGCATAATTTCATCCCTAGTCCTACCAAAGACATTTTAAGCAAGTTCAACTCACCCTAGCTAAGCCAACCAATGCCCCATAATCTATGAAAGCTAATTGAAGCTTAAACCATGCTTGATCTTACTTTCGCATGCCGCCGTCAAGCGTGTGATCTAGCTAACCTTTGACTTAAGGTTTGTTTCCAGTTAGCTTTTAGTCTCACATTCAAATCTTTTATCACGTCGAAGATTTCTACCAATATGCATCAACGCATGTCAACTCATCGCCAATGCTCGTTTTTCGTAGTTACTTGCAAGTCTTTACCTTGTTTTGTTATCCTGAGTGTCAAAGGCTTGCCAAGGCTCGCATAATTCCATAATTTAGACTTAAGGCTCTATCAACAACCATACCTTCTATATGAATCCTAACGATTTTGATTTTAATTTTTTAAGGTGTCCAATCAAATGTAAAGAATTACTTACAAATTAGAGTCTTTAAAAGTGGAAATTTCCACTTTGCTTTATTTAGTAGGCGAAGCCTAAATATATGATTTAGTGTGGTTATATTAGGTGGTATGTTGATGAACAAATCCTGTTAGAACATTTTTTCGGAGCTTTACCATCTCTTGACCCTGTTTTACTTTAGTATAATTTTATCATATTTGTATTTTCAACATCTTTGTTTGTATATCCTTAATTTGATCATATGATGATTCTTCTATTTTTCTGCACATCTTAAGATCTAGTTCCCTCAACCATGACTGAATCGTTAAGTTGCAAGAGTCGGAAAAAATTTCTGATTTAGGCTACAAAATAGTTATTCTGATTAAGGTTTTTAAAAATGGACCAGGCGTTAAACTGGTAAGACAAGAAGTTTAAGGTTTAAAAGGTTCAACCGGTATTAAATCGTTATAAAATCAGCTAAAGATTGAATAAAATTAAAAAATTAAAATATGATTGAAAGAGGTTATCCTTAACTATTGAAGGATTTAAAGTTTAACTGAGAAACGAGATTTTTAATGAAAATTAATTAATTTACTTTGATTTATAAGAACTTATTAATTGAAAAAAATTGACCGATTAATTAATAAACTGATTGATTTTTAACAATAAGAGTTATTAACATAAATTGCACTAGAAAATTAGACAGTTCAAAGTTTTACAGTTAAACAGATTAAATCGATCGAACTGATTAAATTTTTTAATCATTAGTTCTGATATTAGCTATTACACAAAAAGGAAGTACTTATGTCGAGGTATATGATGTAATGAAATAGTAATAAAGGTAATCTGAGATGGGCCATTACTATTACAGGGCTTTCGGTTCACCTGCAAGAATAGATAAAGAATGAAATGATGATTCTTTAGGTATATAATATATAAGGAATAGAATAGAATATGTATTATTTAGTTTGGTTTATTCCTAAAAATTTCTAATGATGATGTAATGCTAATGTTTGATTTGAAAATATAAATTTGGAATGACAAAGGAAGAACTAACAAAAAGATCAAAATACTCATTATTATTAATGTAGTTGATACAGACCAATGGATATTTTGGTCTTTTTGTTAGTTATTCCTTTGTCGTTTCAAATTTTCTTCTTCTTCTTCTTATTAATTTTTATTTTTAATTCTTCTTCTTCTTCTTCTTCTTCTTCTTGTTATTATTATTATTATTATTATTATTATTATTATTATTATTATTATTATTATT
>JANQBM010000007.1:17723018-17749374 GCA_025594535.1 Erythroxylum domingense | reverse complement strand
TGTACAAGTCTTTTATATACTCAAACCTAATCAACTTAGAACTAAGAGAAGAGATTAGAGCATACCTCCTAGACAATCATCAGCAATCACATTTTCTTTACCTTGCTTGTATTTCACAACATATGGGAATGTCTCTTTGAACTCTAGCCACTTAGCATGTCTTTTATTCAACTTACCTTGGCCCTTAAGATGCTTCAAACTCTCATGATTAGTGTGCATCACGAATTCCTTTGGCCATAGATAGTGTTGCCAAGTTTATAGAGCTCTTACCAATGCATACAGCTCTTTGTCATAAGTGGAATACTTCAATTGAGCACCATTCAACTTCTCACTAAAATAGGCAATGGGACGTCTTATCGTTATCTTGTTAACAGCTCTGCAATCCACACACATGCACTAACTCCCATCCTTCTTTGGAACCAATATCACTAGGATGGCACAAAGAATAAGACTCTCCCTGATGTGTCCCTTTTATATCAACTCTTCCACTTGCTTTTGGAGTTCCTTAGTTTCTTTAAGATTATCCCTATAAGCAGGTCTATTTGGAATCTGCGCCCTAGGCGTGAAATTAATCTGATGTTCTATTCCTTTAATAGGTGGCACTTCCTTAGGCAACTCCTCAGGGAAAACTTCTCCATACTCTTGCAAAAGAGAAACAACACTACAAGGGAAACAAGGGTGTCAGATTCATTAAAATAAGCTTCCTTGTACAAAAGTACAAACAAGCATCTCCTGTCCGCACAAACCACCCTTACATCTCTCATTTTTGCATAGAAGTTTTGTTTCTTTCTACCCTCTCTCTCATTTTGGCCTTTTAATTGAATTTCTTTTTATGCCTCTTTTCCCACTTTTCTTCTCTCACTCTTGGCCTCACATTCTCTCTTTTCTTTTAATTTAAATTCCTGCTCCCCTTTTGCGAGGTTCTCAGCCTTCTTCTCAACTTTTGTATCATCATGCTTTTCTTGAAATTTTTCGGCTTTTTTCGGTTGCATTGCCTCCATATTTCTTTTTAATTGCATTTGGTCCTCATATATCTCTTTTAGCGCCAATGGAGCAAGAACAAATTTTTGATCTCCTATAGTAAATGAGCACCTATTCTTAAAACCATCATGTAACACTCTTCTATCATACTGCCAAGGTCAACCAAGCAATAAATGATTAGCATGCATAGGTACAACATCACAAAGTACTTGATTAGAATACTTACCAATGGAAAAAGATACAAGGACTTGTTTATTTACCTTGATTTCTCCCATGTCATTCAGCCATTGTAGCCTATACGGCTTAGGGTGTTTCAAGCACTCCAATCCTAGTTTTTCCACCATCAATGTACTAGCCACATTAGTGCAGCTCCGCCCATCAATGATCAGGCTATAAATCTTCTCATTCACTAGGCATCTAGAATGAAAAATGTTTTCCCTTTGCTCAATTCCATCTTCCTTTACTTAAGCATTCAAAACACTCCTAGTACCAAGTAATTCACCCCTAGGTGCATCCTCAACTTCCACATTAGAACAATCCTTCAACTCAGGCATAGAAACCAAATTATCTTCTTACTCCTCAGACACAACTTCTCCTCCTCTCACAAACATTGTTTTCTTGTTTGGGCATTGAGAAGCAATATGACCAACACTAAGACATTTAAAGCATTTAATAGTCCTATGCTTTTCAGAATTGGAGCTAGAAAAACTAGGATTTTTAAAGTACCTTTTGGATCCATCTTGTTCTTCTCTTCCTTTGGCTTGTCTTTGGTCTTCTCATCCTTCTTGGACTAATTGGAGTTCCAATTTGTTAAGTTTGGGTAAGAAGCCTTGTTGGGGCTTTTGTACTTGAGTTGTCTGTCCACCTTCATGGCCATATTCACGATTTCTTTCTTTTTGTTTGCTTTTTCTTTTCTTTTCTTTTTTCATTTTTTCACGTTTTCTTTCTTTTCTAATTCCTTTTTATTTCTTTGTTTCTATTTTTGAATGATGAACTAACTATAATAATCAAGAACAAACAGAAAATTAAAGATAAAGATTGAATTTAAAACTTAGGCTTTAATACCAAAGATGATACGGCAACAATCTAGAGTCAATGTTTAGATCACCTCCGTTTCAATAATTGTTCCCAATACGTAAATTCAATCAATCTAACACGACCCTTCACCCCCAAAATAGTAAGGAATTAGTAACAAAGAGTATAAAGATTGCAAGAATTGAATTAATGCCACAAGTTAGAACTTACTTGATAAGTTGAATCAATTCTTAAGGTAAAACAAGCAAGAATATGAATTCTCTCTTGAAGAAGACTTTCTAATTTTTTATTTACGTTTAATCTGAAGTTCACGCATAAAGCAAGGGTTTAAATACCCTTGTGCATATAGACCCTAACAAAAATAACCTAAAAACCCTAAAGAAAGCCCAAAACATCCGAAAAGGCTTTCTTGAAACAAATATGCCCAAAAACAAATACCACACAAATTTGGGCTTCAAAAATAATTAAAATTGCCTAATCTTAGTCCAAATAGGATAAGGAAACAAGAAAATATAGAAGACTAACTTAAGAGGGGCAAATTAGGTTTTTAAACTAGGCCCACATGCTTGGTTCCTTAAAATAAAAAATGCACATGACTTTTTTAATGAAGCACATGCACATTTAACACAAATCAGCCCATGAAAAAGTCCAAAAGAAGTCCACACGCCCTTTACAAGATAAAATAAGCCTAAGCCCATTGATTAGACTTATGCTTGTGAAAATTGGCTAAGTGTTAGCCCTCTTGGTTTGATACCTCCAGTGTGCACACACACTTAGGCATCTCCCTAAGCTCTTCCCCCAAGCTTGATTAACAAAACTTTTGGAAGTTCTTGTGAAACAAAAGCTTGTGCATAAATATGAAATTATGCCTTGAGCTTGTTGGAGCATGACCTTGTAATTGGACCTATTGGCATCCTCAAGTCTCCATTGTCTTGGTGAGTTGCATCAGCATGGAATGCAAACATTGTCTGCGTTTAATGCAGGAACGCACAACGTCTACGTTTTGCTCCTTCCCAGCTGCTGGCGCTTTCATCTACTCACATTGTTGTTTCCCGCTTTAGGTTGCGCCGTTTGCTCATTCATCTGCCATCGTTTTGCTTCATTTTTCCAATAGCTTCTTGCCTTTATTTAATTCCATGAAACACGTTGTATGGGCTTGCAGCAACTTTGATTAATTTTTGTTTCTATTTTTCTAGTCTTTTTTGTCTTATAATTTACTTCTTCTTACTTTATAAAGACAAGTAAAAATTAATCTTCAAAAAATGGCCCAATTATTGGAAGCTACCTTTTGGAAGGAAGCCATAAATAGTGAATTAGAGTTAATCGTGTCTAATAAAACTTGAGTTTTAGTTGATCTACATCAAGGGTGTAAGCCTTTAGAGCGTAAGTGGATTTTCAAAAAGAAATTGAGACCTAAAGGAGGTTCAAGGCAAGACTTGTGATTAAAGGCCTTAAACAAAAGGAAAGATTGGACTTTTTTGATACTTACTCTCCTATTACTAAAATTGCATCTATAAAGATGTTGTTTACTATTACCTCGATATTTAAGTTTCATGTGCACCAAATGGATGTTAAGACAACTTTCTTGAATGGTAATATTGATGAGAAAATTTATATGGTCCAACCCGAGGGGTTTAGAGTGCCTGATTAGGAACAAAAGGTGTATAAGTTGGTTAAGTCTTTGTATGGCTTAAACAAGCTCCTAAACAGTGGTATGAGAAATTTGAAAATGAGATTTTCAAACATGGTTTCACCTCTTGTGATGTTGATTCTTGCATTTACGTAAAATCTGACATCAATGGTTTTATGATCATAACTCTTTACGTAGATGATATGCTTATATTTGAGTTTATCTGTCATTGATACTACCAAGAGTTTGCTAAACTCTTCCTTTAATATGAAAGATCTTGGATCTGTGGACTTTATTTTGGGAGTTAAAGTTGATAGGACTAACTCTAGTTTTAGGTTGAATCAAACACATTATGTTGAGAAAATTTTGAAGAAGTTTGGATACTATGATGTTGAACCAATCAAGACTCCTTATGATGCTAGTGTTGCTTTAAAGAAAAATCTTGGTGATAGTGTAAACCAAGGTGAATATGCTAAAATTCTTGGTAGTGTGATGTTCTTAATGAACTATTATCGTCATGATATTGCATACTGTGTGAGTAGACTTTGTAGGTATTCACATAATCCTAGCAAAGAGCATTAGAATGCATTGATTTGTTTGTTCATTATAGATTATCTTTTGGTGGTTATATTCATGTATTGGAGGTGCATTCTAATACTAATTGAGTTATAGAGAGTGATGAAATACACACTACCAATGGTTATGTTTTTACCTTAGTAGGAGTTACAGTGTCTTAGAAATTATCCAAGCAAACATATATTGTGAGATCAACAATGAAGGCTGATTTTATGACTTTGGAGCTAGCAGGACGGGAAGCTGAGTAGCTAAGGAATCTCTTAGCAGATATCCTGTTTAGGAAAAACCAATTCCTTCTATATTATTTTATTGTGATTCGCAAGTTGCCATTCATATTGCCAAGAACAAGGCATATATTGGCAAAAGTAAACATATCATATTGAAACATAAATTTGTCTGTACTTTAATTAGACATGGTGTAATTTCTCTAGACTATGTCAAGTTAGAGAAAAACTTAGCGGATTCGTTTATAAGAGCTTTGAATAATAAACTAGTTTCATAGTATGTTAAAGGGATATGGTTGAGCTCAATTGTGTAGTAACCTCGTGATGGACACCCGTCTTGGGAAACCAAGTTCAATGGATCAAACGAAGTTATGTGGTGACTACTTACTTGTGTTTTGTCTGTGGAATGATATCAAGATATATTTAGTTGTTGAATTGCATCCCTAGTATGACTTTACTGCGTTTGACGAAGTTGAATTGTTTAATCCTTAATGAGTTTCATAGCCCAAGTTGGGGTGGTGTGAGCAATACACATTTGATGGACTCACACTTGATGGACTCACTTTTATCTCTCTACAGTGATCATGAGACCAAGGCATTGTGAGGCTATTATTTCTCTAATAGGTTCTGTCTCTAATTTTCTTAGACATCAAGTTCAAGACTTAGTTCCCCTGATTGTTTACCTATTTTTCTCCTAAATTGTTACAGTTTGCTTCTCAAGTTTTAGACCTAGTGGGGGATTGTTAGTGTTTTGGTTGTTCCAAAACTTGTCAGTTAACGTTACTACACTTTTATTACACAATAATGCTTATTGATTAATTCTCATCATTGCTGTTATACCTAAACGGTCATCATAGATATTATTATTCTTTATTATATCCAAACGTCCAAAAAGTCAATCATCTTTATTATTATTCTTTATTATACCCTAACATTCATTTGTTTTTCCTATATATATAGCTTGCTCATCTGTTTACACAGGCACATACTTATTCACGTCTGTAGTACAAAAGCTTATCAAGCACAGCTCATTTCTATTTGTTCTTTTTAGACTCATCAAACATAACTCTTTTCTTTCGTTCTTCGTTTTTCTACTCCTCGAGCACAGTTCCTACTCCACCTTTTGGAGTGCATCGAAGCTGGTGGAGAAGCAATTATCCCAAGAGTTGAACCTTGATGTCCTGCTACACCATAAAAGGGAAATGTCCGACTTAAGACAGTAATTTTCACAACACCTTGCATTTTCAATAAGTCGTTTTGATTTATTTATTTATTTATGCTATTTTATCTAACAAATTATAAATTAACCAATAAGTTAACAGTTCTATAAATAAATATTAATGTTAGATTAATTTAATAATTAATTTAATTTTTTTGTTAAAATTTGAAGAATGGATTCTAGAAAAGTTGAACATTTTAGGGATCCTTGATCTGCTGCTGTGCCTTCTTCTGAGAAGTTTGATGCCTTGTCATCGCACTGCAATGAATATGGCCTAAGTTTAGCCGTCCAAGAATTGTGGCCAAAACATATCCAAATTTCCTCAACTGACAAAAAGCAGAAGCAAAGTGGCAATCTATGTGTAAGCGGAAGATGCTAAAGATTGAACTAATTCAGACCATAACATATTGCTCTCGTTCACCCCCATTTCGGGTTTTATTAAAATCCACTACTAAGAAAATAGTGTCCAGTGGCAGGCCTATGCAGGGTATACATAATGCCGACTCAAAATGAGTTTCCACTAAAGGATTCCTAGTATAAAAATGACTTCCAAACGAATGATTCTGCAAGTTAAGTTCTCTTGCAAGTTGCTAAGTGGTCACATACAAACCTTAAAGTCTTCTAATAAGTTCAAACTCCCTAAGGCGTGGGTACCTTGCTTCTTTTTATCCTTTATGATCCTAAGTCGTGAAAAAAGTTACAGAACCAGTCAAGAATCAAGTTGAGTTCTTTGAATTAATGTGCAAGGCATGCACTTGATTTTGGCTACACCTAGTGATCGAAAAGGCCTAGTCTAGTGTAGCTAAAACCTTTTATATTCTATAAGTAGCCAAACCTTTCTATTTCTTTTCCTTGTTCAGTTATATCCAACTATCAATGTCCCAATTTTACCTTCTGGCTTTTGCCATCTTCTGCCCTTTTTTCCTTTCTTCCACTGAAGGAAGATTTCATGGTCTCTCAAATTTCAGAACATTGTTCACTGCCTTTCAAATTTCTCTGCCTCCTGCTCCTGCACCACAAGCTGCTAGTCCAAGTTACTACACAATTTCCTCAAGTCCCAGTCCCAGTCCCAGTCCCAGTCCCAGTCCCAGTCCTAGTTTTAGTCCTAGTCCTAGTAGGATTTTCAATGTGCAGTCTTTTGGAGCTGTTGGTGATGGAATTGCAGATGATACACAGGCATTCAAGATGGCCTGGGACACTTCCTGCCAGACTGACTCGTCAATTCTCGTTGTTCCTGCTGGTTATGTCTTCCTGATACAGCCAACAATTTTCACTGGTCCTTGCAAAAGTGACCTCGTGTTTCAGGTAATATATTGGTAACAATTGAGCTGAGACTTTCCAATAATAGTTAATGAGATTAGGAAAAAAAAAAAGAAGCTATTTTGATGGAGAATTCAATGACACTGGAAAGTGACTGTTCCCTTCCTGGTAATGAGAAGATTGATGGAACTATAATGCCACCGGATGGACCCGAATCGTGGCCAAAAGGTATGAGCAAACAGCAGTGGCTAGTCTTCTACAAGATTAATGGAATGTCCATGCAAGGAGGTGGTCTTATTGATGGAAGAGGAGAGAAATGGTGGAATCTGCCTTGCAAGCCTCACAAAGTAGGTCACTTTCGTACAAAAATCCCAAGTATTTATGACTTAGTTTCTTTAGTTCTATGTCTCTCCATTCATTATAACAAATGTCCAGTACTAATATCATGTTGATCAATCAGGGGATAAATGTAACGACACTTCCCGGTCCTTGTGATAGCCCAGTTGTAAGTGCAGAAGTGAACCTTGAAATTGACCAACATGATGTCAACGTTTCTTAGAAGATAACATCATTTAATTATCCAATTGCAGGCCATAAGATTTTTCATGACCTCCAATTTGACAGTCCAAGGACTTAAAGCCAAGAACAGTCCTCAGTTCCATTTCCGGTTTGATGACTGTCACGATGTTCATGTAGAAATGCTAAGCATAAAATCACCAGCTCTAAGTCCAAACACAGATGGAATCCACATAGAGAACACAAACTATGTGCGGATATATAACTCAGCAATATCAAATGGTGATTCCATTATGTGTGTTCTTGGTTTTTTTTTTTTTTATCACCTTAATTTCGATCCACCAAACTTTTAAAAGCCCAACTAAGATTCTTTTCTTCCAACTCCCTCCAGGTGATGACTGCGTTTCAATTGGAGCTGGTTGTTACAATGTTGATATAAGGAACATAACGTGTGGTCCAGGACACGGAATAAGGTACATTCTTTTCTAGATGGTTAGCCACTTGTTCAAGCTGGTATCTATATGCACGTCCCAAAAGTACTCAACAAAAGTTAGGCGCCACTCCTGAATCCTAAATGTTCGGCTTTCAACTTGCTAGCTTCACCTATGCAGTTACGATGGACCAAGAGACCTTTTGAATGCTATTGAAAACCTATGGCTTCACTCTTCACACAATTCATTGAACTTGACTAGCAGATGCTATTGAAAACCTATGGCTTTACTCTTCACACAATTCATGGAACTTGACTAGCAACAATCTTTTCATTTCTAGCAGCATGGAATCAAACTCGTTCATGAACTCCTTCACGAGATATATATATTGTTTAATTTCACGTGCAGCATTGGCAGTCTTGGAGTCCGGAATTCAGGGGCCTGTGTATCAAATATCACGGTGGCTGATTGCGTCGTCAAGAACTCCGACAATGGTGTTCGGATTAAAACATGGCAAGGAGGATATGGCTGTGTGTCCAAAGTTGGATTTCATAACATTCACATGGACAATGTGCGCAATCCTATTATGATAGATCAATATTACTGCTTAACCAGGAACTGCAGTAACCAAACAAGTGCAATATATGTTTCTGATGTATCGTATACAAACATTAAGGGTACATATGATACTAGAAGTCCACCCATGCATTTAGCTTGCAGCGATTCGGTACCCTGCACCAACATTATACTATCAGATATAGAGCTGCTTCCCACGCAAGGCCAATTTGTGGCAAATCCTTTTTGTTGGAATGCATATGGGGCAATTGAGACCCTTACCATTCCGCCGGTGTCTTGCTTGTCGGAGGGAACCCCATTAGTCATGGCACAAGGCAGTATTGATCCATGTTGAGCATCTTGGAGGAGATAAACGTGCATGTATAGGGATATATGAAAATAGGTGAAAACTACATAAATGTGATGTTGTGTGTGTGTAATTTACACCACAAACATGGGAGAAAAAGAATTGATCTTTGATAATTAGTTGTCTCCAATTCATGCGCTGTGCGAGAAGATTACTATTTCTCTTTTTTCTTTCTCTTCATATATGTGAGAGAAAATATAGCCATCTTGAAACAACTAGAAGTTCGACAATGGACTGAAAATTAAGCTGCATAAATCTATACTTTCTGGGTATAGTTTCCATTGATTGATCTCTTCTCACAAGGAAAAAAAAAAAAAAGGCTTGGTTGTAGAAGTTGCAGTAAATTCTGTTCTATCACAGTACACTTATCAATATCAGATAACAGTTTATCGAGTAATCAAACAGATATTAGGTGAGTGCGTACTACAATATTCTTAGTTTCTTCAATCTTCTTGGAAAGAAATGATGGAACGTGCTTCTCAAATCCAAGAAGACAAGAGTAAGATAAAATGGGCAGTAAGTAAGCAACTAAGAACAACTACTGGAAGCGAAGGCAAGTGCAACTACTTAAAAAAACTCTAAAGAACGACACCAAATGTCATGGACATTTAACAAGTCGACAAAAGGTGAACTTGCAATGTAAGAGACACAGAAATGGGAACTGGGGCTGACTGTCTTTGAAATCGAGAGTGGTGAGAAGGAATGGAATCGAGATTTAAACTCTCAAAAAATTTAAATAACAAAATACAACTGTACCTATGATCAAGCCCATTGCACTGCTCGAGACATTAGAGGCTGCCATACCATATCACCACTAAAAATACTGGTCATGAGGTTCAATTCAACCAGTGTAGGTTGTCATTTGACGAAGCACAATCGCTTGTCTTTTTCTCTCAGAAAGAACCTTAAACCATGGCCAAGAGGAAAAGCTACATCACGTGAAATATGGCCTCTCAATGAACGAGCTTGCTGTCCCTCTTGTCTCTGATAATTTTTATGGACGTCAAGGTTGCCACAAGTAAATTTTTTGACCAGAAGGGGTGAAAACGGTACTATATTTTTTAGGTCGTTAAACTTTGATTACAACAGAATGATAGGTACTATTTCCCCGTAAAAATGATAGCTGAGATTTCTGAAAAGATGAACCCAAGTGAAGTAGATAACAATACATTACTCAGGGAGACAGATCTAACGTTTTTTGTTTCTGTAAGTGTTTGTTGCTTCTCACATATAATTTTGAGAGCTCTTCAAACTAAGTGGTTTCATGCATAAATCACATTTCTAGTATCGATTGTAAAGACATCAGCCCACACCTTGATAGCAAAGCTATCATCCAGACTTCGGAACTTCTTGTCTTCGACCATCTTTTCATTGTTCCACATTACCCTAATTAACCATAACTGACAGGAAGTTCTCAAGTAATGCATGCGCCTACCAACTTTTTTTTTTAAGATGAAACATATTCCATGTATCTAAAGAAACTAAAGAGTTAATTCTGAATATGAGAACAAGAACTGTACAATTACGAGTATAAAGACCATAAGCCAAACTAGTTACCCAACAGAACAGATTTTTAAGGAACTAATAGAAAACTTAGGAGTACGCAGCTACTCTATGTTGAACATCAAGAATTTGTAAGATTAGGCCCCCCACCCCCCCTCCATACAGATAATGTTTAAACTATTCCAAAGAACATGTCAGTTCTCGCACTGGGAGCCATAACACCAAACATCATCTTCATACAACTAAAGCACAAAAGGAAAATTAATTAAAACATTGAACATAATCCATTTATTAAGCCTTTCAGTAGCAAAGAGCAATATCCAAAGTATTAGTTTAAAGACAGTTTCAGAAGCCTGGAAAGAGAACAGGCTTGCAAGCCATAATGATTAACACCAACTTAAATGATATTCACAATTTAAATATGAATTTAAGAACCTTGAAGTGAGTGATCAACCTTTCCATGAATGATCAAGGAAATGGTATAAGAGTCACATTGCAACACAAACATAAATTTTAAATTCACATTACACATGAATTTATTAGAGCAGTTCAATACAAGCAACCATTTGCTCTCAGAAGCATGGAAAGAGACCAGGTTGACAAGCCACAATAATTAACACCAACTGAAATGTTATTCAAAAATTAAATATGAATTTAAGAACCTTGCAATGAGTGATCAACTTTTCCATGAATGATCAAGGAAATGGCCTAAGAGTCACATTGCAACAAAAACATAAATTTTTAATCAACATTACTCATTGATTTATTAAAGCAATTCAATACAAGCAACCATTCGCTCTCAGAAGCATGTAAATGTTACAACACTCAGAGGTTCCTTGGAATGAAGATTTAGATGGATGCTGATTGATTACTGATATAAAGATGCAAGTACCCCAACAAGGAAGCAGCAAACTGCACTTGGGTCTCCTCATTTATGGTCATGAACTGAGGTACATGCAGAAAAAGTGATGTGGTCCCATTTTGCGCTGCAAAGTGCAAAGTAAAGGGAGAGATAGTAAACATAACTGCAGAAAAGCCGACTAGCATCGTCTGAGATCATTACCTCATAACCTTTCTTCACCAAGGCATTTGTTATATCCTAAACAGGAAGGATAGTATGCAATCAGGAAAAGGATTCATTCAACAATCTGATGAAGATAAAATATGGTAACACATATATTTGCATCTTTGAAGTACAATAAAAGATGAATTCTAATAAAGTTTACAGATAATGTATTCAAGGATGGTCAAATAACTCCACTAACAAATAAAAGACTTATGAAAAAACTCATTTTCCTACTGTTACTGACATGATCTACATTCTCAAGAGAAAGAAAGAAAGAAAGAAAGAAAGTTCAAAAGCAATATCAACAATTTCTATTTTTCCTTTTGTTTGTGAGGGTGCGGGAAAGAGGAGATAAGGGTGTTTAGAGGTCCCTCAGATATACATAAAATGATGAGCAATCACTTAATTCAACGTTCAAAAAAAAATGCGATTGCTTTGCAACATGATCGTAACAGTTGAACATTTGATGATTACAACAGAAGAGAGAGGAGCATCAAGCATTGAAGAGAAATTCTCCTAACGTAAAGTCACTGAGGAAATCCAAGATGTCCTGCATTTGAAAGAAGTAAGTTTGGAGCTGGCTATTGCAATTAAAATCTCCTCTCTAAGTAATTATTTTTATTAACGCTATCTCGTTATCCATTTGATCCAGACTGTAAATGCATAAAAGCTCTGAGTCACTTCTTTGCTATTTGCACAAGGTTTTAATTTGCGAAAGAACTACTACAACCTAAATGCAGCGACCATAAAGATAAGGGATGGCCTAGAGAAGAAAGTCAAGGAAGAAACTGAAAGAAAAGTATAACAGAGATTGCGAAACTGGAAATAGAAAAAAGATAGAAGATTGTACTTTTTAAAAGGAAAGACTAATTTCTAGTCATGTCAGCTTTTGAGTCAACCTAAACACATTATCCAGTTTTTAAAGGTCCAGAAGCTCCACTAGCTCATCAGCATTACCACTTAATTAAAACTAATAGGCGTGTCTCTGGATGCTTTTCTCCCCTTCCTTTGAGGATGAAGCTTCTTATTGCAAAACAGGATGTATGCAATGGTCTATATGACTTAGATGTCTCAGAAAAAGCATGAGTCTTTCTTAATCATTTTAACTGCTCATCAAGTAGGGATTGGTATACAAGGGCGAAAGCTTCACAAAACGCAAAATGTAATATACCTACTGCACTCGACAAATTTCCTCATCTGAAGCAATAATAGGTATTTTCTTCAAAAGATATACAAGTTGCAATGAAATACAACTATACATTTTGAAGACATGACAAAAGAACTATAAGGAAGCATAAAGATTTTTGGTTATAACTTACCTGTGGTTTCCTACCAATCTCATCAGGGCAATGAAAAGTAGATCCATTGACAGCTTGACGCTCAATGGCTAATCTTGTTACCCCACTAATAACCCCTAGAGAATATGTTAATCCAAAAATAAAAATAAAAGAGAAAAAGACTAGTCAAGTAATATATGGTCAAAAATGACAAAAAAAAAGAAGAAATTTATTAAAGAAACTAAAAGCGTAAAGCATCAAACTGACAATTATATCAAAGAAGCATGCGAGGAACCAACCCAAATAGTTCTTCGAGATGTTTTAGGACCATTTATATTTATGGCAGATTCCAGTTTTTAGTAAAGAGGTGCAAGTGCTCCTTGTCCTGCAGTTTCAAGAACAGTACAGCTTCCCAGAATCAGCCGTTAGATAAACCCTTCTTTAAATACTCCATGGAATTTTTAAAATCCTGTCACATGGATTTTACAGTTGCTGGGCCCCTGATAACCCATAATGTTTTATGCTAAATTAGATACAAAATGTGTTACAGCAGATATCTGGATCAAACTGCGTGGACCTGCAAAAGCTATATGTCAATTAGCCCTGCAACAGAGTAAGTTAAACGTAAGAAATTGTCATGACTACTAGAACAACCTCCGTTTTCTTTACTCTGAAATAAGAAGATAAATTCTGATGGTTTTCATTCTGAAACAAATGATGAAATATAAGAACTTCCATGCACTACTTAATCTCCATAAAGAAACAATCCATCCGCTACCTAGTAGTCATAAAGAAACAAACAATCTATCCTCTACTCGGTAGTCATAAACAATCCATCTTACTTTCATGCCAGTCTACAACTAATATCAGAATGCAAATTATCAACATCTGCTTGAGGACTATACACCAATAGTAGTCAGTATCAAAGAAGTAATGTGACGGTCTATTTCAGTTGAAGAAGCCTTTTTACGTCTCTTTCCCGGATTAGAAAAACCAAGTTTCATTCAAAAGAATCGAAAAACACAGACAAACCAAGAGCCTGAACTGCACGCAAGAAAACATCAATAATGAAAAAAGAAAAGAGAGAGAGAGATATGTCCAATTTATAAACTGAAGAAGTTCATTCAATTTCTTCTAATAATTTGAAAAGAGAGAGAGAGAGAGAGCTCTACAATTTATAAGCTGAAGAAGTTCATTCAATTTCTTCTAATAATTTGAGATAGCTGTTTACCTAGACGATAATCAGAGACGTACAACAGATTCTCATTGGTAAATAAAGCAAACATGAGAATGAAGAATCCAGAAGGAAGAGTATCGCTGTAAATTCATCTGAACCCAATACCAAAACCGAAAATGTGATTGTTCAAAGACCCGGATCATGAAACGTAAGGATATCTTGGGTTAGATGATAATTAATAGAAACGTAGCGCAATGGATTAGATGGGAAAGATCTGTAATGAAATAAAATGTAATATATTGAAAAGTTATTTGGGAGAAATATAATATAATATAGTAAAAAATTATTTGAGAGGAATAAAATAATTTATAATGTAACTTTAAAAAATGGATAGAATAGAATGTAATATATAGTAAATAACTATTATACTCTTGATATATAATTTTTTATTAATAATATAAAAATATTATTATTAGAGTAAGAAGAAATAATATAAAAATATCATTAATTATATACTGTGTATAAAAAGTTAGGGTTAGAAAAACTAAATGATATTAAGAAAAATTATTAAGGATATATTAAGTAATATGTATTTATTATTTTACATTCTATTCTAAACTTTTCACATTGAAAGTTTCTTATTTTAACTGTTTAAGATGAAATAGAACATAACATGAAACTCTCCACTTCCATATTATTTCATTTCATTCTATTATAAAACGTTTAATCAAACGATAAAAGTATGTTACGTTCCATTCCGTTTCAATACTAACCATTCAATTAAATAGACTCTACGAAAAACTAACGAGGGCCGGCTTGACCGGGAAGTCACATTTTAGACATTGAGAAGATTATAAGTTACATTTAAAATTTAGTATAATACTAGCACCAAACACTATCTTCATTCAGTCTAGTACGTCATATTATACTGTAAAAATGATCGTGAATATTAATTGCCGTTCTCAACTTCGTAAACGTTTATGTCATTGTTTGGGAAATATGCGATACCATTTTAAATAATATACCGTAATGGTTAGGTAACGTTAAGGTGAATCATCATGATGCTTTGAAGATTAAGGTGTAACTAAAAAGATCTTAGGAAATATTAACTTCCAAATAAAATTTCGGTCATTCAAATTAACCATATTTTATAATTCAGTCTTTTAATTATTGAATCCTTTAAATTTTGATCAACATTTCATTTGTATATTTTTTTAATTAGTATAATAATTTTCAATCATTATTATTCGCGTATATATCATCATGATTATCATCATCATCACACTCAGTCTGAAGTCCCGCAATTAAGCGGGATCTGAGGAAGTTTGATAGTACGCAACCTTACCCCTCCATAGTAGAAAAGTTGTTTCCGGTAGACCCACAATACAGATGTGATAATAAAAAAGTAATGTAGGTTAAAGAGTAAATAGGTAAAATTTGCGCATTAAAAGATTACGAAAATAACAATACAATAAATACATAAATAAATAAAAATAAATAACCAAAGGATATGATGTCCAGATCTGCTAGTACCTAAAAAAAACCCTGATATGGTAGCCAGCTCTCCTAGTACCTGATAAGCTGTCAAGTCCGACTCGTCTTGTCTTTATTCAAGCTAGGAGTCCTTGCTCAGAAACTCTGAGGGTATGACAATCCGACAGTTGCCGACGACTTCATGAGATCTTTACCCATACACCTGTCCTGAAAAACCAAGTTGTAGGCCCGAAATTCTTGTCCAAGTCTTTCCACTAAAAAAAAAAGACAGAAAGGACATAAAGATTGTTGGTCTCGAAGTGGTACAGACGTAGCACGAACGGTAAGGTAGATCTCTCTTGATAACTTACTCAACTGTTTTGGTTAATGTTAAAGGCTAATCCTTTACCTTTATCTGATCACGCCAGACTTTTCTATTTCTAGCCACTATCTCAGTTAGGGCTAAGTCTGACATATCTTTCTTGATCACTTCCTTCCAGTTCTTATATGGCCTCCCTTTTCGCCTCTTGTAGTCACTAAGGGTTATTTTCTCACAACGTCGTACCGAAGCATCAGAGGGCCTCCTACACACATACCCAAACCACCTAAGCCCGGTCTCCCTCAACTTGTTTGCAATACTAGCCACCTTTAGTCTGTCTCTCTCCACACGATTTTGAACCTTCTCTCTTTTGGTAATGTCACACATCCACCGAAGCATACGCATTTCTGCTACCAACAACTGTCTTGTATGTCTACGTTTGACGGGCCAACACTCTACCCCATTTAATATGGTTGGCCAAATCATCATTTTATAAAACTTCCCTTTGAGTTTTAAAGGAATCTTCCTATCACATAAGACCCTGATGCGCTTCGCCATTTGACCCACTCAAATCGAATACGATGTACTATATCGACATCTATATTACCATCTCTTTAGATGATGGACCCGAGATATTTAAAAACTCAAATTTTGTAGTATGACGTCAATACCAATTGCTATCGGCTCCTTATGTACCATCTGGCTTCCTGAAAAGTTGCATTCTAAATACTATGTCTTAGTCTTTCTCATTCTAAAACCTTTCGATTCTAACGTGTTTCTCCAACATTCTAACTTGAAATTGACCCCCTCTTTGGTCTGATTCACCAAGAGAATATCGTCTGCAAATAACATACACCAAGGTACCTCTCCTTGAATATGTTTAGTGAGTTCATCTAACACTAATGTAAACAAAAAAGGGCTTAAAGTAGAGCCTTGGTGTACTCCAACACCAATAAAAAATAATTTCGTGTCACCTCTTATCATCCTTACGCTAGTCAATGCTCCTTCATACATATCTTTAATTACTCTAATATAAGTCCCAGGAATGTCCTTTGCCTCTAAACACCTCCATAAGAGTTCCCTAGGAATCCTGTCATACACCTTCTCCAAATCAATAAAAACTATATGCAAATCTCGTTTTCGTTCCCTGTAGTATTCCTTTAGTTTACAGAGTAGATGTATTGCTTCTGTCATGGACATACCCAGCATAAATCCAAATTGGTTGGCTGATATAGAAACAGCTCTCCGGACTCTCTTTTCAATTACCTTCTCCCACAGCTTCATGGTAAGACTCAGTAATTTGATGCCTCTATAGTTATGACAGTGTTAGATGTCTCCTTTGGCCTTGTGTAAGGGGATCAACCTACTTAATCTCCATTCATTTGGCATTTTGGCTGACTCGAGGATCACATTAAAGAACTGAACTAACCAGTCATATCGACTACTCTTATCCGCTTCCATACTTTTATATGGATCTCATCCGGCCCTATAACTCTTCCACTCCCCATCCCCCTCAAAACTTCGGTAATTTCTCCCTTTGTAATCCTTTCACATGATGGCATATTAAGAAAATGCTCTGATACGGAGGGTTCGCCTAACTCTATGTTGACCAATATGTCTTTGTTATACAGGCCATAAAAATATCTCTGCCATCTCCTCTTGATGGCTTGGGCCTCCGTGAGTATCAGTCCTGCTTCATCTTGTATACAGCAGACTTGGTTGAAATCTTGTGTCTTACGTTCCCTATTTCGTGTTAGCTTGAAAATTTTTGTGCTCCCTTAAACGTATCCAACTCCCTGTACATAGTCTCGTAGGTCTTTCCTTTAGTCACTAAAATAGTCTTCTTTGCCTTTTGCTTTGCCAGTCTATACCTTATTCTATTAGTCTCCCGTTCTGCCTCTGTTGTACTAGCCAAAAGATCCTTAAAAGCATTCTTTTTTGCCTTTACCGTCTCCTAAACCTCGCCCAACCACCACCAAGATTCTATCCGCCTGCCCCTCTGGCCTTTAGAAACTCCTAACGGGATGTTTGGTTGAATGGAATAGCAATTCTATTCCGAACATATTCCTAATATGTTATTAAACCTGTGTTTGGTTAGAAACAAACACAAAATAGGTAATCCTCAGGAATATCTACTCTTAAATTTTGAGGAATAGATAAAACTACTCCCAACTTATCTTTATCTATTCCATGAATAACTATTCTTCTTCGAGACAAATTTATCCTTCTCACTTTAAGCCTCCCGAAACTTCTCCTTCTTCGACGTCTGATGAGCCTTCCCCCCCGAAACTAACTGGGCTCTTCTTCAAGCTCATGATTCTCTTCTCCAGTTCGTGATTTTTGTCTTAAGTGGCTATTTTCGTGATTTTTGTCTTCTGTAAGTTCGTGATTCCAATGTGGCCACGAATAAGTTCTGGGCTTTTTTTTGTCTTTTGTAAGTGGCTATTTTCTTTATTCAGATTCATCTCTTGGGAACATCTCTTTTGTTCTTGAACTCAAAAGGGGATTGCATTTACTACATTAAATTTTGAATCCCAAGTAAGAAGGGATTCTTGAACTCAACTGGTATCTCCAGTTTTTTCTTAATCGACCGAATATAATAGGTTGGTCATATGTTCATGTGTAGCTGGTATGAATCATCCATGGAGATTATATAATTTCATTGACCACTTATTTTTAGCTTCTCTTTCTTTCCTGAAAAGTTTCTTCGACATCTTTCATTATCTCAGGTCAATACCTGGTTCCATGTTTTTTTATGTTTCTTTTCTCTTTTTCCATTTTGTTCTGTTTCATGTTCTTGCCTTGGGGGCCTACCTTCTTCTGGGTTTGAGGTTTTTGTACCCTTGTGTTCACTTACTTTTTTGTTTCCTCACTACAACCAGACAATATGAGGTTTTGTCTTCAAATTACATAGTCTATAAATTGACTTTTTCTCTATCGCAGGTTTCAGTTACTGTTCCTGTTGGAAAAGATTCTTGTTTAAGGAGATCTACTCTAAGGTAAATCCCCTGTACTGGTCGTAATCAGAAGCTTAATTCATCGTTAGTGGGTGTTAAAATTATTTACGGTTATTTACACTCATTTTGTTTATATTGCCCAGTATTTAGACTTTCATGTGATTGGCTGATCTCTTATACCGAAGCGTGTCGTTGATGATTTGCTTTAAATGCTAACCATGTTTGCTTGTTTTAGCCTTAATCATTTCATGTATATACCTACAACTGAATAACGAACTTGCTGGAAATCGTTTGTTAATGAACTTGCCGGATGTAAAGAATGGTTTTTCAAGGGCAAGTAGATTGCCATGTACGTTCCTAATTACATGTATTAATGAGATTGTTTTAATGTGGTAAGTATCCTGGGTGGTACTTCGTGGATATTACCCACTAGCATACATGAAAAGAATCAAAATTCAGAAAGACTAGGCTACAAAATGGCATTCAAGTCTGCAGATTCGTGAGCTATTGACAAGGAATCCATCCCCTTAGTTCCAGATTCACGTTTACCTTGGCAATTTGCATGCATTAGGTTGCCATCTCCAATTCCGATAGAAAGAATCAAGCCTGCCATTTCTCACGTAAGTAGTCTGTTTAACCAAGTAAGGACAGTTATCTTCTGTGTATAGAGGATAGGTTACATTGTCCCACACCCATTGCCCTTCAAAAACGTTACAGCCATCCTCTAACCGATCTTCAGGCAAAACAAAGACTGGTTTTTTATTCTTGTGACCTTCCTGACTGCCATATACCATGGGAATGTAGCTCTCCTTCACCTTTAAATTATCTAGGACTAGTCTAGCAGTTCCTAGGACAAGAATAGAAGCTAATGTTAGTGGCAAGAGGTATTGAATACGACGATCAAGCGAAGGTTGAATTTGTTCCATTTCCAATGATTATCTTGTATCAATTATCATGTAGGTAGTGGTTTTTCCTTCATTAGTCCTTGGTATTGCTTTGAACTCATTGACAGACGCTGGATTTAAGGAATCAAACCCAGCATAGCCGTTGTCATACGTACAACTAACGGTGCCATTGTTGATATCTCCATGTTGTCGAGGTTTAGTGCTGATATAGCAACACACGAGACCTACCAACAACATGAGACCCAGTTCGACCTTTAAGTTGATGTCATTAGCTGGTTTAGGAGGGGGAAGAGAGAGAGAGAGAGAAGGGGGGAGGGTGTGTCGGCAGCAGCGACAACAATGTGTTGGATTTTTAACTCTGTTCTTTGCTGTGAGTTAAATGACTTCTCTGTTTCTGGCTTCCAATCTTGGAGCTTTTTTGCGGAGAGGTGGAGTGAAGACGTGAAGTGGGGGTTGGCATTTTGGAAATTTTGGCATTTTAGAAATTTGGTTTTAAGAAACCGAGAATTGGGTTTCGAGTTCCTCTTTCAGTTGGCAACACTTGAGGGTTTTTTTTCTTTTTTCTTTTTTGATTTTGTTGTTGGGTTTTGAAAGGTTTGGAGTGTTGCCTTGAGAAGATGCTTGCTGTTTAAGGTCGTTGGAGTGATGGGTTGGTGAGATTGTGGACCTGTTTTGAGTATTTTATCTTCAAACCGAAGCCTTTTTTGTTGTTTCTTGCGGTTTCGTTTGGTAAGCTGTAAAAATAGCTTGCATTTTTGTCTTTTGCTTGAGTTTAAGCTTGATTTTCATTTCTTACTTTTTTTTCCTTTCTTCCTTGACCTTGATTTGGTTGCTTAACATACTCAGGATTCGACTATTACCTGTTTGTTTCATTTTGTCTGTGTTTTCTCTGTTTTTTGAATCTAGTTTCGTATTTCACTAGTTCTTCTTCGGCGAAACCTCCAAATTTTGTGAAGATTTTCAGTTGTGTTTTAGACTAAGTTCATCTACCAATTGTCTGGGTGGTTGCGTGCAGTGTACATTTTTCTATACGGATTTCCTTACAAGTTGTTCCGGCACTCGCCATCAAAGTCACCATAGAGATGACCAAATGCAGGTTTGATAACTACGGCAAACAGGGTTTGCTTTATGGGTCTGACGGGCTTCCTCACTTGATTTTTAGTGGTGACCAGAAGCATTGGGGTGAGTTCATCACTTCTGGGATTTTGTTCTTGTACATTGCTGGTTGGATCGGGTGGGCTGATCGAAGTTACCTGATTGCTATTAGTGGTGAGAAGAAGTCTACCATGAAGGAGATTATCATTGATGTTCCTTTGGCCACCAGTTTGATCTTCAGAGGCTTTTCTTAGCCTGTTGCTGCTTATAAAGAGTTTGTGAATGGCGATCTTGTCGTCAAGGACGTATAGATTTTATTACAACAAACCTTAGGCTTGTGTCTTATAATTTCTTATTTGTATTGTGTAAGTCTGTACTTTATGATTTCTTATTACAAGGTCGAACTTTCTTTATCCATGCTTGAGCAAGTCACCCTATGCTTACCATGACATTGTACAGTTTTTTATCTCGTACTTTATATGTGGCTTAATTTGATCCCACCAAGCTGATAATTGAGAAATTCTCTCACAGCTAACCATAAACGTAGGAAGAAAAATTCTTGGCATGAAAAGGAATGATCAGATGGTGCTTTTAAAAACTTCTAATTCCTCCCCTATCACCTTTCATTGCTTTATATCAATTCTATAGCTTGAGATGCTCTATAGGTGAGAATATGTGCAGTACGATTGTACATAGCAGAGATGAACAAAGTGGCTGGTTGACCTTCCTAGCCATCTCAAGAGAATTGGAAATATAACCTTTGAAAGTTCGATCCTTTTGAAATAATCTACGCCAACTACTACGAGATGAAGGTATTAAAGATACTAACCTTTCATCAATTGGATAATCTTCAAGTATGTTTATCATATACCTAAGTTTTCAGCTGAGAGTACAGACTTAGAAATGCTTTTATTGCTCCCTTTTGATTGATAAATAAAGATGATAGGTTGACACACTTAACACTCGTATAAAATAATGAAAGAATAATAAACTTGCAACAATAATTTTATTATAATAATAATAATAATAATAATAATAATAATAATAATAATAATAATAATAATAATCATAATAATAATAATAATAATAATAGTAAAAAATTAATAATAATAAGGAATTTAATAATTAATAATACTAAATATAATTAATATAATTATTAAAATTAAACTTAATAAAAATAATAGTAAGTAGAAAATTAATAATAATAATAATAAATAAAATTATTAATAATAATAAAAAGAAGAATATAAATAAATATAATTAATTAAAATAATAAAATTAATAATAAAAAGGAATTTAATAATAATATTAATAATAATATAAAATTAATATAAATAAAAGATAATAATAATAATAGTTGTTAGTAGAAAATTAATAATAATAATAGTAATAAGAATAATAAATTTAATAATAATAAGAAGAAAATTAATAATAATAAGGATAATAATAATAATAATAATAATAATAATAATAATAATAATGATAATAATAATAATGATAATAATAATAATAATAATAATAATAATAATAATAATAATAATAATAATAATAATAATAATAATAATAATAATAATTTGGTCTTTTTGTTAGTTATTCCTTTGTCATTCCAAGTTTATATTTTCAAACCAAATACTGGTATAGAAATTTTTTATCTATTTCATTCTTTCAACCAAACAAAGTAATACTCATTCTATTCTATTCCTCATAATAACTATTCTATTTCTTATCTATTCCATTTCTTAAACCAAATAGCCCGTAGGAGTTTTGAGGCGGTTTCTCTCACTACAGGAGCTACTCCCTCCTACATCTGATTAGCATCCCCTCTCACAGACCATGTTGTATTCTACCGAATTTGAGTCCTGAATTGTTCCACTATTTCCCCTTTTAGCCTCTACCATCTAATTTTACGACACAGCTTAGTAGATTGTTGTGACCTCCGTCTCTGAATATATAGATCCAAAACTAACAATTTATGCTGGGTTGATAGGCATGCGGTCGGAAGCATTTTGCAATCCTTGCACCATGATCTGACTCTTTTTCTAACAAGGAGATAGTCAATTTGCGTCTTGGTCGTGCTACTCTGAAACGTCACCAAGTGTGCTTCGTTTTTCTTAAATAAGGAGTTTGCTATCACTATCTCATATGCTATGGTCATGTCTAATAAATTAGTCCCACTATCATTTCTAGTGCCATGTCCGAAGCTCCCGTAATTCCCTATATATCTGTCTAAAACATCCCTTATATGCCTATTGAAATCACCTCCTAGGATAATCTGCTTAGTATTTGAGATTTGTAGAAGCACCCTATCCAGCGCCTCCCATAATAGACTTTTTTGTTGTACGTCTAAACCAACTTACGGTGCATAAGCACACACTACATTGA
This sequence comes from Erythroxylum domingense, assembly GCA_025594535.1. Classification (NCBI taxonomy): domain Eukaryota; kingdom Viridiplantae; phylum Streptophyta; class Magnoliopsida; order Malpighiales; family Erythroxylaceae; genus Erythroxylum; species Erythroxylum domingense. The sequence continues at coordinate 17,726,426 of JANQBM010000007.1, read as the reverse complement.
GAACTACAGTGCTAAAAATAATTTTTGCCATCATAATCCTATCATTTACCCTTGTGATCCCCACTACTTGGTTTATAAGTTCCTTGACCACTAAGATACCTACCCCATTCTACTTCCACGTACTTCCCGAGTACCATAATTTGAATCCTCCTATCTCCTTGGCTTTAGCTCCTGACCACTTAGTCTCCTGAATGCAAGCTATTTGTATCATGTATTTGTCTAAAATCTCTACTAATTCTAAAGACTTTCCCGTGAGAGTCCCAATGTTCCAAGAGCTTATTCTTATTAAGTCATCTCCTTTTTTATTCCTGCAATCTACATGCACCGGACCGCTTACACTGATTCCATCCGTGCTATTTAAAGGCATCTCTCCTACCGCGTGGCTCACACAGTTTACCTTAGGTACTAGATAATAATAATAATAATAATAATAATAATAATAATAACAATAATAATAATAATAATAATAATAATAATAAATCAAGAAATAAATAAATAAATAAAAATAAAAATAAAAATGCAATAACTAAAATAAATATAATAATAATAATAATTTAAAAAACTATTGAAACTAGCGCAAGACACTAACGAGGTCTAAGTGGAAGCACCTGTAGAAATAAAGGAAATCAACGTTTTTGTCAAGGTTGAAGAGCTAACTGAGAAATCTATGAGAGATTACTGAAGTGGCAGGAGTAAGGGTTTCTGAACCGGTAAAGAGAGAGTTTTTAAAGAGTAAAAATTCCGAAAGGATGATGGTTAAAACTCGTTAACGAAGAAAATAAAAGCCTTATCTAATAAAGGAAGTCGTGTAAGAGTCGGTAGGCGAGGTAGTAACGGGAAGTAGAAAAGATTGATGGTGTTTTACATCAACAGAGTTGTCAGGCGGCTCAAAATTGGTAGTGGTGATACGGCATGAGCGAATAAACTAAGGCAGTATCAAATATATCATCCTATACAACGTTCCCAAGCTATCTAGTTCAGTCAAGCAAAACATCCAGTTTAAGTTTGCAGAAGAGTTGCAACCTCAACAAAAATCTAAACCACAAGCATCATACCTCATAGACGACCTGCTAAAGATATTATAACAACCACTACAAACTATAAAGAAAAACAGCTAATCTTGACCAAAAGTATATACAAAGACCACATAGTGCACCTGGGGAATGGGTAAAACACAAACCTGGATCGGTGATCGTGGAAAAGCCACTGGCTGTGAGTGACAGTGGCTTCGGTGACAGAAACATGTTAGATTTGATATTGGGTCCAAAACTACAAGAAAAAAAAACAATGAAAACTCAGGCAAAGTAGCACGTATGAAGTGGTAGTACGAAGGCTTACCGAAGGATACTGAGATCTGTTAGGTCTAGTAAGGCTTGTTGCTTTGTGAATGTAATACTCTTAATCTTCGATACCTTATCGTCAAACTAGTCCATCGCGTCTATATTTGATGGCCTCAAGAACTGCTCTTCCATGACCCAGCTCAGACAGTCTCATTCCCACTTGGCTTTAGACAGTATCAAAAGCAGTCAACTGCCTGTCACCTTTTCGAGATTCCACAGCCTTGGATAGTATTCATCCCCTCCCACTCCGAACATTTTGAAAAGCAAAACACTATTCACGTATATATCAAATGTGCTTAATAAATTTATGACTTTAAATTAAATGACAAGTTTTTTTGAATTATATTAACAAATTTAACTTATATACACTCTCAACTAACTATCACTTTAAAGTTTTAGATTCGAAATTAAGATCTTTACTAGAAGGAGATATTAGGAAAAACTTCCTCCACCAATTATATCTAAGATTGGTAATTCGTTGAGCTCGGCTAAGTAATTCACGACTCTCCCACGGGTACTCAGGGAAAGCACCAAGAGTTTAGTTGCATTAAAGGGCTTAGCAAAAAGCCCTGAGTTGGGGATGAAGATTCCATAAATATTTCGTCCCAAAAAAAAAGATAAAGTTTGAAATAATTAGGATTTTTTTTCAAGTTGGATGCAGTTACTAATTCTTGATTTGTATGACTCCTTTAATTGAGTCTCTCTTCTTTAGTAAGTGCTTTCCAGTAGTAGGTTTTTTTATTATGAAAACCTTTCCATTGTTAAAGATCCCTACCTCCCCATTCCTTTATCAAAGTCTAGTCCTTATGGCAAAAGCGAGAGGTTTTCAAGTTATTCTATCTCTCAACTTAAGAATCAAATGTGATTTCCATCTCACTCTTACTCTTGCATAGCCATAGTCACCCTTACATTTTGATAATAAAATGAAAGGAAAGGGATGCCATATCTTTTGTAAGTAACTTGAAATTGATTTGAAGTCGAATTGAGTATAGCTTATATCGCTAACTCAACTCGACCCATCAACCCCTCTTTATCATCTTTAACCACTTTTCATCATCAAATCTAGGATCTTGATCTAAATATAGAATAATCAAATTTTAAGGCAATAACTTTATAGGATAAATTAAGTTTCAAAAGTTCTAAAATAATTTAGTTTTATATAGATCTAATATGTCCAAATCCTTAAATATAAATGGATATGAAAAACTTGAAACCTAAAAAAAGAAGACGTAAACTTGAGAGAGGAAAAAGCAAGTTACATAACTGAAAGTTTGATCATTGCCACTTTTAATTGGTCAGAACTTTTCGATTGAAAGATTCATTTTATAATCTGGCACTACAATCATTTCAAAAAAGGCTCGATTATGGCCCTAATCATTCATAGATGAGAACATTATAAAGAGTCGTGATGATCAATGATAAGAGGTTTGGCAAGCAACAATCGTGTTGGTGATCATCCCGATTCTTCAATAGTTTGTTGAAAATTTTTAGTCACTAAGATTTTCTTTGATATTCTAGTGGGATTTATTTTATCATGTTTTCTTATTCTTTAGGTCCTAGTTTTTAGTGGCAAAGTAGTGTTTTATTAAGTTGTTAGTCTATAAATTGATGCTTATCTCAATTGTAATTGAGATTTTGCAAAAAGGTTTATCAATAATAAAATCCATTCTTTCATATTCACTTCTGTTTTGACTTCTACCCTTTTTATTTTTTATCTATTAGTGTTATCAGAATTGTGACGATGAATAACTTCATTCAAGTGTCTGTGGCCATCTTAGATAGGAAAAATTACAATTGGAGGATAGTCCAAATGAAGGTACTTTTCGACTATCACAAGTTGCTAGGTTTTATAGAGGATGACTATAATGAGCCTACAAAAAGTGAAACTTGCTAGGTTTTATTGCTAGGAAGTTAGATAGAGCCCTTGTTAATGCTGCTTAGAGTTCTAGGTCTCCTAAATCTTATGGGGTCATCCATAATCCCAACATTTCAGATAGAGCCCTTGTTAATGCTGCTTAGAGTTCTAGGTCTCCTAAATCTTATGGGGTCATCCATAATCCCAACATTT
>JANQBM010000007.1:17703764-17716379 GCA_025594535.1 Erythroxylum domingense | reverse complement strand
AAATATTATAATTAATTAATTAATACAATATAATTAATTAAATTACTATTATTACTTAATTAATTATATTATATTTAATTAAAATATTATTATTAATTAAACTATAGCTAATTAAAATATAATTATTCATTAATTAAAATTTTATAATTAATTAATTAATTACAATATAATTAATTAAAATAGCATTATTATTTATTTTATTTTATTATATTTAATTAAAATATACAAGAGAGATGTGAAAATTTGAGAGTGAATTAGATTTCAGAGTAAATATGAGAGGATATTTTGAAAATTTCTTTGTGCATTTTGTTTTTGTCCGTAGGACAAGAATTTTTATACCACAAAATTAAGAGGAACAAAAAATTTGTGTCTTTATCCTTCAAGGACGGAACGAAAATAGATGAAGACAGCAAATAAACAGTGCGAAAGACAGGACTTTTATATCCTTGTCCAGTGTCCTCATCCACGAAGACACTAACCAAACACTGCATAAAAGTATACCTTACTATAACTTAGAAAAAGACGAGCACAAGAGTAGACAGTCATTTTAAAGAAAAACCTTACGACACGACTCATATGGCTTCACTCAAAGAAAAACTTCCATTGCATTACAACAGGACTCTTAATAGTGTTACTTCATTAATTAACAAGCTCTGAATAAAGTAAATTCAATTTTAGAGGTCCTAACAAATCAAACTTAATGCTTACTTGTTTTTCCTGAAGAAAATTAAATATTAACGCAAAAATATTTTGAATTACAATTATACTAATAATTTATATATAATATATTTAATAACAACTTAAGCGGTACATGGTGGTTTTACCACTCGACCTTTTGGATTTGAACATGTATTCCCTTGAGCTTTATTGTCTGATGTCAATTTCAGAATTACAGAGCACAGACCAATGTCTAACAACTCAATAGAATTTGGTTGCCATATATTATAACTACTGCAAAGGCATGCCCTGAAGAGCTAAAACAGTAGATGACTTGACTCATCCTTTCTTCGGAGAGGCTGCAAGTCTAGTATACATCCTTGCCATTGATTGGTACCCTCTAACATCGCCAGATCGTAGAAGATTTCCTGCACAAATGCTCAGCGAGAAGTTATTGTCAAACACTACACATAATACAATATCAAACAACGCGAGGAAAAAACAGTATCAGTTCTATATTCCATGCTATTCAGCTCATTCAAGAGTTGGAATTGGTGGGATAGTTCCTTACTAGCACGAGCGTGTTCTAAGGAAATACTTCTGAATGGAAATTAATGAAACTAAATAGCAATTGGAATTTGGAAGCAAAGGCCATAAACCAAACGTTAGCCAAGCCGACTTCCAAAATGTTCTTTCATTGTCATACTTCTACCTAACCACCTCAGGAGGTTGTATTTGAGATATTGTTCTTTTTTTCATATTAATTTTTAAAGAATCAGCATGGTATCTAGCTTTCACCTTCTATTTTATGTGTCAAAATTTTAGAACTACAACTACCAAATTATCACCCATCTATGGGCATAAAGTCAACATTTGGGGATTCTTATCTATGAGAAGGATAGTTTCATATTCTTTCTGCTCACACATAACAGAAAATGCTAGAAGGAAAGAATTAAGCATAGATCAACTTACCTGAATCACAATTTAGAGGGCTATCAGGTTCTGGGTGAGCCATCAAAGCAATTATAGCCCTACAAACAGATTGAAGAGTCCAAGCTGGGCTCCATGCATTCTTCAAGATATCAAGGCATATTTCTCCAGTCTACACCAAACAGAAGATAGCCATTCAGTTAGAAATTTAAGGAGCAGCTTTAAGGAATCCTGAAAATTTATAACCTTCTCTATAGCACAAACCCAAAAGACCACCAATCAATATGTATGCAACCTTTTCAAATCTTTACATATAGTCAAGATTGTAGCGGAATATTCAAAACCATAACCTTGCATGAATCATCACAATTTCACTTTCTTTGCTACAAGAGAAACTGGTAATTTGTTGCTTGAGATAAGGGGGGTGGAGAGGACAGTTGAGGGGTTATTATTGACTGCCATTTCGTTCTTCCCTTGCATTGATTATGACGTAGGAATCTTTTTTTGCCACAGTTTAGGGCCTGTTAGGTTGAGGGTTTATTAATGAAATAGAATGGAATGTAGTATTATTCCATCGTTTAAGAGAAAGGTTTATAATGAAATGGAATGGGATGGGATGGGATGGAAAAAGAGGGTTTCATATTACATCCCATTACATCCTAAACAGTAAAAATAAAAAACCTTCGATTAAAATGATACACTATATTACATTATAAACCTTTCATCCAAACAACATTTCACTATATTACATTATGAATTCTTTTATCCCTCCCAAACAACAATTTTCTAATATTACATCCATTTACGTTCCATTCCATTCCATTCTATTAAAAACTTTATGTCCAACCAAACATAGCCTTAGAAGAGTGCAAAAGAATAACTAGCACAACTAAACAAAAGAAACACTCTGTGAAGGTCCTAAAAATTGGTTTTAAACAATTCAAGAATATGAGATGTCTAGCAGATGAATTACATGACTGCCCTCATTTAATACCTATTAAGTTATTCATTAATTCCAATCCCCGAATATCTTTTTGCTTTTTGATTAATTAGGAGTCTATAACTAGAAACTACAACAGCTTAAAATCATATTAAGGTTGATGAGATTCTTTGAAAATGTAAAGAAAAACAAAATGAGAGACCAAACTCAATAATTGAATTAAGCATTCATAAGATGTATTTGATCTATTAGATCCTTCTCAACAATGCTCATGTAGCAATGATCCTGAGATAGAAAACTAACAATGTCCTATCTAGTATCTATGCCTTAAAGTGCACATTTGAATGAAGTAATTTCATCAAGGACCTGCCGTGTCTAAGTTCCTGTACCTTAAAGTGCACATTTGGGTGAAATATTTTTGTCAGGAACCGCACTTGAGGAGGCTGTAAAGGATACTGCTCTGGAACAGAAAAAGCAAGCTGGAAAACCCCACCATCATAAGGAGTCTCAGATGGGCCCTGTGCATAGGATGAGAAATTATATATGAATCCACCAGGTGGATCACCAGTTTGCCCCATATTCATTTTAGCTTACACCAACCTTGATAAGAGCGGTCCACTTGAAAATGTTGGAATCATCACAGACTAGCTGGATATCCGGGTCAGCGGATTTCTCTCGCTGCACCTCTTTGTACTCCTTGAATAACCTTGCCCTTGATGCCTGAACAAAGCAGAGTCACATAACTGTTGTTCCTACTATGATAATCTATTCTATCTATGCAAGAATTTGCATACGACCCAACTAGTGACAAATGGTATCCAGAAAGCTGTGAGACAGAATGATGTGCATTCGAGCACTACGACATACACCCTCATGGTCCCAGAACACTTTATTTATCAGGATCATATTTCAAGAAAATGACAAAAACAAGTAAATAAGCCAATTAAAGGATGAACCTGCATGAGAACTGTTGCCTGGTGATCCTACTGAACTGAAATAATCAATGAAGCTGTATCCCTAAATCTGCATGATCGAAAGACAATAAGGGTTACAATTCGGTTGCACATAAAAACAAGGCGAGCAAAAAAAAGCGAAAGGCTTTCACCGAGATTTGCCTCTGACTCCGATTCGTTTCAACTTTCACAACGATGACTCAGGAAACCAGTAGCTAAAACTGAGAGGTTAAAATATACTTAAGAAAAATAAAAGAACTCGTTTGCAAAACAATTTCCATAAATTGTATGAGCAAATCTACGCATATTATCATCCAATACAAGTCACAAACTATAGCTCATTAGATGAATGAATAAAAAAAAGTCACCCTCAAACGAAAAGAAAAGTGCAGATCTCCGTAAGACAGTAAGATTCAAAAGCTCCTAGAAACTTTCCTTCAGATTCTATAGGAACCCAAACAGGGTAGTGACAAATTCGCAAATATCAGGAAACAGAAGTTGGAGATCTAACGATTACCTGGTAAAGTTGGAGTAGCCGGAGCGGAGACAGAAGCTGAATTCTTTGATATTAATATTTTTATAAGTCTACTTTTACCGTATCATTTTATTTTCTTTAATATTGCGAAGATAATATTTTTTTAACAGAAACGGTTTCGTTTTGGCTTATATAATATTAAACGGTTCCGTTTTGGCTTATATAATATTAAACGGTTCCGTTTTGACTTTTTCCCTTAGCTAGTTTATTGCTCTGTAATAACTCTTAAAAAGTCTTTCCTGGTTCCCATTATACACATGTTACATAATCGATCATTTTTAGTCTTTCCTGCTTCTCATCATGCACGTCAGCAAGTGTTCCAATGACATGGACCCGAGACTATCGCAGCCAAATTGCAATCGTCTTCTATGTCTTTTTTGTCTCCATATTTAAGCCTTCCAAACCTCTCCAATACCCCAAAAGGAACATCTTTCAGACCCGGGAATGATGTCCATGTCGTACTCTCTTCTATCTGTACCCTTATTGGAATCTTCGACTACTACACCGGCGACGTGGCGCTACGGTGGCCGAAGAGTTTCTCCACGTGAACCTTACGCCATGCGTACTATGACTATGCGGGTCAGTGACAATTAACTTTTCTCAAATGGGTTTTAGTGAGAGTTTCAAGTAGCAGTGATACCCGAGAGTATTTTGACTTCTCTTTTGACAAGACTTCATGCTTCCTTTTACTGCTACAGTCTTTGTTTCTAGATGTTGTTTGTGTTGTGATTAGTTTTCTTGAAGACTACTCGTTCACTCGGTATAAATCCAAAATGATCATAGGCTCAAAAACTGCTGTAAATGAGTTGATAACGACAAGTAAAATGGAGATGCATGTTGTTTACTATCAGCTAGGATTTTACCCTCTTCCTGAATCCCCCTGAACTTGATTGCTTTGTGATTTTGTTTCTGCCTTTCTGAGTGATAAGTGTGTGTGTGCTGATTCCTTTGTGATTCGTTTAGAGCAGTGTCCAGGAGTTCGATGAAGTAAGTCCCTTTGGTCTGTGGGATCTGTATTGCATGCCATTCCGGTGTATTTTTCATTTCTGTCTAATGGAACATAGAGCTGGTTGTTGTGTACGTAGGTGGGGTCGACGAATTTTGATTCATCGGAACTTAGTCGCCTTATGCTTAACGCTGGAGGTCAAAAGTTCTTGCAGAGGTTCTGCGGTTTGAAAAGATGGATACTTGATAGCCTTAATCTGCAGAAGCACAGTAAACACCCTCAATGTCCAAAGCAGTTTAGAACTGTTCATAATCAAGAGAGGCAGCACTTGACTAATCATTTGGGAACAACTTCAACACAAGGAGATCAAATTCCTGAGGAAGTCCCAAAAGTTAACGTTGGCAATGGTAAGTAATGCTTCAGTTTAAGCATTCTCTACTTCACAATATGAACTCATCACCCAGACATGTAATCATGCAAGGGTGAAGAGTTAGATACGCGACTGAGTGTAGATTATGTTGAAGAAATGGTGAAAACAACTTCAAAACCTGAAGCATGTTCTGACCAAGTTTTGATCTAATGCTTCCTGCAGTCCCTTTAGTTGTGTCTCCTCCAATTTTGCCACAAACACACTCCTTGAAATTTCCAACTCGAAGTGGTAGAGCTGCTTCTCTGTGTATTGCTGTCATAGGAGCTACCGGTGAGCTGGCTAGGGGCAAAATATTTCCTGCATTGTTTGCTCTGTATTACAGTGGCTTTCTACCGGAGGTTAGATATCCCCAATCCCGTTTTCTTTCTTGGTACATACTGACATGCACATAAACATGTACTCGCACATCAAATTGACGTTGACCTCCTTGCTTCTCCCCACCATAATGTTATTCGGCACATACCTGGTACAAACAGATTATCTTGAACGCCACTATATCTGTAATGATGTCTTTCGAACTTGATTGCTTGGGGACTGATATTTGTTACCTACTTTAAAGAAACTTTCTACTCCATCCAATGAGTATCCTTCTCTTACTATTATCAATTTGACTGCTGCAGGATGTGGGTATCTTTGGTTATTCAAGAAAGAATTTGACAGATGATGATCTGAGACTCATTATAGCTTCTACTCTGACTTGTCGTATTGATCATCAGTATGGTTTCTCTTGTCTTTATGAAACTTTTTTAACAATCTCTTTCCACTGGAGTTCGTTACTGCAAATCCTATGTTCCACAAATATGATTGTGTGAACTTGTTTGGATATCTGTTATTCCTGCAACATGTATTACGAATTCTGAGTTGGCGCTTAAGAAAAAATGATTGTAAAAAGTTAAGAACACAAATAGATGCATCCGACCATACATGTTTAAATGTTGCCTTAACAGTGGGAAATTTAAAATGTTTGCAGACAGAACTGTGGTGACAAAATGGAAGCTTTTCTTAGTAGAACATACTACCTCAATGGAGGATATAACAATAGAGAAGGAATGTCAAAGCTAAATGCCAGGATGAAGGAGATTGAGGTGTACTGAGTTCAGCACATCATAAGATGTTTTTGTTTACCAAACAACTTTTAAGTTTAACAGTTCAAGCAATGCAGGGGGAATGTGAAGCAAACAGGATATTTTACCTTTCTGTGCCTCAAGAAGCTCTTCTTGATGTTGCATCCACTATTGCGGATCATGCTCAAGCCTCTAAGGGCTGGAATCGTGTAATAATTGAAAAACCTTTTGGGTTTGATGCTTCGTCTTCTCGTCAGTTAACTAAATCTCTTCTTTCCAAGTTTGAGGAGAAGCAATTATACAGGTGACTAGTCACATTACTTAAGCCTGTTCTGTACCTATGTGTTGTTGTTCTGGTGGCGTATGACCGCCTGCCTTCCATGAATTATTACTTTTCTATGATATAAATTGAATCTGTTCCAGGATAGACCATCTTCTTGGAAGGAATCTAATTGAGAACCTCACAGTCCTAAGATTCTCTAATCTGGTTTTTGAACCATTGTGGAGCCGAACCTATATCCGCAATGTACAGGTGATTTTTTCTTTGAATTTGCATTTTGCTTCCTGGTTTGTTAATAGTTTCATTTTCTGATGGTTCATGAAGCTCAAACTTTTAATTGCTTGTAACTTATGCTGTGTATCTTGGCATTGTTCAGGTAATTTTATCAGAAGACTTTGGCATCAAGACAGGAAGGTTGTCATAAATAATGCTTCTTTTCAAAGAACTTCCTAAACTAAAGTATGCCCAACTCTAGGTGTCTCTGCTTATAGCATCAAATTGTTTTTTAAAACATAAGCAGGTATTTTGATGGTTATGGGATCATTCGGGATATTGTGCATAGTCATATGCTACAGACAATAGCACTTCTTGCCATGGAACCACCTATTAGTCTCGATGGTGAAGATATTCGAAATGAAAAGGTGTCTGCTCTTTCTACTAGAGTCATGTTGCTGGGAAAACTTGTCCTTTTTCTCATATTGACGGAATCTTCTCTGCAGGTTAAGGTTCTAAGATCAATTCGGCAATTGAGTCCTAATGATGTTATTCTTGGCCAATACAAGGCTGTATATGGAGAAAAAGTTGACGTAAATTTGGATAGTCTGACGCCCACATTTTTTGCTGCTGCTTTGTACATTGATAATGCACGCTGGGATGGTGTTCCTTTTCTGATAAAAACTGGAGTTGGACTCATCCAACACAGGTAAAAGCTAACTGTAGTGTACAGTGAAACCAATATGCTTGAACTTTCTATGTTTTACCAAAACTGAAATAAATGATTTTGAGTTTTATCCACTCTTTGGTTGGTCTTTTTGTGTCTAATATTTGGGTAATTGTGAAATCCTGGACGAGGTTAGTTATTGATTCATAGGGCACAAAATTGTGTTTAGAGCACCTACCCGCTGTGTGCGCTCCTGCATGGTTGTTGGTGGTTGAGGCTGGGGGATAAATCAATAAGTCATGAGTAGCGAACCTAAACTTAAGAGATCGGATGAATTATTGAAGCCTATAATATGTACTTTTCTCTTCTTTTTTATTTTTCTGATGTTTACATGGTTCAAAAATATCAAGGAAGCAAATGGCTTTGTGATTGGCTAAACAATTGATAACACTTATACATTGCAGAGTGGAGATTCGCATACAGTTTCATCATGTCCCTGGAAACCTTTATCGTGAACGAATTGGGCATAACATTGATCAGGCCACAAATGAGCTTATTCTACGTGACATGCCAGATGAAGCAATCTTAGTCAAAATCAACAATAAGATTCCAGGACTAGGATTGCAGTTAGATGCTTCTGAACTTAATCTGCTTTATAAGGACAAGTAAGCATTTTTCTAGTCGCATCGATTGTAGCAATGAGCCAAATATATCCAACAGAGTGCTGTTGTGCACCGCCTCATTATCTATTTTCATAGTAACCAATATAACTGGTTATTTCAATCCTAAAGGTACAATGTGGAGGTACCTGATTCATATGAACAACTTCTTCTTGATGTCATTGATGGAGACAACCATCTGTTTATGAGAAGTGATGAGGTTGCAGCTTCATGGAATATCTTAGCTCCCACTCTGCAGGAAATGGACAAGAAGCACATTACCCCGGAGCTGTACGAATTAGGAGGTAGAGGTCCAATTGGAGCATATTATCTGTGGGCGAAACATGGAGTTCGATGGACGGAAGATTGAGAAAGCTTCCTATTAAGCCATCTTATATCAACCACAAACACTAACTTTTTTGGGGGTTTATGGATCATTTGTCCCAAAGAGCTTTCAAGTTCTACCAAAAATAAGCAACTTGACTTTGATGTTTCATACTATTGTCCGACTTCTGGTGTATCTTTGGCCAAGTTGGGACTTTAAACTCCAGTTTACGTAGATAGATCTCAAGTCATTATAGACGTGGAGGTGTTATGTGAGCTAATGGCTTGATGGTACAGTCTACTTCCATCTCAATAATTGTTCAGGAAAATGTCTTTGAGCTTTTGGATTTGCCAGCCCAGCTTGGTTCATCATTACCAATCGACATATCAATGGTGGCAACATCTGGCCCCCAATGGTTACGGTTTGGGCTGTTTGGTGGGCAGTCATTGATCAAACAAATCAATCCTAGATGCTTCTGAATGATTTATGGTTATGGATTGACTCACCCTCCTCACTTGTGCAAAACTTTTGGTTTCGCTCATCTCGTTTTCTAAGTTTTTTCTTCAATCTTGAAGTACGTGTTCAAAATTAAGATTATTTTTGGATTATGTCCAAAATTAAGACCCACCTTATTAACAAATCAAAAGACTCATGGCCTCCTAAGCCGAAAGTTCAATAATTCTACGCGTTTGGCTTCCCTCATTTCCCCCAAACCAATCTCTCAAAATGTTTTCTTTCTTCTCTTGCATCGTGAACCCAGAAGCTCTCCGTATATACAATTGTGTCCAGACTTGGAAGAACTGTGTGCCTGTCTACATGAAATGGAAGAGAGGATCGTGCTATGATTCTATATAGAGCGCATACACAAGTCTACAGGGTTCAAAAGGATCATGTGTTTGAAGCAACACCTAAGTGAGAATTTCGATGAAAATCATTAAAATTAGTGGATCAGTTCAATAAAAGCAAACATAAAAAAATGTAATTTGAAAGATTTATTTTATAAAATAAAGGAATTCTAACTAAAAATTTTCAAATTATAAAAAAATAGGGTACGATTCGAAAAGTTGACGTGGTCAGGAAGATTGGACTTTGGAGGAAGCTGCGGTGCATTGGAGTGGGTGCCATTTGGCATCGGATGATTGATACTACAATGTATAACGTATACGTCACCCTAACCACATCCTATCTTATCATCATATTCTCCGGAATCACAATGCAATTAAAGTCCTCTCTACCCATGTGATTCCCGTATATTTATATGGGCTGAAATCGTATGGAATAGAGTTGGTATAAAAGAGTGGGTTCAAAAGATATCGTTCCATTACAATGGCTTTGGCTGGCAATCAGGGTCAGCTGTCACATGACGACGTTGTCATAAGTCATTCGTCAGCTTTATGAGGTATCACACAGTGACGCCACTTCTCAATTACTCTTAAAACATTTACTATTCAACCCTACCTACTAAGCCATTAGTTTGTTATCAGCAACATTAATTGCTCTCTCTCGTCTCTATATATGAAGACAGAGAGTTGTTTCCATGTATCATTGTATTATGGAAGATAATAATGGCAACAACGGAGGGAGGAAGAGGAAGGTCCAAGAACATCAGGAGAGCATTGAAGAAGAAGAAGAAGAGAAGAAGATGGAAGAGTTCTATGCTTTGATAAGAAGCACAAGAGAAATGAGGGAATATCTTATGAGAAGATCACAGGATAACCCATCTACTCATCCTCATCCTCATCATCAGCATCATCTCATAAATCACCATTATCAAGAGCACAAGGTCTCAACCTCTTTTAACGGCTGGTCTTTCCAACCCGAAGATTTCATTGCATATTCTTCTGCCAAGGGACATGCAGGTACGTCCATTCCAGTAGAAAAACAAGGACAACGACAAGAAGAACGCGAGGATGACGAAGAGAAGAAGGAAAAGAAAGAGGATGAAGACGAAGGTATGAATAATAGCTCGTTAGACCTGAACCTTTCTTTGTAGGTCAGTCAGGGATGCATGTATAGGAATTTGTATTTGTATTGTATTGTCAGATCAATGCAAGTTTTATCATTTTGAAGAAAATTAAGAAATTAAGGAGCAGTAAGTTGAGTGTTTGATCGTTTTAACAAAATCAAATGGCAGTGATTTAATTAATCGTAGAAGTTTGCTTTAAGTTTACGAAGAAATTGTAGAAATCAGTAGTTTAATTCGCGGATTAAGCATATTCTTAAGACTCCTTCCTGTACCTCTGATTTATTGATGTAAATATTATTATTTCTACTTCTAGTATTGATGGCCACTGCCAATTTCTATCCTGACAAGTGGGGGAGGGGGACTACCCTGCTATCTGCAGATTGCAGCAAAATGTCTGTAGTGTGTAACCTATAAATGAAAAATTCTTGGAAGGTACAAATTAATGTCATAAAGCACTGCTGCTGAGGCAGGTCTTTCGTGAATCATCAAGTACAACTCTTATTTTGACCTTATTCTATTAAATTTTATTTATATATTTACGTAAGATTTATATATAAGTTAAAGGGAACATGTGATTTATGTAAGATTTACATATCAGGTTAAAGGGAACATGAGAGAACATGCTGCTCCAACCCAATCAATCAATTTGATGCTTTTTTATTTTCTTATGTTGATGAATCTGGATGGTTGGTAGTTAGTCGCTCTTACAGATACGTGTCTCACCCACTGCCACTAGGCTACGTCACAAATTGCCAATCAAAGATGGTAGAAGCAGTTGCATTGCATTTTCAGAAAGGCAAAATGCTTTGTAACTTCCTGCTGGTGGTGGTGGCCATTCGGAACTTGCTTAATTAGAATTAAAAATAATAATAAAAAATATCGAGACTTTATTATTGCAAAAAAAAAAAAAGAGACTTTGACAGTAGACTTTCATGTATTTATTAAAATTTGAAGGCGGAAACTACTTTCTTTTTTCGTTGTAACTTAAGTTTGGAATAAATTGTCAAAGAAGGACGTCAGTGAATTACTTTTGACAGTGCGTCCACATTTAGAGTGTATTACATAGGAGTTAGCACAGGCGGGATGTTTGGTTTAACAGAATAGTTATTCTATTCCTAATATATTCCTAACATATTATTAACTCTGTGTTTGGTTAGAAATTATTACAGAAATAAGTAATCATCAAGAATAGATATTTTGATATTTTGGGAATAGATTAAAACAATGTATACCTATCTTTCTCTATTCCGAGCATAACTATTCTTGTTGAATACAATTTTATCTGTATATCTCATTGTATTACAAACCACACATAATGTAGAAAAAAATATCATTAATAATTTAAAGCTTCATTTATGCACTTGAATATCATGACTACTGTAGAAACAATGTCATGTATGAATTGAAATAATGCCAGGATTTAGAATATGTACTACCAACATAATATACAGAAAATATCATAAATCATTAAAAATAAGTATCATGCATACTTTAAAATAGGATTATCATCTCGGATTACAAACTATATCCTATCTCAAGACAACTATACCAATATTATATTTATCTAGTATCGTGTCTATGTACAAAAAACAATATTTTAAACGTCGGATTGGAAGTTAAACTAGACTATCTTTATCTATTGAAAAATTTAAAAGTTAAGTAAAAAAAGCTATTAAATAAAAATTAATCAGTTTATTTTGCATTTGAAAATCTTATTAGTTTATGAAAACCGATTGATTAATTAATAAACTGAATTGGTTTTTAACAACAAAGATTATTAAACTAAATCTAATTAAAAAGTTAGACAGTTTAAGGTTTTTACTGTAAAATTGGCTAAACTAGTTCAGCTTTTAAAACTTTGATAAAAAGTAACATCACTCTTTACAAATAAGCAAGATCTACACTTTAAAATTATCATCATTCATTATAGATGGAAACAAGATGCACTTTTAAGTGGGAATATATTGACCAACTGGAAATACTATCATGCCCCAATCCAAACTATGCTAGGACTTAATACATCCAATACCAAAGTTATGTACAAAAAAAT
>JANQBM010000007.1:17495894-17512358 GCA_025594535.1 Erythroxylum domingense | reverse complement strand
CAAATTAATTATATTAATACTTATTATTCATAATTAATACTTACTAATAATATTACTAATTATATTAATACTTATTACTAATGATAATTATTAATAATTAAAGACAACATTCACATATACAATAAATTCGATAAATTAAAACTTCAAATTAAACATTTTATCAAAATTACATTTTCAAATTTTCAAATTAACACGACAATTACAGAAAACATTTCAAACATCATAAAAGGCATCTTATCGAACACCTCATAGGCAATATGTATAATCTCAATCTAAGCACAAATCAATTGCATTTTTTCATTATTTACTAACAATAACACATATAAATAACAAATAAACCAATAACTACACAAAAAACCCCAAACATCAACAACAATCAAGTAAGATTTCATAGCCAAACATTTACGTTTAACACTAAAAACATGTTTTTTTTTTAGAAATAATACACCCATAAGAGAGTTTACCTCAAACAACGCACGATGAGTAAGACAACAATTAAAAAACGGCAGGAAAACATAAGAGGAGTTGGAAAACAGAAGACGATTGTGAGGAGAGAAGAGAAATGAGTGGGCGGGGGGGAAGGGGGCAACGCTTAAGTTAAAGGCGCTAGATTACTGACATAATATAATGTTATGTCGGTAATCTAGGTTTTCCCCCGTCGTATTCACAACACAACTGCCGACAGTTACGACGGACACACAACATTTTGTCGGTAAAGGAGTGGCAATTTAATATGATGGAAACTCAAATATCGACGGAACACAAATTTCGTCGGTAATCTAGGGTTAGCTCAACAAGATGCGGACGAAATATGGTGACAGTTACTGGCAGAACACAACATTCTGTCAGTGAAAGAGAAGTTTGAAACCCAAGTACCAACGGAACACAAATTTCGTCGGTACTCTAGGGTTATCTCAACGAATCGTCGACCCAAGATGCCGACAATTATCGACAAAAACTGGATTCCATGGGTGATTAAAGTTTATCATCTCGTCTTCATCGAAACGACGATGTTTGTTAACCATTTACCGACAGAAGGCTGGATCTTTCATTATTTAAGTTACCAGCTATTGCGACGGAATAAGACCTCTGCCGGTAAAGGGAAGCTTTTACCAATGGTACATTCATTGTCAGTAAATTGGCCAAGAAAATTAATCGGGGGAGTAATTCCCGCGTTTATTACCGACAGAAGATGTTGTTCCGCCGGTATATATACCGACAGTAACTTTTCCGTCGGTAGGCTTCCGAAGCAAATAAATTGGGGGAATGGTTCCTGTAATTTTTTCTGACGTCGTAGGTTTTGTCATCGCTATATGCCGTCGGAGATTTTGCGCAAAATTCTTCCCTCCAGTATTACCGACGATATATTTTCCATCGCTAAATACACAGTATTATTTGATGGAATATTATGATCCGCCGGTAAATAGCGATGAAATTTTTTTCGTTGGAAATATTCCGCTGCTACAAGTGATTTTCTTGTAGTGTACATTCAAAATCCATAGCACGTAAAGGGTAAGACATAAGAAGACGAATACCATATCCATTCAAATCTCCTCCTTCGTATATGTAGCAACAATCTCATTTGTTGACTTACTTACACTCGCTGAAAAGTTTTTATCAGCAAAATTGGGAATTTTTTTATCTACATCAAGAACTAAATGTCACTGCTTTAATACAATCACTACAAAGAATGCCAAGCTAGTTTTACTTTAGCACTCTTATCATCACTGATTGAAAGGGTAAAACTACTAAGAGATATGATGTATATAATTGACTAAAACAAATATGGTTGCCAGAAAAATGGTTTACACAAACTTCCAATAGCAACTCGATTGCAATATAATAAGAAGCATTTAATTTCATGTCCAAGTGAAAATCAAGATCTGAGGATCAAGGATACTGGAACATGGGAATTGCTATTAAGAAGTACAATATATACAAGTGAAAACATCAATTCGATAAATATTTCCAGTTTAAACAAACCTGAGAGAGTTCATTCACGATTAGAGGAGGTTGCATCATATCCTTGTAAATGAATTAATTTGAGATGACTTGGAATGATCACGTATTTCAGTAAACCAATCTCGAACATAAGTAGGGAGAATTTGAAGCATTAAACCAAATAATGCTCCAGTAAGAGAAGACATCTTTTGCAATTCAATAAGCCAAAGAGATTCCACAACAAACAGCAATGAGCCTGTTTTGATGGCACGTCTTGCTGCACTTGCAACTTTTGGCACACGAAGTGCCATAACTTTAATTAATTATTCATAACTATACAGGAATGCCCCTTTAAATTTTTCTAACCTAAAAAGCCTTCCTTTTCTTTTGGGAAAAACCCAAAACACTATTTGATCAATCATCAAGTAAAAAAAAAATTATTGCATATATCCTTGCAATATCAATATGTGTAAGAGTAAGACACATCCTCTAACCCGCACACAAAGGGGAATGAAGAAATAGAATCCCCTCAGTAATGCGCCGTATTAAATACTCACAGAATTGTAATCGTGACAGTATAAAAATCCAATATCGGTCAAAGCAAGCTACTTTAGCTATGAATAACTTTGTAGACTTCACGTTTTCAACATCAAAATTTAATCTTTACGTAAGGAGCAGGGATAAGGCTAAATAACATGGAAAGTTGCAATCTTTTTTGCTTTTCATTGATAAAGCTGGTGAAGTCATTCAGAAATGATCAATTCTTCGTAGGGTATTGCTTCTTATGATTCTAAAGGCTCACAATCTGTGTTAACCAACATAAAAGGTCACTTAATGCATAAGCCTAAACAAAAGACAACAATAATCTTCCTTCTTCCCAATTCACTGAGTAGCTAAATTCCTATAACTGATCATAACAGAAACTATGAAAATCCCATCTGGATACACCATTAATAAAAAGTAAAAAGGAGAAGCACAAAAACCAGAACCACCTATCTCAAAAAGTACAGAAAAAAGGAAGAAGAAGAAAAGAAAAAGACTAAAAATTTTGAAACAAAGTGAAAAGAACATAAACTGATTACAAAAAAACAAAACTTACAAAGCATTAACATATTATACATCAGCCTCTAAGACTTTGAGAGTCGTGATGTGAGGACTTGGTCCATTGGTAATATGTAATCTTTATCTCTCACCAACAAAGTTGGTTCCTCTCAGAAATCAAACCCACAAAATAAAACTAGACTAGGGACTTCCTGTCTCTCTCTACCTCTAAAACTCTTTCTGGGTGGTACTCAGACAATCACTATCTCTATGTTTTTGTGCAGAGAGAAGCACCCAAAATGGTCAGAGAAAAAGAGCAAGCGTACAAGAAAGTTTGCAAGATTCATGGAAGAAACGAAAGCAAGAGAGTGGCAGAGCATACCTCAACCTTTAAGAATCCCAAAGCTCAATCTAGGATAGAGATGTTCCATAAATTAACAGGGGAAGGAAAGAGTTAAGGTGAGAGACAAAATCAAAGAAAGACAGGAGCTTGGCTGAAGCGAAATAAACCAAGGCATTGGACGTTTGGTTTAATTAAAACGAGTTAAAATGTTGACATTTTATTTCAGGCACAGAATAGGACCAACGTTAGTGGCACAAATGATCTGGTGCCTCTCATAAGCCATTATTTTAGAACCGTTGTATGGTAGCTTTCAAGATTACATTAGTATTTTATTATTTAAATGCACTCTTTCTTTTCAACTAATGCCTCTATTGTCATTCATTTAAAGGACCTTACTAAAATGAAATGATTGCCATTTTCATTTTACTATTTCCTTAGATCATTTATCGACCCCACTTACTAAATCATTCAATGCAGTAAAATATTACCGATGATTATTTATTAAATGCTGAACCTTTACTGACAAAAAGAAAGACACTCATGAAAAAAAACAAGATATTGTGTGCTAAAGTATACAGTAAAAAGAAAAAATTAATATAGGCCTTGTATAATGATATGATAAAAACTTTTCAGTCGTACGCCGCTCATTTAAAACTGTAAACAACTTATTAAGCGTCATATTAATTTCATTTAAAATGATGAATTTTTTAATTATTTATCCATCAATCAAGAAGTGGGTTTGTGTCGTCTCAAAGATGTTCACCAGTGAATATATTTAAAGATGGTGGTCGAGCTCCGAACTATAATAAACCACATATTGAATTCATCTTATCCTCTGTCTTGCTATATACAAGACGTTTAAGCTTCATTTACCCCGTCTTCATAAATTCTTGGTTTTTCTTTCGTAATATATTTGCAGAGTTATTTCATTTTTTATCAATTTAGTAATTATATATGTTTAATGAAATTCAAAAAAAGAAATAATGTATGTGACATGCACCAAAATGCCAACTCTGTTATG
This sequence comes from Erythroxylum domingense, assembly GCA_025594535.1. Taxonomy (NCBI): domain Eukaryota; kingdom Viridiplantae; phylum Streptophyta; class Magnoliopsida; order Malpighiales; family Erythroxylaceae; genus Erythroxylum; species Erythroxylum domingense. The sequence goes on along the minus strand of JANQBM010000007.1, from coordinate 17,508,012 downwards.
ACCATTTTATTGTATATTTCTAGTCCACTTTCCACAATAACATATTACATAGTATGTTTTCTCTATGAATAAGTTGTCAAAATTACTTTTCCTCTATCTCTTCATCTCACACACACATGCAAACACATATAGACAGTGCATAATGAATAATGAAGAAAAAGATACAGTTTCTGACTTTCACTTAGTTTCTGTCTTTTTTTAATTGTTTTTCTATATTGAATTTAAAATAAATATATTTGTTTTAATTCATTTATTACGATCATAATAGATTTTTTACACCAAAAATTTATATAGACAATATTATATATGCATATATTTATTTTTAAGAATCTTCAAAAGTTATTATGTAAATTTTTTAAAAGTTTTAATATGTTACATTTACAGTATACAAGTATTTATTAATTTTACTATAATAAAAAAATACTAAATACTAAATATATAAAATAAATTTTAAAATACTATTCTTCTTCAATTTAAAATAAATATATTTGTTTTAATTCATTCAATATGATCATAATAGATTTTTTGGCACAAAAAATATATAAAGACAATATTATATATGCATATATTAATTTTTAAGAATATTCAAAAGTTATGATGTAAATTTTTTTAAAAATTTTTAATATGGTTACAATTATAGTATACAAGTATTTATTAATTTTTCTATAAAACTAAAAACTAAATATATAAAATAAGTTTTAAAATACTATTCTATATTCAATTTAAAATAAATATTTTTTAATTCATTCAATATGTTCATAATAGATTTCTTCGCACCAAAATTATATAAAGACAATTTTATATACGCATATATTTATTTTTAAGAATCTTCAAAATTTATGATGTAAAATTTTTTAAAATTGTTAATATGGTTACATTTACAGTATACAAGCATTTATTAATTTTTCTATAATAAATAAATATTAAATATGTAAAATAAAATTTAAAATACTATTCTATATTCAATTTAAAATAAATATATTTGTTTTCATTCGTTCAATATGATCATAATAATTTTTTGCACCAAAAATATATATAGACAATATTTTATATGCATATATTTATTTTTAGGAATCTTCAAAAGTTATCATGTAAAATTTTTAAAATTTTTTAATATATTACATTTACAGTATTCAAGTATTTATTAATTTTGCTATAACAACAAAGTACTAAATATATAAAATAAATTTTAAAATACTATTCTATATTCAATTTAAGATAAATATTTTTTATTCATTCAATATGATCATAATAGTTTTTTCGCACCAAAAATATATAAAGACATTATTATATATGCATATATTTATTTTTAACAATCTTCAAACATTATCATGTAAATTTTTTAAAAATTTTAATATGTTACATTTATAGTATACAAATATTTATTAATTTTGCTACAATAACTAAATACTAAATATATAAAATAAAATTTAAAATACTATTCTATATTCAATTTAAAATAAATATATTTGTTTTAAATTGAATATAGAATAGTTTTTTAAATTTTATTTTATATATTTAGTATTTAGTAGTTCATTCAATATGACCATAATAGATTTTTTGCACCAAAAATATATATAGGCAATATTATATATGCATATATTTATTTTTAAGAATCTTCAAAAGTTATCATGCAAATTGTTTTAAAATTTTGGACTAATGCGTGATACATTATGAACCATATGTTATTCTATTAAAAATAAAAATATTTTACAAAATTAAGTTAACATATATTTTCTTTTAAATATAAAAGAAATTAACTATTTTAAGTAAATATATGATTTATAGTAAAGTTACTACAAACAATTCTCAAAATGTATTTTTTTAAAATGATTTTAAGTTTAAACGTCAAATAAACCTTTTCTATAATAATTAAAACGTCTTATAAAAGTCAAGAAATTAATATCCATTTATAAAAAGTGAAAATTTTAATTTTTATTTAAATGATTAAAATTTTTGTATTATTATTATGACCCAAACTTTTGCATTAATTATTTATCGTCATACACCATTGGTCATTAGAGACCCATATTTTAGCTCCAAACATACGACTTCAGTCACACTATCACAATATCCACCACATAAAATTTTAAAAATTACTCCAATAGCATTTTTGAATTAATTGTAAACTTTGATTATGGTTACATGTACAATATAAAAGTATTTATTAATTTTACTACAGTGATTAAATACCAAATATATTAACTTATTTTTAAAATACTAAACTGCATTCAATTTAAAATAAATATATTTGTTTTTATCCATTCAATATGATCATAAAACATTTTTTGTGCCTAAAATATATGTAGAGAATATCATATATGCATATATTTGTGTTTTAGAATCTTAAAAAGTTACGTAAATTTTTTTAAAATTTAAGCTAATGCATGATACATTACAAAACCATTTATTATTTTATTAAAAATTAAAATATTTAACAAAATTAAATTAACATCTAATGTCTTTTAAATATACAAGAAATTCACTAGTTCTAGTAAATATATGATTTTATAATTGAGTTATTACAAACAATTCTCAAAATGTTTTTATTTTTTAATGATTTTAAGTTTAAATGTCAGGAGAACCTTTTTGATCTTAATTAAAACGTCTTATAAAAGTAAAGAAATTGAAATCCATTTATAATTAGTGAAAAGTTTGATATTTTATTTAAAGCATTGAAAATTTAAAATTGTTATGAATTTATATCATATTTATAATTTGATAATTATTTGATATTCTAATAATATTTTAATCAATAATTGATTCAAACAGTTACTTTCAATGTCTTCTTAAATTGTAACATGAGAAAATTTGATAAATTAAAATACTGTAAACTTATTGAGAACATTGCATATATGATTTTTTTCAAAATTATTAGTTTCTTTCGAGCTAAAAATTTATATTAATTTCAATAACTAGCTTGCATTAATTTACATTATATCTTAAGATTTTCCAACATAGTGTAAAATTATTTTAAACTAAATTATCATTTACTACTAAAAATTATTTTCAAAATATAATTATTTAATATACAATTAAATTGTACACATATATAAAAAATTATTATATAGTTATACAATGAAATACAACAATTACATGTTGATAATTTCATCTTATTTTATGAATTTATGGCTTTATTTTCCTTCATTTTTTCAATATCTTTTTGGCTTGTATAGTAGTTGGTTATTTTTCCCTTCGTTCTAGGTTTGTCTACTTTCAAAGATGGATAGAAATGTCAAGAGGCATAAAAAGTATGCTAAAATGCCAGAAAATAAAAAACGTGAGCTTCTACAGTGGCGTCGAGAAGCTTATGCTGCAAAGAAGAGTAATGCTACTTTGACTTTTTTTTTAGAATTGCTGAGTGAGTTGAATTTTATATTGTATATACAAATTATTAATTACTCTATCTTTTTTTGGTCATACAAATAAGAGGTGCAAAACTGATATGTCCAAAATGACAGATAATTTAGGTTGACCCGATTTATCCATAGGAGAACGTTGATGTCAATCAGTTCGTGATCAACCTATTTATTTTACCATTAATAACATTATTGTAGATGAACAATTGTTTCTTCATCCATCCAATAGTCAACTAGTACAAAATCCATCTACTGATTTTAGCATGGATCATGGAAGTGTGAATCATTCATCTCTTCGGCTTGGGGAAGTTGTTAGTGCAGAATCATCAGCTCAACTATCTAATAATATGCATCACAATTTAGATTGTCCAAATATATCTTCCTCTTCTATTTTATCCACCTTAATGTTAGCTGTTGAGGTTCAAGGTATAAATCTTCTTAGCTATATTCTTTGCGCTTTTCTATTATTGTTGCTCCTCAAAGTGATAAACCCTTTAATAATCTTTTTAGCAATAAACCATCATCGTTCTTAGTCAAAATTAGCATGCCTAAAGAATTGTCCTACTGATCCTTTACAGCTTTCTTTTGTTCCCAATTGTCAGCATTGTGATGCAAAAAGATTCTATTTAGAACCCCCATCATTTTGTTGTTCGTCAAGAGAGATTTCTATTGTTGCTCGTTAAACGCCATATGCTCTAAGAAGATTATTAATTGATGGTGATGAAGAGCCTGAGCATTTCAGGAAGAATGTTTGTGGTATAATAATAATGTGGCTTTTACTTTGTATGGAACTAGGTATGATCGAGAGTTAACAAAAAATAAGAAAAGTGTTTATACATTTCATGTTCAAGGTCAAGTTTATCATTTTCTTGACAGTTTAGTTTCGACAACTGATTGAATGTCTAGTACCCAACTCTATTTTTTTGATATTGATGGGAAACTTAGACGAAGGACAAAATATTGTGATAAATTTCGTGAGGATACATTAAAATTGATTATGACAGTCCTAGAACATAATACCTATACTAAGTTCTTCAGGAGTCTTTAGGTCATTCTGACACTTGACAATCGTACAATAATCTTGAGGTGTTATCCTGGCCTTGATCAACATGTATACAATCTTCCTACTCCATCACAAGTAGCTACTATATGGATTGAGGTGGATGATGAAAGGGTTGATAAATCTCCACACATCCAAGTCTATAGTCATTTAGGCACAAGTTATATAATCCATTCTTATCATGCCTGTTATGATCCCCTTCAATATCCTCTTTCATTGGATCATGGTAAATCTGGATGGCTTCGTGGACTTAAGCGGTTATTTTCAAAGAGAATGAGGAACATTGCTTCAAATGATGGACGTGACATTAATTTCAATTCTTTTCTTGATCCATCTAATCTATCTAATATGGAGAATACAAGCAAGTTTTGCTTTTCTTATATTATTTTTATAATGTTATCTAGCCTTATCCTTTTATTTATTTGATTTCTTTATTTAATTTTTAGTTATTAGTCAAGAATTCTGTGAAGATGGCACTGTTTCTATTAGAGAGTACTATTATTATAGGCTCCAAATAAGAGAACTTGATCAGTCAATGTTGCTCCATAACTTAAGGCTACTTCAGTAATTTGTTGTGGGTGCTTATATAAAGATTGAAACATCTAGACTCGATTTCCATAGAAAGAGAAAAAATGAGATAAGGACAGAGATGTTGCAGGGTGTTTTGGACAGTATTATCATCAGTCAGAATGAAGGTTATTGAATTGGCTGTCGAGTATTGCTCCCAACTTTGTTTGTCAGTGGTCCAATAGATATGAAACGTCGTTATATTGATGCAATGGCTTTAGTACAGAAGTATGGTAAGCTTGACATTTTCCTTACCATGACTTGCAACCCAATATGGAAGGAGATTCAAGAAAATCTTAAGTTTCATGAAAAGCCACAAGATAGGCCTGATTTATTGGCTAGAGTTTTTAGAGCTAAATTTGAGATCTTAAAAAATGAACTAATCAAGAAATAGATTTTTGGAGAGGTTGCCGCATATGTTTATGTTATTGGGTTCCAAAAACATGGTTTCCTCATGTTCATTTGCTGTTGATACTTAAGTTGCATTCTAAATTACTTAATCCAAAATCTTATGACCAAATCATATCTGTTGAAATACGAGACCTTGTTCAAAATTCGTGGTTATATTCTCTTGTCACTAAACACATGATCCACGGTCCTTATGGTTATATGAATAAAGATAGCCCTTCCATGAGAGATGGTTTCTACAAGAACCATTTTCCTAAAAAATTTTCTCCTTTTACTATCCATGATGAGGATAGTTATGCATATTATAGAAGGAGAGATGATGTCCAAAAAGTAAAGATTTATAAGCATGAGGTTGATAATAGATGGGTGGTTCCTCATAGTCAATATCTTTTGCTTCTTGTTAATTTCCACATAAATGATGAAATATGTTTTACTGTTAAGCTTGTTAGGTACTTGTATAAGTATGTCTTTAAGGGCTATGATCTTGTTAGTTATAGTATTGTTGATCAACAGACCAATGCTGATATTGATGAAATAAGTAATTTCCAAGAAGGTTGTTGGATTTTGCCTCTTGAAGTTTTTGGTGTGTATATGAGTTTCATATAGCAGATATGAGTCCATCGGTTTATATGCTTCAGGTTCATCTTCCTGATAAACAATCAATCTCCTTTGAAAAAAATTCAGATTTGTCCTATTTGTTGAGAAAAAATGACTTCTCAAGAACAATCTTAACTAAAATTTTCAAATGAATTCGACAAATAAAAAAGCTGAAAAGATGAAATGTTTGGATAAAGATTTTCCAGAACATATTGTTTGGACCCCAAAAACAAGAACATGGTCATAAAGGAGTCGAAGGAAAGTTATAGGAAGGTTGGTTACTGATCGCAAGGTTAAATGCACTAAGTTTTACTATTTATAACCTTGGTAAATTCTGCAAGTGTACGGGTCGTTCACATAGTATCTAAGGTATCGATCCTACAAGGAGGGCTAACTAGTCCTAAATCTAAGATCGAAAGTACTACTAAATAATAGTTAACAAACAATAACTTAAAACACAAGAATTAACTAAACCAAATCAATCTATAAAAATAACAATTAACGATTAACCAAGAATTAAAAACAATCACAATGTCAGTAAACAAATAAAATATGAAATTAAATAGTAATGGAATTTAGCTAATTAACGAACAATGATCACACACCCAAGTTACACCTAATGATTTTACCGAAAGAGAGAAAGGGAAAATTACCTATCTTTAATGACAACCTAACCAATTATGATTTATTGAATTAACGGCTCTAGAAGATCCTAGGGTCAACTACTCTCTCTCAAGTTATAATTGAACACTAAAGTATAAACCCTAATCAAACTATGGGAGGTTGTAATCTATCAATTACCAACCTATCCAAAACCTAATTAGTTCTTAAGTTCTCTAATAAACAATTGGAAACCTAATGTGATCTCTCTACACAAGATTTACCTACTTGATTTGATTCCGGATCTATTAATCTGCCTAACTCTCGTTAGCCCAAATTAACCGTTTTCTTTGTATACACCCTCTCAGTTTATTATCAAGATATTAAGTGCAAAATAAATCACAATTAATTCAATGAACACATAAAATGATCAGATTTCATTAAAGCAAAAATAATAATCCAAAGATGAATATAGAACATCAACCACAATGCAGTCAATAATCAACTTTCTATATCAATTATATAATTAAATAAAATTGAAATACATAGGAACCAAAACTATAATGGGATGATAGGAGGCCGTGACTTTGAATAGTTTCTTAATCTGGGAAGCACATCGTGTCTATGTCATCTTCCTCTTCTCTCTTCCTTCGTCTCTTTCTCGATCTCTCAAGGTCTCTTTTAGGGTTTCGTTGGGTGGCTGCTCAAAGTTCTTCGAAGGCTCTCTCTCTCTACTCTCATTATGACTTTTTATGTTTTATTTATACTTTAAGGCTTCATTTGCATGATCGAGGCCTGAATGTATGCTTGGCTACTCTGGCTCTTCCTTTCTGTCACGATAGTGGCCTGTAATTCTACGATCGTGATTTATGCTTTTGGCCTAAAAACCCTTCGAATCTTCTTCGTTCTTCATCGTTTACCCTAAAACACCAACAAACCCATCAAGGTACCTCAAAAATATAACAATTAAGCTTAAAGACTCATACTAACCCACTAAAACACTCAAACTAACATAATTAAACTCTAAACTCATACTCAACACTCAAATTCACACTAAATACATCATAAATTAAACCCTAAACATCATGCAATTGACAACTATAAGTTACTGTTGACCTTGAAGAAGAAGAGAGGTATTACCTAAGGTTATTACTTATACATATTAAAATACCAACATCATTTGATCACTTATTGACTGTTGATGGTGAAAAAACAAGTTGTTTTAGGGAGGTTGCACTAAAATTAGACTTGCTAGTGTTTGATTATTATATAAAACAAACTTTAGATGAGGATACTTTATTTCAGATGCCAGCTTCTCTTAATCTTTTATTTATTACACTTCTGTTCTATTGTTCACTGACGAATCCTAACCAACTTTGGGAAGCATTCAAAGACTACCTTTGTTCTGATTGCTAGCATGCTTCCTCTAATAAGGCATATACATCCAAGGACGTTACAAGGATGACCCTCCAAGATATTAATAGATCCCCAGAACAAATGGGGAAGAGCTTGAGTGATTATCAATTTGCTGAATATGATTTTATAATTGATTATCATGAGCATCTTACTAGAGAAATACAAATTGAGAAAAATATACACATTGACCAAGAAGATTTGTTATTATATTCATGGTTGAACAGGGAACAAAAATACATATTTGATTTAATTTTAGAATCAAATTTTGATTCAAATGGTAGTAGCTTTTTTATTGATGGTCTAGGTGGAACTGGGAAAACTTTCTTTTACAGAGCGCTTCTTGCAGTTTTACGATCACATGGACATGTTACAATTGCTATTACGATCAGGTGTTGCAGTATTGGTCCTTTATAGTGGTAGGATAGCGCACTCAACATTTAAGATCCCACTTGATTTTTTGAAGAAGAAAGTTTGTCAGTTAATTAAGTAGAGCAGTATTGCAAAATTGATTTTTGACTCTAGTCTCATCTTATGGAAGGAGGCTTCAATGGCAAACGAAAAGCCATTAAAGCTTTTGATGATTTACTGTAAGATATCATAGAGTCCAATTAGCCTTTTGGAGGAAATATTGTTATTTTTGGTAGTGATTTTTGTCAAACCTTACCCGCTATAGACTAGGCCATAAAAGAATAGTTAACTGATTCAAGTCTTGTAAATTCACATTTCTGGCCACACATGCATAAAATATCTTTAACCATAAAAATGAGAGCTATATCAAATCCAGCTTTTTACAATTTCTTATTAAGGGTAGGAGAAGTTATAGAGCCTATTAATGAGTAAAATCAAATTTCTTTACCCGAATAGCTTGTTATTCCTTATCATAACAAGGATGAATCTCTCAACAGGTTATACTTTTTATATCTTATTGTTTACTATCCATTTTATTGTTTGTTAAAAAAAATTTTGACATCTTTCAAATGCATTGTTGGCTTCACCAGGTTAGTTTAAAATGTCTTCCCTGACTTAAGCATATATTCATCTAATCCATACCAGATGATAAATAGATGTGTACTCTTTCTAATAAACACCTGTGTTGATGAAATTAATGACGTGATGATCAATTAATTTTTTGGAAATCTATATTCATCTATAAGTTTTGACAGAAAAGTTAACCGAAGACATCAAGCAGATTATAAGGATTTTCTCAATTCTCTTAATCCTAAAGGTCTACCTCCTCATAGATTATTGCTGAGAGAAGGTTGTTATAAGAAATTTGAATCAAGCAAAGGATTTGTGCAATGGCACAAGATAATATGTAGACAGTTTAAAGAGCATAAAATTTCTTCAGACATTATTTTTGGACCTTATAAAAGAAAATTTGTTTTCATACCTAAGATTCCTCTACAGTCTTCTGAAAATGAAAAAAATGAAATACCTTTTATAAGAACACAATTCCCTACTCGTTATGTTTTGTGATGACCATAAATAAGTCCCAGGGTCAGATGCTCGATTATATAGGAATTTACCTTCGTTAACCCATATTTTACATGGACAATTGTATATTGCTTTGTCAAGAGCTTGAACTCTTGAATCAGTTAAAATTCTAATTATTCCAGGCAGTTTTGAGTCTTTAAAAAATGATGGCAAAATAAGGAATATTGTATTCTATAAAATCTTCCATAAATTATAATGTACAAAGTAGGCAAAAGGTATATTGATTGTTCTATTCAAGTGTATTTAGTATTATTCTATTTACAAAATAACTTTTTTATGTTAATGTTTTCTTAACCTTTTTTTTGGTAGGATGGAAAAGCACTTATTGATTAAGGATATTTTACTAGGTACTGAATAGTGGTCATGCAAAGTAACCATCCAAGAAAAATAACAAATTGTGACATCACTAACAAGTTGTCTAAGAGACAAAAGTTTATCTTTTTCGATTAAGAGGTATAACAATTATACTTTTCTCATTTAACACTTTTCTTTTTACACTAACTTTAGAAAAAATAGTTGGCCTAGATATCAAATCAAAATTTCTATAAATCTCTTTACAGCACTACTTTAGGCATAAAATATTCGAGCTTTTTCTTTCTATTTTATGCCCTTTTTCTATAAAATGTGGCTACCATTTTTGTTTTAAAATTTTATTATTTTAATGTGTCAAAATTTGAATTTGCTATTTTTCTCTATTACTTGAATAATTTATCTTTTTCTATTTAATTTTCTAAAAAAGTGATCACACGTCGAAGCTATCATATTTAACAATGATATCCAAAGAATGAGCCCCATTTTACAGTCTTATAAAAAATATATCATTTCTAATGCCATTGTCAAGTCAATTCCACCTCAGTTCCAAATTGAAGACTTTAAAATTCAAATGATTATTACAAGTCGCACTGTTATCGAGCCTATAATTGATGACAACAACATCCAACCAAGCAAATTCATCTATACATCCTTTATAGATCTCATAAAGTTTATCAATAACAAGGAAAAATCAGTCGGTAGATCTTTTATCTGTTTCTCTCAACAATCTTTTTTCTTCTATTACATTTGGTTATACTTATCCTTATCATAGATTTTGGCAGCTGTTATTCAAGTTTTGGATGTGAGACATATCAACAAAACTAGCAAAGTTTGACTGTCCAAAAAATTTTTCTTACCAACAAACAGTATGTTTTATTCCCTATTATTCTCTACAACTAGTGAACTCCAATAGCATTTGATTCTTTTGACATTTTTAATTTTTATATTAGACAATAAACCGTTATACAATCAATGTGGGATGATTTTGTTACAAATGAAGGCTAACAAATTGTACAAGCCTTGCATACTTATTTAGAGCTTGTGTGTCATAGGCTGAAAGTTCACTTTTATAATGGTAATTCTATTTTCATTTTTTTCATACTATTATATTTTTTATATTTATCCTTGTATTTTATTTTTAGGCTTACGATTTAAGAATTTCAGGTGTTGCATTATCCATATGGTTTAATTCTACAATTCTGATTGTTCCGCCAATACATGAAGTTGCAGATTTTAAGAATTGGTACTTCCCTATTTCTGATCTTTACTTTTCCAACAAACAAACTTCTGTTCACATTTTTAGATGTTTTTATGGTTACGCTTAATAATTACCATTTCTTAGTAATTACCATTTTTTAGGGCCTAACAAAATAACAAGCAGCTAAAGGACCTTGTTACCCAACAGGCTTACCTCAAATATGATCCTGATGTATCTTTTACATCAAATCAAAAAATTTCAAAGATCATTTTCCTAAAGTCCACCGACAAGGTACATACATTAGACATTCTATAATGAACTTTCTTTCTCACCTATTATCTATCTAATCTGAATATTCCTAATGAACATCTATTTGTATCTTTCCAGATAACATGGATTAAAGCTTGTATTTCCTTTCAACACATTCTACAAAAATATTGGTATACGAGTTGCAAAGAATCTTTTCACTCGACCGCAATTACATATGGGGTTACATTTACATATAATTCTTAAAAGGAGAAACATCCAGCTGATCCTAGGTTCAAAACATGTCCTTATGTGATTTTAACACATTCCCAAGATACTTGTATGTTAACTTAAATATAAGATTGTTCATATCAATTCTAAATACAATGTTTTGATATTCTTTATTTATTCAACTGTACATTCTAGTTCAGTTGGGCATTAACATTTTGCAAATCTCACTGTGCATTTGTACAGCGAACACCTGCTAGTATTCGTTAAAAGAAAAATTATACGAAGAAATAACTAGGCATGTCAACAGGCTAAGCTAGGGCCAGGCCGTCCTAAAAAAATTTCAGGCAGGCTAGGCCCACAACTCTGGAGGATCGAAATGGCCCGAGTTGTGTGTGCCAAACTGGCCCATGTATAGTTGGCTCAGGCGTTTAATATATTTTAAAACTTTTTATTTTAAGACAATTTCAAAATTTGTAGTTTTATTTTTTAAAATTCATAAATTATAAATTATAACATAATTATTTATAATAAAATGTAAGATGAAATTATCCACAAATTATACAAAAATATTTATATAAAATAAAAGATATAAAATATGAACCAATTTATATTTATTAAAAATATATAGCA
>JANQBM010000007.1:17461275-17476466 GCA_025594535.1 Erythroxylum domingense | reverse complement strand
CAATAAAATACAACAATTATGTGTTCATAATTTTATCTTATTTTATTAATTTATGGCTTTATTTTTCTTGATTTTTTTCCAATATCTTTTTAGTGAGTATATTTGTTTGTTATTTTCCCCTTCATTATAGGTTTGTCTAGTTTCAAAGATGGATAGAAATGTCGCGAGGTGTAAAAAGTATGTTAAAATGCTAGAAAATGAAAAACGTGAGCTTCTACAGTGGCGTTGAGAAGCTTATGTTGCAAAAAAGAGTAATGCAACTGTATCTTTTTCTAGTCGTGGAAATATGAGGTGTAAAACTGATCTGTCCAAGATGACAAATAATTTAGATCGACCTGATTTGTCTATAGGAGAACATTGATGTCAACCAGTTCGTGATCAACCTACTTATTCTACCATTGATAACATTACTGTAGATGATCAACTGTTTCTTCATCCATCCAGTAGTCAACTGGTACAAAATCCATATACTGATTTTAGCGTGGATTATGTTAGTACGAATCATTCCTCTTTTCGGCTTGCAGAAGTTGTCAATACAAAATCAACAGTTGAATTGTCTAATAATATGCATCATAATTTTGATTATCCAAATATATCTTCCTCTTTTGTTCTATCCACCTCAATGGCACCTGACGAGGATTAAGGTATAAATCTTCTTAGCTATATTCTTTGTAGTTTTCTATTATTATTGCTCCTCAAAGTGATCCTTTTCTTTTTAGGGTTAAACTATCATCGTTCTCATTTGAAATTAGCGTGCCTAAATAATTGTCCTGCTGAACCTCTACAGCTTTCTTTTGTTCCCAACTGTGAGCATTATGAAGCGAAAAGATTCTATTTAGAGCCCCCATCATTTTGTTGATCGTTAGGAGAGATTTCCATTGTTGCTCCTTAAATGCTATCTGTTTTAAAACGATTATTTATTGATGGAGATGAAGAGTCTGGGCATTTTAGGAGGAATGTTCATACATATAATAATAATGTGGCTTTTACTTCGTATGGAGCTAGGTATCATAGAGAATTAACAAAAAATAAGAAAGATGTTTGTACATTTCGCGTTCAAGGTCAAGTTTATCATTTCCTTGACAGTTTAGTTTCAAAAACTGATAGAGTGTCTGGTATCCAACTTTATTTTTTTGATACTGATGAGGAACTTACAAAAAGGACAAAAAGTTGTGATATACTTCGTAAAGATACATTAAAATTGATTATGACAGTCTTACAATATAATCCCTATGCTAAGTTCTTCAGGAGTCTTAGGGACATTCCGACACTTAACAATTATACAATCGTCTTGAGGTGTTATCCTGCCTTGATCAACGTGTATACAATCTTCTTATTACATCACAAGTAGCTGCTATATGGATTGAGGTGGATGATGAAAGCGTTGATAAAGCTCCATACATCCAAGTCTATAGTCATTCAGGTACAAGTTATAGAATCCAATCTTACTATGCCTGTTATGATCTCCTTCAATATCCTCTGTTATTTCTTCGTGGTGAATCTGGATGGCATCGTGGAATTAAGCGGTTGTTTTCAAAGAGAATGACGAACATTGCTTCAAACAAAGGATGTGACATCAATTTCAATTCTTTTGTTGATCCATCTGACCTGTTTAATATGGAGAATACATGTAAGTTTTTCTTTTCCTATTTCATTTTTATGGTGCTGTCTAACCTTATGCCTTTATTTATTTGAATTGTTTGTATAATTTTTAGTTTCTGGTTAAAAATACTGTGAAAATGACACTGTTTTTGTTAGAGAGTATTATTGTTATAGGCTCTATATAAGAGAACCTGATCAGTCAATGCTGCTCCATAGTTTAAGCCTACTTCAACAATTTGTTGTGGGTGCTTATATAAACATTGAAACATCTACACTTGATTTCCATAGAAAGAGACAAAATGAGATAAGGACAGAGATATTACAGGATGTTTTGGATAGTTTTGCCATCGGTCAGATTGAAGGTTATCGAATTGGCCATCGAGTTATGCTCCTAGCTTCATTTATCGGTGGTCCAAGGGACATGAAATGTCATTATCTTGATACAATAGCTCTAGTACAGAAGTATGGTAAACCTGACATTTTCCTCACCATGAAATGCAACCCAATGTGGAAGGAGATTCAAGATAACCTTCAGTTTCATGAAAAGCCACAAGATAGGCTTGATTTATTCCCTAGAGTTTTTAGAGCTAAATTTGAGTTCTTTGAAAATGAACTAATCAAGAAATAGATCTTTGGAGAGGTTGCTGCATATGTTTATGTTATTGAGTTCTAAAAGTGTGGTTTCCCTCATGCTCGTTTTTTGTTGATACTTAAGTCACATTCTAAATTACTTAATCTAAAATTTTATGACCAAATCATATCTGCTGAAATACCAGACCTTGTTCAAAATTCATGGGTATATTCTCTTGTCATTAAACACATGATCCACGATCTTTGTGGTCATATGAATAAAGATAGCCCTTGCATGAGAAATGGAGTCTGTAAGAACCATTATCTTAAAAATTCTGGTCCTTTTACTATCCATGGTGATGATAGTTATACATGTTATAGAAGGAGAGATGATGGCCGAAAAGTAAAGATTTGTAAGCATAAGGTTGATAATAGATGGGTGGTTCCTCATAGTCCATACCTTTTGCTTCTCATTGATTGCCATATAAATGTTGAAATATGTTCTACTGTTAAGCTTGTTAAGTACTTGTATAAGTATATCTTCAAGGGCTACGATCTTGTTGACTTTATTATTGTTGATCAACAGACCACTGTTGATATTGATGAAATCAGTAATTTCTAAGAAGATCATTGGATTTCGCCTCCTGAAGCTTTTTGGTTTATATATGAGTTCCTTCTAGCAGAGATGAGTCCATCAGTTTATGTGCTTCAAGTTCATCTTCCTGATCAAGAGTCTATCTCTTTTGACAAAAATTTAGATTTGTATTGAGAAAAATTGACTTCTCAAGAACAATGTTAACTGAATTTTTCAAAATGAATTCAAAAAATAAAAAAGTTGAGGAGATGAAATGTTTGTATAAAGATTTTCCATAACATTTTTGTTGGACACCAAAAACAAGAACATGGTCAGAAAGGAGTCAAAGGAAAGTTATAGGGAGGTTGGTTACTGTTGATCCTAAAAAAGGAGAGAGGTATTACCTAAGGTTATTACTTATGCATATTAAAGGACTAACATCATTTGATCACTTATTGACTGTTAACGGTGAAAAAACAAGCTGTTTTAGGGAGGCTGCACTAAAATTAGACTTGCTAGCATCTGATTCTTATATAGAACAAACTCTAGAGGAGGCTACTTTATTTTAGATGTCAGCTTCGTTTAGACTTTTATTTGTTACACTCATGTTCTATTGTTCACCAACGAATCCTAACCAACTTTGGGAAACATTCAAAGACCATCTTTGTTTCAATTACTAGCATGCTTCCTCCTTTAATGCATATACATTTGAGGATGTTACAAGGATGACCCTCCAGGATATTAATAGATCCCTAAAACAAATGGGGAAGAGCTTGAGTGATTATCATTTTGTTGAATACAATTTTACAGTTGATTATCATGAGCATCTTACTAGAGAAATTCAAAGTAAGAAAAAAATACACATTGACCCAGAAGATTTGTTATTACATTCAAGGCTGAATAAGGAACATAAATACATATTTGATTTGATTTTAGAATCAATTTTTGGTTCAAATGCTAGCAACTTTTTTATTGATGGTTCGGGTGGAACTGGGAAAACTTTCTTGTACAGAGCATTTTTATAGTCTTACGATACAGGGTCATGATCCAATTGTTGTTGTGACATCAGGTGTTGCAACATCGGTCCTTCTTGGTGGTAGGACAACACACTCAAGATTTAAGATCCCACTTGATTTTTTAAAGAAGAAAGTTTGTTAGTTAAGTAAGTAGATCAGTATTGCAAAACTAATTTTTGAATCTAGTCTCATCTTATGGGATGAGGCTTCAATGGAAAAATGAGAAGCCATTGAAGCTTTTGATGATTTACTGCAAGATATCATGGAGTCCAATTAGTCTTTTGGAATAAAGATTGTTATTTTTAGCGGTAATTTTTATCAAACCTTACCTGTTATAGACTAGGCCACAAAAGAGCAGTTAATTAATTTAAGTCTTGTAAATTCACATCTCTGGCCACGCATGCATAAATTATCTTTGACCATAAATATGAGAGCTATATCAAATCTAGCTTTTTGCAATTTCTTATAAAGGATAGGAGAAGGTATAGAGCCTGTTGACGAGCAAGATCAGATTTCCTTACCTGAACAGTAGGTTATTCCTCATCATAACAAGGATGAATCTCTCAACATGTTATACTTTTTATATCTTATTGTTTACTATCCATTTTATTGTTTCTTTAAAAAAAATTTGACATCCTTCAAATGCATTGTTGGCTTCACCAGGTTAGTTCAAAATGTCTTCATTGACTTAAGCATATATTCATCTAATCCATACCAGATGATAAATAGATGTGTACTACGTCCAACAAACACCTGTGTTGATGAAATTAATGACATGATGATCAATAAATTGTCTGGAAATCTACATTCATCTGTAAGTTTTTATAGAACAGTTGACCGAAAAGATCAAGCAGATTATGAGGATTTTCTCAATTCTCTGAATCCTAAAGGTCTACCTCTTCACAGATTATTGCTAAAAGAAGACTATCAATTATGCTTCTAAGAAATTCGAATCCAACAGAGAGTTTGTGCAATGGCACAAGATTAATATGTAGACAGTTAAAAGAGCACACAATTTCTACAGAGGTTATTTTTGGACCTCATAAAGGAAAAATTATTTTCATACATAAGATTCCTCTATAGTCTTTTGAAAATGAAAAGAATGGAATACCTTTTATAAGAACACAATTCCCTGTTCGTCTATGTTTCACGATGACCATAAATAAGTCCTAGGGGGTCAGACGCTTGATTATGTAGGAATTTATCTTCGTCAACCCGTATTTTTACATGGACAATTGTATGTTGCTTTGTCAAGAGCTAGAACTCCTGAATTGATTAAAGTTCTAGTTATTCCAGGCACTTTTGAGTCTTCGAAAGTTGATCACAAAATAAGGAATATTATTTTCCATGAAATTTTCCAATTGGCTAAATTGTAACATATAAAATAGGAAAAAGGTTATATTCTATTCAAGTGCATTTAGTATTATTCTATTTACAAAATAATTTTTTATGTTAATGTTTTCTTAACCATTTTTTCGTAGGATGGAAAAACGTTTATTGATCAAGGATATTTTACCATGTGCTGAGGGGCGGTCATGCGAAGTAACCATCCAAGAAAAACAACAAATTGTTACATCACCTAACAAACCGTCTGGGAGACAAAACTTTATCTTTTTTGATTAAGAGGTAAAATAATTTTACTTTTTTCATTTAACAATTTCCTTTTTGCACTAACTTCAGCAAATAATAGTTGACTTGGTTATCAAATCAAAATTTCTATAAATCTCTTTACAGTACTACTCAAGTCATAAAATATTCGAGCTTTTTTTTCTATTTCTATGCCCTTTTTCTATGAAATGTTGCTACCATTTTTAGTTTAAAATTTTAGTATTTTAATGTGTCAAAATTTGAATTTGTTACTTTTCTCTGTCACTAGAATACTTTAGCTTTTTTTTATTAAATTTTCTTCAACAGGGATCACGTGACGAAGCTATCATATTTAACAATGATATCCAAAGAATGGGTCTCATTTTGTAGCCTTATAAAAAATATATCATTTCTAATTCCATTGTTAAGCCAATTCCACCTCAGTTCCAAGTTGAAGACTTGAAAATTCAATGGATCATTACAAGTTGCACTATTGTTGAGCCTGTAACTGATGACGACAATATCCAACCAAGCAAATTTAGCTATAAATCCTTTACAGATCTCATAAAGTTTATCAATAACAAGGAAAAATTAGTCGGTTAGATCTTTTATCTGTTTCTCTCAACAACTTTTTTTCTTCCATTACATATGATTATACTTATCCTTATCATATGATAGATATTTTGGCTATTGTTATTCAAGTTTTAGATGTGACACACATCAATAAAGACGGAAAAGTTTTGATTGTCTAAAAATTTGTTCTTGCCAATAAACAATATGTTGTATTCCCTATTATTCTCTACAAGTAATGAACTTCGATAACATTTTTCATTTTTATGTTAGACAACAAACCATTATACTATCAATATGGGACGCTTTTGTTACAAATGAAGGGCAGCAAATTGTACAGGCCTTGCATATTTATCCAGCACTTGTGTGTTGTAGGCTAAAAGTTCACTTTTATAATGGTAATTCTATTTTCATTTTCGTCATACTATTATATATTTTTTATATTTATCCTTGTATTTTATTTTTAGGCTTACGATTTAAGAATTTCAAGTGTTGCATTATCCACATGGTTTGATTCTACAATTCTCATTGATCCACCAATATAAGAAGTTGCAGATTTTAAAAATTGGTACTTCCATATTTCTTATCTTTACTTTTCCAACAAATAAACTTATATTCACATTTTTAGATGTTTTTATGTTTACATTTATAATTACCATTTTTTAGGGCCCAACAAAACAACAAGTAGCTAAAAGCCCTTGTTACCCAACATGCTTACCTCAAATATGATCCTGATATATCTTTTGGATCAAATCAAAAAATTTCAAAGATTATTTTCCTAAAGTCCACTGACAAGGTACATTCATTTTATATTCTACAATGAACTTTCTTTCTCACCTATTATCTATCTAATTTTAATATTCCTAACGAACATCTATTTGTATCTTTCTAGACATCATGGATTAAAGCTGTAGCACCCCCACTACCATAGAGTACGAGCCGGAACACCCTAAGGACACCAGTACATACCCTATAATAATGGTGTGTAAGAGCAATCATAAATCTCACTTAAACATGGCATCATCATTTGATATACTCTTATAAAATTCATGAAGAAGATACAATAATTTAAAACCAAATTTTCTCTTTTCATTCCATAAATCCAAATGTAAATATATTGTAGCTTTCGAATATCCATACATGTATGTCATCATATCATAATACAAAATATGCTACATTAAAGAGGAAATACACAAAATGTCTAACTGATCCTTCAGTCCCAGCTGATCGACCTTTGAGTCATATCTTCTCCCAAAAGTATAAGAATATACTTCTTGTAACGTCTCTCAGTAGCTAATGTCCTCTCTCGGTCCTGAAAAATCAATATGTAATTTTGGTGAGTTTTGCGAACTTAATGAGGTAACCATCATCGATGATTCAGTCAATTTATACATCACATCAATACACGTAACATATAGTTCACATCTTTGTATATGCATAAAGTATCACATTTCACATTCTCATTTAGCACAAGGCAACAATACAATTTAATCAGTTAAACATACGTATTAAAATGTATCTGCAATGTTCGTGTGACTCATTTTAAATTATTATTGTGTTTGTGACCGAGTGCCTTTTTACTAGCCTATATCCCTTAGTGGATACTGAGTTGTATTAAATAATGCCCCATATCTCTTAGTGGATACCGAGTACATTCATAACTGAGCCCAAGGCTTTAATCACAGTCTGAGCTTTAAGCTCTTTATATTGGCGACTCCGGTCACAACTACCTTTATCTTTCATGCATTTATATAATGGATGCTTCACATTCTCATATTCTCAGTCAATCCTATAATTGCACATTCACATTCGGATCACATTTATCATTGGACCTTAGTCCAGCATCCAATAAAATTGTTGAGCACATTTATTTCGTCACATTTACATACAAGGAGCACTTCAATATCTCATCCATAAATCAAAATTATCGGACCTTTAATGTCTGGAATCAACACAGTCAACTGACATTCATAAGATCATTCAAAACAAAATTTAACACAATCAATTAATTGAGTGAAATCATCTAGGTTACTCACAGTTTGCTCCAGATAGTTTATTGTCTCGATGTCCTGGAAATGTCTGGATGCACATGATCTAGTTGCTCCTCTAAATCATACAACACACATTTACACACATTACAACATTGCACAATTATATAAGTACTCATTTATGCATATATATATATGGATTATGTACAATGCATGTTCAATGACAATCCCAGGTACATTTCCTTAATATGCGTCTCAAAATCAATTAACATCATCTTTCAATCATCCTTTAATACCTCATACACTTTCATTACTTTAATCGCTTCATTCATCATCTACTCGGCTCATTCAAGATCTCATCCAAGCCTAATTACATCATAAGAAAGCATTGATAAGTTAATAAGTTATCTATGTACATGATTTGGGACAATCAGCATAACTTTCTTTATGGATGTCAAATTAAGGTCATTTTAGTATGGTTTCAAAGAGAACTTTGGTTTCTAAAACTTCCATGAAGACCCTAAAGTGAGATTTTGCCATTAAAAGGTTTAAAATTGCAAGTTACTGTAGCTATCCCGAGAATGTCCGCTGAGTAGACATGTATATCCCTCCAAACGGACATGAACAGAGTTGGAACACTGAAAATCTCGAGAATGTTCACCTAGCGGACACATATGTCCCTCCAAATGGACATTTACTGGAAAATTCCAGATTTTCAACTCCTACAATTACATCTAACAAATCCTATGCATATCCTCTCATTCCTAGTTCAACTTCTCTTCATTATCGCCTCCATTCCAATTCAAAACATCCACAAAACATAACCTCCACACAACACATCATATAAGATTATTGATTATAATCAACAAAACAAACATTCATACTTAAACAGTTATCCTCAATTTTCTGCACATGTTCAACTTAGATATCATCTTCCTTTCACTTTTAATTGATCAACTTAACTTAATTTCATCATTCATGAAATCCTATCTTTGTCCATAGTATGTCTCAATTTTAATTCAATATCATCTATACTTAATCAACATCCATGCTTAATCATAAATACCAAAAACAAGACATATTTCTATACACTTCCAAACATCAAAATTTCTGCACATATTTGTACTTCATTTACACCTTCTTTTCATTCCTAACTATAATTCTAATTTACCTCATTTCAAGACATCAAATACTCTTTCATATAAGCTCTAAAATCATGTTAATTCATCTCTAAACAATGAAAGCAACCCACATTAATATAAGGAAAAAGAGAGCATAAAACCAACCATTCACTAATCAATTTTTTTGCACTTCTTTATACATCATTTTCATAATCTCATTATCATAATTGGTTTATCTCCCAAACAATTCATGAATAACATTAACACCCTACAATTCAGAACATGATGTCTTTATCATTAATCCACCCATATATTATACACATAAAATTCCATAATCAAATCATCAATCTCAAATTACTCATCAAATCAGTTAGATTTAACATTACCCATAAGAATTAAAGCATAACTTGATATAGCTTTAAAATCCTCAAGATTTCTCTTAGCCCTAGCTCTCTACATAACCCTTGTATATCATCATCCAAGAGTGATAAGGTTGGGTCTTTTGTGAGAAGTGAAAGACAAAGCAAGATGAGAGTAGCAAATAAAAGATGAGAGCAAGTGGTGATGTGAATGGAGATTGGGTGAGCTAAAATTGCGAAAAGAAAAGAAGAATGAAGAAGATGATGAAGGTTACGAAGAGAGAGGAAGAAAAAGCAAGATAAAGATAATTAAGTTGGTCTTTCAAGAGTTAGAGAGTGAGCAACATTAGTGAGGAATGAGTAGCTAATGGTAGTGACATATGTCACTGCCACTTGCCACTCTACCATGGTCTCATTTGGACCCTTTTAATAACTAGTCTACTTGGCTTCGATTTCTAATCCAATTTTCTCCCAAATTTCAATGACATAAGTCATTAAGTCCCAAAGTTATATATAAAAATTTTCATTGTCATTTGACATTAATTTCTACTACTAATTATCAATTGTTCTACCACTTGAAATTTTTCCTAATTCAATAGTATCCAATAATTTTGGAAATTTTTTTCCTAAAATTCCCCAAAAATTCTAAATCAACAAATACACTATCCAAATCAATTTTCAATACAAATAAACCACAATTCTCAATAAAATCACATTCCACATATATAAGTCAATTGTACCCGGAATGTCAATGAATGTATGTACAATCATTTTCATATTCAAAAATATCTATATTCACGTGTATGTGTATATCATATTATGCATGAATATGAAATGCATTTTCTAATCTCTCATATTTACTATTCTAGCCTTAACATAGGTAACAGGATGTTACAACTCTCCCCTCTTTAAAAGAAATTTCATTCTCGAAATTCTTACCTGATTGTTCGAACAGGTGGGAATATTGCCTCCTCATATGTTCCTCCATTTCCCAAGTTGCTTCTTCAGTTAAGTTATTCCTCTAAAGGATTTCACCAATGGAATGACTCGGTTCCTCAACTACTTGATCTGATATCCCACTATCTTGATTGGCTCCTCAATATAGCTTAAGTTACTAGCAAATTTAATCTCTTGAGTCGGTATCACATGTGTCGGATCCAATCGATATTTTCAGAGCATACTCACATGAAACACATTATGTAATTGAGACATTTCATTCGGTAAAGCTAACTTATATGCCAAAGGTCCTATCCTCTCAATGATCTCATAAGGACCAATGTAATTAGGACTCAACTTGCCCTTTTTACCGAATCTCAATACTCTTCTCCATGGTGACATTCTCAATAAACACTTTGTCTCCTACACTGTATTCCATATCCTGTTAATGTTAATCCACATAATTCTTCTGTTTGTCTTGAGCCATTTAATTAGGCTTCGGATTAATTTCACCCTATCTACGATATCTTGAATCAATTCTGGGCCTTCAACTATTCTTAAGCCCTCTTCATCCTAATACAGAAGTGATCAATACTTTCTTCCATACAGTACCTCGTATGGTGCCATTCCGATACTACTGTGATAGTGGTTATTGTAAACAAATTCTATCAGTGATATATACAGATTCCAAGCTCTTTGAAACTCCAATACACAAGCTCTAAGCATATCCTCAATAGTCTTGATTGTCCTCTCATTCTATCCATCTGTTTGAGGATGAAATGTCGTACTGAAGTTCAACTTTGTGTCCATAGCTGACTGTAAACTCTTCCAGAATCTCAAAGTGAATATGAGATCCCTGTCTGATATAATGGACATTGGAATCCTATGCAATCTAACCACCTCATTCACATATGTCCGGGCGAACTGATCTAGTGAGTTATTCTCTCTTACTGGTAAAAAATGGGTCGACTTAGTGAATCGGTCCATTACAACTCATACAGCATCATTCTACCTCAGAGTCTTAGACAACCCCATAATAAAATCCATGGTAATTCATTCCCATTTTCACTCTGGAATAGGCAACGAATGTAGCTTTCCTACTGGAACCTGACACTCAACCTTAATCTACTGGCATGTCATACACTTAGAAACATACTCCACCATTTGCTTCTTCATTTTGGGCCACCAAAAATGCTGCTTCAGCGTGTTATACATCTTGGTAGTACCAGAATGCATAGCATAGGCGACCGTATGAGCTTCCTCTAGAATTTCCTTTGTCAAATCTTCCACATTGGGAACATATAGCCTTTGCTTCAACTACAATGTCTCATCCCTCAACTTAAACTCGGAATCCAGACTCATCTTCACTTTCTCTATAAGCTTCACCATATTAGGATCTTTCCTTTGGACTTTTCTAATTCTATCTTGTAACATCGGTCTCAACTTTAGTGTAACGATCAATGCCTCATCTTGCTCCAGATTCAATTCCACATTTAGAGCTCTCAAATGAATTAAGTTTGGTAACCTCGATAACTGAATCTAAGCGGCATTGGTATTAGACTTCCTGCTCAAAGCATCAACCACTATATTAGCTTTCCCCAGGTGGTATTTAGTCGTGCAGTCATAATCCTTTAATAACTCAATACATCTTCTTTGTCTCATGTTCAAATCCTTCTGACTCAATAGATACTTCAAACTCTTATAATCTGTATAAATTTGGAATGTCTCTCCATATAGATAGTGTCTCCATATCTTTAGAGCAAAGATAACTACAGCAAGCTCTAAATCATGTACCAGATAGTTAGTCTCGTGAGACCTTAATTGTCTCGATGCATAGGTGATCACCTTGCCATACTGAATCAATACACATCCCAATCCTTGATGCGAAGGATCACTATATACCACGTATCCTCTGGTCCTCGATGGAATAATCAACACCGGTGCCGTAGTCCACCTACGCTTTAGCTCCTCAAAGCTCTTCTGACATTCTTCATTCCATTTGAATACTACATTCTTCCTCAGAAGTTTTGTCAAAGGGACTGAGATCAAAGAAAACCCCTCGACAAACCTCTGATAATATCTGGCTAATTCTGCCACTTGACATTTTTCCTAATTCAATAATATCTAATAATTTCAGAAATTTTTTTCCTAAAATTCTCCAAAAATTCTAAATCAACAAATACACTCTCCAAATCAATTGTCAATACAAATAAACCACAGTTCTCAATAAAATCACATTCCACATATATAAATCAATTATACCCGGAATGTCAATGAATGTATGTATAATCATTGTCATATGCAGAAATACCTATACTCACGTGTATGTGTATGTCATATAATACATGAACATGAAATGTATTTTTTAATCTCTCATATTTACTATTCTAGCCTTAACATGGGTAACGGGATGTTACAAAACCTTGTATTTTCTTTCAACACATGCTGCAAAAATATTGGTATATGAGCTGCAAAAAATATTTTCGCTTGACCACAGCCACATATGAGGATACATTTATATGTAATTCTTGCAAGGAGAAAGATCCAGCTGAACCTAGGTTCAAAACATATCCTTATGTTATTTTAACACATTCCCAAGATACTTGTATATTAACTTAAATTTAAGATCGTTCATATCAATTTTCTAATATTCTTTATTTATTAAACTATAGATTTTCTCATTTTCTTTCCTTTCTAAACGTGGATGCTGGTAAATATAATGTTGAATTGATTGACAACACAGGAACTGTCACAACATCCATTTTTGGTGAACTTGTCGAAAATCTCTTAAACTTCATTGTAGTTGAAGCTATGCAGTATTAAAACCAGGTTATATTTTTATAATTATTACAAATAAAAATAAATTTGATTATTTTTTATGACATCTTTATTATATGACTAATGATCTACACTTTTCTCTTTGGTAAAAAGAGTATTGAACTTCCTCTTGATAAGGTCCATGTTGAACTGAAAGCAAAAACTTTCTCGTTCATATCAAACCTATTCACATGCAACCATCGGACGGAAGACAACGCTTCACTGTTATCTATTACCGCCATACTGATACTACTGAATTAGAGGGAGGGTCAATTTCAAATGAAAAAAGAGATAGTGACAATGATGAAATAAGCTTCACAACTATTTCAAGTATCTATCATTATTTATTCAAACATTTTTTTGCACTTATATTTATCAAACTATTTCAACTCTCCTTTTTTTTTCACCCCACACATATCAAATGAATTGTCTACTATTAATGAACCAGAACTGCTGATAACTTTCGATTTTGCTGCTAATGATTGCACCAAAAATCACAATTATGAATTTTAAATACACTTCACAATAGCTAAGTATATACCTTTTGTTAAAGATTCATTATTACTAATATTTTGCATCTCACCCCTTCAAATTACTTCATAATGTTTACTTCTGAACATTTTATATAACTATATTTTAACGTACACCAATTCACCTATGTAGTCACTTTTATCTCTTATCAATTCTTGTGCACAAATTATATAATTGTCTACTATTTATTGTATTTATTATGTTTTTTCCTATACTTCGATTATGTTATTTTTTCCTTCCACCCTAAACTAACCTTTGCTCAAATACTTTGGTTTTTTATATTTTCAGAAGATAATCTTGTTTCTTCTTTAGGAGTTAGACAGTGTCTTGACAAATGATTCGAAAAAATTGAACCAGGATTGACGCTAACCTCAAATGTTCCTGTTGATGATCGCAACAAAAAATCCAGATTATCGTAAACTTTTCACCATATGTAAATCAACCTAACCATGTAACTTTTACTAATGATTAATTAAAGTTGCTACCTCATAAGGTAAACTAGAAACTTATACCTTTTATTTGCTTTTTTTGTATCTTTCTTCTGCTTTTTTTACTATTCCACGTGATCCAAAAATAGTTGTCCAATATACTACAAATATATAAGAAACGAAAATTCTATTTGACACATTCTAGTTCAAATGGCCATTATTGTTTTGTAAATCTCACTGCACATTTGTGCAGTAAAAACCTAATAGTTAATATTGAAGCGTTAAAGAAAGAGGATGGAAATTACTTAGTTGAGGGAAAGATAGCTTCTCTGGTGTCCAATGATGTTAAACTAAGACCGACGATGGGATGAAAGAGTAAATTCTGGTCGGAAGGGGAAACAGAATTAAGGTATTTTCTTTAGTAAAGGGTGCATCTTAACATTTTATAAAATATTTAAGATACTATATTGCACTTTAATAATTTAAAAACGGTATTAGTAATATTTTCAATTCTAATAAAATTATGTTTGTATCATTTTTTAATAATTATATGTAACAACCCACTCCCGTTGGATCCGAACCTGATATCGATGGTGATGCCCGAGTCCGTGCCCCGCGAGAATGGTGTGCCACATCACTAAACAATTAAACTTGGTATACTTTTTTTTAATCCAAAACATAAGGTACAGAAATTCGGTAATCACAATATTCCACTTTGTTAAAAACCATTTGATGCAACATGAGGAAATTAACAGAAATTTTTATTAATCACTTGGGGCCCATTTCAATTTCCAAATACAAATCATATCATTCATTATCAATGTCTCAAAATTATCACAAAGTGTAATAGTCGATTAAAAAATTTCAAATTGTAATACTTGAATACAATAATAAAACAATTTACGAAAAATACAATAAAATAAACAAACACAATGCAGACGCGAACTCATCCCGATCTCTTCTCTCTTTCCTATGCAATAGATATACTCCCGTTACCTAACGGGATATTCTTCTGAATCCTGAAAAATAATTGCAAATTTTGGGTGAGTTTTGCGAACTCAATGAGTGACCATCATCGATGGTCCACTCAAT
>JANQBM010000007.1:17319850-17367547 GCA_025594535.1 Erythroxylum domingense | reverse complement strand
TGTTAAGTGATGTGACATGCCACCTTCGCGGGGCACGGATCCGGATATCACTGTCGATATCGGGTTCGGGTCCGGCGGGAGTTGGGGTGTTACATCTAGGACATACTGGTACGTCTAGGATGTGTCCTTTCCTTGTGTGCCCTTCGGGTCCCCATAACAAAAATTGTTTAGTTATATGATTAAAATAATCTAAAACATGATTAGGTTGTTTGAGTATCAGTTAAAGTGTAATTTAAATTAGAAAAGGGATAATTTATTTAATTTTTGAATTTAATCCTAAGACTAAATTAAGCTATGTTAAATATGAAATAATGTATTTCTATTTAATAGAGATATTAAACATAATTTTAAAATTATTTTAAAATTCAAAATCATAATTATGTTAATTATTTTTAACGTGATTAAGATTAATAATTAAATAATTCCTATTTAAATTAGATTGAAATTATTTACTTAGATTCCTTTTAATTACAAAATGTTTTCTTAAGTAATTTCTAAAATTGTTTCTTAATTAAAATTCATTTATTTCAATTTGATTGAAATAAATTTATTTTTATTTAGAGAAATATTATTCTATTTATTTATAAATTATTTTATTATAAACAATAAGATTCTTGATTTAATAGAAATGATATTTTTGAATAAATTTGAAAAAGTATTTTTATTTATTAATTGAGAAAACGTGTTTTCCTTAATATTTTTAAAAATAATTTTCTAATTTATTTTTGGAATATTTTTTAATTAGTTAAAAAACCAATATCCAAATAAATAATGTAAAGGACTTTCTTAACTAAACTAAAAAGCATTTTATTTAATTTTAAAAGTAGTTTCCTCAATATTAGAAAATAGTTTTCTAATTAAGAAAAAATAATTTCTAATGAAAACAGAAATAGTTCTTTAATTGGATTAAAATGTCTTACTTATGTAATTCTAATAAGTAAGAAGTATAATTTATTGAAATTTATTTTTAGTTAATTTTTTAAAGGAGTAAAGATAATTGAAAATAATTTCCATTTAAATTTGAAAAATTATTTTCAAATCGAATTAAAATTTCTATTTAAGATAGAAATTTAATTCATTTAGGAATCAATGAGTTTAACATAATTCAATTATCTAATTATCCAAAAAGTTTAAAATATTATTTTAGATTATGAAAATCAATAACTAGAATAAACTAAGCTTGATATTTTATGCACATAATTTGATTATGAGTGCATAAATTGCATGCTTTATTTATATGTTTGAAATATATATTGGATGCATGTTGAATTATATATTTTACATCCAATCTTGTGTTTGATGAGACTAATAACATTAAATATCTTATTATAATATTAAGTACAGGGTTTAAACATGATTATTACTTTCCATTAGTATAAAATAGACTAGATTTATGTTTATTTTTAGACTTGTTGAGTAAACTCAAGGCTACTTTAGCTTGAATATGTTTAGATTTATAACAATAGGTTATATTTAACTAAATATGTATGATTTAGACGACTAAATTCATAATTATATGAATTTAGAGGCAGGGTTAGGAATAACATATAAGATATATTTTGGTAAGAGTTGTCATCTAATAGAACTAGGAGTCACATGAGACGTGATAAATAGCATTTTTATTTACCTAATTTAACTTCTGTTGATTTGTTGAGCAAACTCAAAATCAACTAAATTTGAATGAGAGCCTAGCTAATTAGAGCAACATTTTTTAATAATAGTGAGAGTCATTATTTCAAATAAATAGTAAGATTAACGAAGTGCATAACTAAAGTCCTGATCTTATTTAGTAATCATGGCCAATAACCAATTACTTGTTTTTCTTATATTGATATTTTGTTCTAAGTAAAAATTACCCTTGTTTAGTATAGTTAATACTAAGTTATTAGTGAACCAAATTTCTTAGACATGAGTTAAGTTTAAGAGGAGTTCTCAAAGTTTGATAAAAAAAAGTTTTATGTTTATTATATAATTTTGCTATTAATTCTTATTGAGGATTTGATGGCAAAGTTTTAAAGATATATTAACAAAATATCAACGATAAAATGTATGGACATTTTAAGTTGACTAATGTCTTATAAAATTTGATGACAACATTTAAGATGTATGTCAACACCATAATAACATGAGGCAAATAGTTGCATTGAGTAGGATGAAAGGTATAATACCATGATGGAATTGTTTTTACTCAAATGTAGCCTACTAAAAGCATAAATATGGACTACAATTAAAGACGTTTGCTATAGTATAATAATAGTTGTTATTAGAAGAAAAATGATTACATGAATTTTCTTACCAATGTGTGATATGATAAAGATCATACATATTTCTATTTCATACTTATGAATATATGATACTAAATATGGATTCAACACTACCATAACATTCAAGGTGTGATAATAAATAGATTGTCAAGTAAAAGTAGTTGATTCAATCTTACACAAATAGTTTGCATATGTTGGATCAAAGGAGACTTATGCTTAATGTAAGTGATAAGAATAAAAAATTAGATAACCGAGACTATCTTTTTATGCCATGTTGGTTAAATCAATATAATGAGAATCATAAAGTTACATATAAGGATATATATCCTTTTGATTATGAATCTTATGAAACCTATGAAACTTGTTGGGTATATATATGATATGATATGATGGAAGTGATAAAAATTTATGAATGGATGATACTTATATTTCATTATATTACTAATTACTTTATGTGACATAGTAATATGTATTAAATTAAAAATGATTTCAAGTTTTGAAAAGTTTAAAGTATTTAAATTTAAGTAGAAATTAAGCATTGAAAATACTGAAGCACTTCAATAAGATCGATGTGGTGAGTTTTAAATCTTTGGTTATTTTAAGGAATGAGATCCTCTAGTAAAAACCTTCACATTTCATCATAGTATAGATTTGAGTAAGAAGTAAAATGCAATATGAGATGTTGAATGATGAGATATTTATTTCTTCTATAGCTAAGCCTAGTGCTATAACTTACTTTCAAAATTTCTAATTAAATCAATTAGGAAGATTTTATATTAGATATGAAATGGTAAGACTTCAAAAGAGTCCAAGTAAATGAGTTTTAGATGTGATGCTTAAAGCATGTATTATTCTATAAGTTTAGAAATAAATCTAACAATAGGTTATAAGATATCCAAAATTTTGGTTATAATCTTACAGACCATATTGAAATTTTTTTGGTTTCAATGTATACTTATAGGAGAACGGTCCTTAAGATAATTAGTGATAGCAAGATGAAATTTTAAAGGTTCAAATATGATTACAATGCAACCAATTTGAACTAGTGCCTTTATTAATACATTTGATGTGTAGTTGAAAGACTAAGAGACGTAGAAAGATTCACTTTCATGATGAATTCAAAGAGTTTATTTTGGAGATGATTGTGAATTTATCACATCTAAAAGAAGACTAATAGGAGTTTAATTTTTCTCTTCAGTAGGAGTATGTAAAGGCATCTTGTTCACATAGAACAACAATTCACATTTTCAATTGTTAAAAATATAATTTTCCAAGAACAACTCTTGTTGGATGCGAAAACTTAACAACTTAATTATGTGAATTAAATTTACAGATACAAAAATTGTTTACCTATTATATTCCAAATACAAAGATAATGTACTAAAGGTATTTAATATTTAAGATGTATGATACTTAAATGAAGCACTAATGATATCCATTATTCTTTATATGAGTTGATATTTATGTTTAAGGTTATATGGATATTAACTTTAGAAGTAAATCCTAGTTAAGGTATAGTTTACTTGGAATAATATTATTTTTAGATTGAAAAGGTTCCAATGTAGCATTAATTACTGCAACAATAATAACAACAACTCCTGGTAGAAATCTTGTTGACACGCAGGATCTGGGGAGGCCCAATAGTATGCAATCTTCCCACTAACTATTGGAGAGATTGTTTCTAACTGACTCACATGAAGAGGGGAAAAAAGGAATAAACAAATAAATAATAGGAAAGGAAAAAATAAAAATAAATAAAAATAATGTATTGTAGAACATAAGGGTAACTAGGCCTGCAAAAGGAGTTAAAGTTTCGTAACAAATCCAAGTATGTATATAAGTAGTTCCTATTAATTATGACGACAATTAAGATGAAAGTTATAAGACTTAAACAAGTGCTCACTATCGAAGATCTTATAGAATTCTCTCATTAAACCACAGCTCCAATAGTATCATGATTGTCATATAAAGATATGGTATAAGGTAGTAAACGATTAGCTTAATACAAGTGGGAGATTGTTAGTTGGTTATAGTTTAGTGACATAATCATTTAAAGGCATTATTTATCTTATGCATATTACATGGACATGATAAAGTCCATGGTATAAATGTACATTAAAAGTGAAATTATGATGAGATCACAATTATAAGATTCATATTTTATTTATGTACTATCATTAAATTGTTCATAGTCATTGTTCTTTTAAGACTGGACATTAATAGAGTACATATTATGTTTTCCTTGTGAAGGAAATATTCGATCTATGGAGATACTTAAACAAACAGGTGGGTATTTATTAGAGAATAAGTTCACTGATCTAACCTCACATGAGAAATCTACTTAGAACATTACTTTTATGTTTTTATAAATTCTGCTTGTGATGATTGTATCACTGATCTTTTGACTTAAGATTACCAAAATTTCTCATATAGGGATTGTTTTGATAATTCTTATGACTTATTTTAGTCAAGGGTAGCTCAATTGGTAATCATTGGATATAGTTAGAACTATATAGAGATAATTAAGTGATCAATATAAGATTTATCATCCTAAGGTGATTAGGGATAATGTTCTGTTGTTCTCAATTAGTATTGATTCAGGAAATCTTGGCCAAGGTATAATGACGCTTTGAAAATATTTTTCAAATGTCATTAATTAAATCAATTGCTAATGGTAGAGAACTAATATGATTGGATTCAAATAAAGTAGACATTAATTCTACGCGCTATGTTTAATTAGAACATTGTATGATAAAATGATTGAATTATATGAAAAATGCACGAAAAAATTATTCAAAATTACTTTGACATTCCTAAATATTTTGGTAATCATTATGCATTACTAAATGTCAATCTTGATCTATGGATATAAATTATTTAATTAGAGAATTGAAGATAAATTAAAGGAGTTTAATTTATATAATCCTAAATATGTTTTAGGGTTATAATTTTTATCTATTGTTAACCTATTTGAGAACTTAATGGGCCACATACAAAGAATACATTGAAGAGAGAAAAGGTTTTTATTCAAGTTGGACTTGATTGTAAAGTTTGAGAAACTTTATGATTAAACATGAGATATTTAATAAATAACAATCAATATGAGATATTAGATCTTATTTGAGCCTAATTGGTATTTAATTAGAACTAATTGTAATTCTAATTAAAGTTTAATTGAAATTAGAATTTAATTTTAATTAAATTACTAAATGTTCAAAATTTATTATAAATAGGCTTAAACCTTATGTGAGTCAACACTCTTTACTTAACTCTCTCTACAACAGTTGCAGAGTTCTCCCAACTTATTTTGTAGATATCGTTAAAGGATGAATACTTGTGTGGTTGTTATGGTTAATATGAGTTAATTTCAGAATCGGTTGGAAGAAAATGATAAGAAAAATATGAAACTCCACAACAAGATATGAATTATGATTCGTGCTTTATTATATTTTATATGTTATTCATGTTGCAGGATTTCAGTAATCTTGATTTTCAAGATTTCGTACAACGTAAGTTTCGTAATTTAGGGATCGATTGTTGGAGGACAATTCTATTGATGCTAGGGTGAAATTTTGGATACAGGCTCCAAATTGGGATAATTACCCTCCCTCCCGGTCTCATATCATTCCTCGTTGCAGCCCCAAGTTGACACTTAGGATCACTATATATGGCTAAAGCATCCCTCAAGAAAGTTCACAAACTGGTATTGTAAAGAATTAATTAGGCCTAGGGGCACAAAGATATAGTGGTACCCTATTGTTTGACACAAGGCCCTACTGCCCAAGATCTCTTTCCTTTTAGGGCTTGCATTCTTTGCAGAGACTACTCCTTACGTCTTTTCTTAGTGCAAATACTCAAATTGGGTTTAGGATAAGGTGCAGGATTATTAATATTGATGACGACTAGTACTACTACGCCTATTATATATAAAAATTTATTTGTTAAGTTAATTGTAATAAAATTTTATTCGATGTTGATAACTGGACTTTAGTTACTTCACACCAATCAGAATCAATAAAATTTGTATAAGATTGAGTTACATATATTGAACCGATATAACAGTATTCTTGCGTAGAAAACATACTCGAGTGATATTTATATACTTAGACTTAAAATAATTTATTCTTACAGCTTCTTTGAAAGGTAGATTCACGAAAAGACTAGCTGATTTTCGAAGCTCATAAAGACATCTACTTTTGCTAAAAACTGTGTTAATTAGTTATATAATATTTTAATAAATTAAATTATAAAATTGTTTCAAGTGATTGTTTGAGAGTAAAGATTTTATATTTTAAGATTTTAGAGTTTTCAAATTATAACAAAAAGGAATAAACTCAGAAACTGTGAACTACGGGCACGGGCACGGGCTAACAAGAACGGCCGAAGAGACAGTATCACGGCAGAGCTCAAAATTCAAACTATGGCGTGGCGACAAGTGATCAGAAGCGCAAAGGAAGTTGCGAATCCAGCAGCACCTGGGTTCTTCAAGTTCTTCTCTAAATCCCCAAGTTATATTGGTAACTCAGTTGACTTCACCCTTGTGAGTTTGGTTTCTAGGTTTCTTTGGGTTCTAAATTAGAGAATATAGGAGAGTTATTGGTTTTTGTGGTTTTGTGTAATATTGATATGGGTTTTAGTTAGAATTGCAGAAAAGGGGTTATCTTTATGTTCCGTATCGTTTCTTCCGAACATCTTTTTTGGTTGGGACAAATGAGTGTTTTATTACGCCTTTATTCCAAAATGAAAGAGTTTTTACATCTCGTTTTCCAGCGATTCAAATCCTCTAACTATGGATATACTAGAGGCTGTGATGGATGGACATCAAATTGTATCCGTACAAGTTAACCTTTCATTGCTTGAGTAGACTCCGGAAAGGACGTCTAACTAATATCATTCTACACTAAGTAAGCTATGGTTTTTGTTTTTTAGGAGTTGTTCTTCAATCAAAATTCTACACACTTGCTGACAATAGATTTGCCTCTTGGCATACCTTATAGATGATGCTTGGGATTCATCCCGCATCTTTATCTGTGCATGGCTCGGACAGTGAATTTTGGAGTCACAGACAACTTTGAGTGGATAGCTATTGTTATGGACATCATGTGGATGTCCGTTATTCTGCCATAATTAAGTAGTTTATCTACGCATGACAATTTTTTGTTTGCATGTGATGTCATGAAATTGCAACATAGATCCAACTCCAGATGAAATTTTTGGCAAATTTGAGAATTCAATACATTTAGCTCATCTAGAAGGTAGGTTGATGTCCAAGCCATCCAATGAGAGCCGGACACCATAAGGAGGATATAAATATAGCATATGATTTAAAATGGCTCCAATCTCCGAATATCTTGATCCTGTGTCACCTGTTTGTGGGGGATTGGATAGAGTCGCCCTAAAAACTTTTTTTTCTACTTCTTTTATGTTGAATTCCCATTTCGAGGAAGGGCTTGCATTTTTGTTGTATCTCCTTAGTTATTAGTTGCTAGAGAATAGATTAACTTAGGAGAGACAATTTCTGAAATGACGCGTATTTTCTGTTGTAACTGAGGTGATTTTGATTTTTCTAGAATGATAACCTAGAAGATGTTGGAAGCAACGATGAGTTCTTTGGTTGGATATTCTAGAAGCATGTATAATCTATTCTTCTAATAGTTCAAGATTGAGGGGAATTTGGATATTGAAGTGATTTGAGTTTCAATTTTAAAGTGATTTGCCTTTGAGTGGACATTTTGTTTTCTTATAGATGGATTGCTGTTGATAGTAAATTTTTATTAATATCTCTTGTTCAGAATTTAGAAGCATGTTAATTAATGAAAAACATGCATGAGAGAGTGACTAATGTATTGTTTTGAATGCAGTAAAGGTTGGAATTCCGGAGTTTTTAAATGGAATAGGGAAAGGAGTTGAAAGCCATGCAGCCAAGCTTGAAACTGAGATCGGCGATATTCAAAAACTTCTTATTACACGAACGTTGAAGCTCAAGAAACTAGGCATCCCGTGTCAACATGTAATTCTTTTGAATCTATTATGCATTTTGAAAGTATTCATGGTATCCTCTTTGTCTGTATGTCTCTCTGTTTGGTACAATTATGTGCTTGTCATGATAATTGCACTTTACTGTTTTTTCATGGCATAAAAGTATTGGTGCATTGAAACTTGCATTTTGTTTATATGTACTAATGGTCAAAAGTTTGTTAGGAAATCAAAATGATTGTGGGAGTTGTCCAAACAAGACAAGTGAGGGAATTGTATGGGATTTAACCTGTTTCCAACACCTGTAGCATTAGGTTGGTGAATCAAATGATGTCGACGAGTTGCTGATTTAACATCTCATAATCTGTGAAGTGTCAATCCATTTGTTTTGTGGTACTTGGGGGATCACGTGATGTAAGTTAGCGGGTTACTATACTTCTACAGATGACTACTTTTATATGCCTGCAAATTTGTAACGTATGCTTAGAATTGTTGAGATTATTATGCTTAAGTACATAAAACTGTTGGCACCATGTTGTGTAAGTCTATGGTTTCCTAGATAGCTAACATTTCAACATTTCTAAAACTTCCAAGTCTGAAATATGTCTGATTTTGAAAACCTAGAAAACTTATGCTAGTTAAACTTAGAATTATAGGCATAATATTTATTTGCATGAATAGGATCTATGGCATTTTCTGCTTTTCTGTGACTTTTCATTACAGTCTCATTGTTCTTTCCTTGGACGCCCATTTACCTTTTAACCTGTTAACCCTAGTTATTTCAAATCCAGTGGTAACAGCATGTTAAGCTTTTACTCATGTAAATTCTATATTTTGGGATCTTGAAGTTGGAGAACTTAGAATCAGAATTTGATTTGCTGGTTTATTTTTGCAGAGGAAGCTGATATTGGACTATGCCCACAAGTACAGATTGGGACTCTGGAGGCCTAGGCTTCAACCTGTGAAAATCAAATAAGACCTCCATGATGTTTTTGTACGTTGGAAAGCGTCACTGGTCCACGTTTGCTGCGTGAAATTGAAGTTTTGAAGAGTTGAAACAAATGACGGGTGATCATTGTCCTATTTGCATACTCTTGTGAGCTGGCCTTTTAAGTTTCAAATTATTCATGATTTGCTGAATTGGTGAAGAAAAGGATTGTTGGTATAAGACTAGCTAGCTTTAGGAGTACGTTAGATTGTTAATTTAGTGGTATAATCTTGTGGAGAGCATAGGAGATCGTTTGATGATGAAACTGATTTTGACCAGTTATTAGAAATAAAAAATTTCTAGATAAATATTTCTATTTTTGTGTTTTCTTCTCCCTTGAAGTGGCATTCAAATGATGGCAGAATTAAATCTACAGGATCCTTAATCTTGTTTCCTCATCTTCCGCGGGCCTTTCGATTCTTATTCATCTGCTTTCTTGCATTTTCATTGTCCTCCCATCTTTGCCTTCAACATCAAATAAAACGTCTTCTAGGTAAACCTAAAGCAATTGAATTGCCTCTACCGTGGTGATAATGTAGGACTAATCACGTTCGTAATCCCACTTCATGGCCCATTCAGGCAACTATATGCTAAGCGTACAAGGTATTGGCATGGCAGCTTTTTGGCTAGACCTAGGCTTCGACAAGACTCTACGGGGCTCCCGCAACTCCAAACTGTCAAGTCTTTTGATTGCGGAAAGGCACGTTGATTAAGGTTTTTAAGAGTGAGGACGACGAAAACTCAGCAGTCTCATTATCAAACAGGGAAACAAAATGTGGAGACTAGAGTACAAGCTCGTAGTCAGTATGCAGAATTTTCCATGAAAAAGGTTACAACATGTCTTCTAGAAAAACTCTTCAACTTGATAACAATAAGAGATTCCTTTCTTTGTCACATTGAATTCAATTTCTCCGTGAAGCTCTATGAATGCAACAAGCCAATACGCCCTTCAAATCGGTCGACAAAACCGTAAATAAAGTCATCACCATTCTCTGTCTTGGAAATATGAAGTTGCTATGATCTCCATGTATCCTGCTGGTTAGATACTTAGAAGTTAGATACCCCGAAAGTACAGAACACATGATGTTCATTCAGCAAACGAGGATACCACTCTAAATGGGGATTGGATAATGGTCGTCTTAATTTTGTTGCAAGGATTTATGTTTTCCATGATTCAAGACATTGGAATTCCGGTAAATGCAAACTCCTGAACAGCAACCGGAGCAAACTCTTGCCATGGCTTTAGAAGTCATCCCCTAAAATAGAGAGAGGAAAGTGTTATTTTATGCACTTGCAGCTAATCAGTATAATTGCAATTTGATGTATGAAATTATTATTTAATTAATAAGAAACATTCTTTATCTTTGTTTATTAAGTTAATTACATTTAATGTTTTAATACTAAAGGTAAAATCCTTGAAATAATTACTGTGTAATTGAAATTATAATGAAATTATAATTGTGATATTCAATTTACATTTATATATTGTTTCTAAATGTTCTTAGTTGTAGTTTCATCAATACGGGATAGTGTTAAAACAATAAAACTAGCACACATTATGTTTCCTT
Organism: Erythroxylum domingense; assembly: GCA_025594535.1. NCBI lineage: Eukaryota > Viridiplantae > Streptophyta > Magnoliopsida > Malpighiales > Erythroxylaceae > Erythroxylum > Erythroxylum domingense. Next base: position 17,356,751 of record JANQBM010000007.1, on the reverse strand, counting down.
CTTATGAAGAAAGTAATTGATCTCATAAATTAAAGGATAGAGATACTTATACTAATTATGGGTAATTATTAGAGAATGAGTCACTGAACTGACCAAAATATCAAATGAAATATTACTTATGTGCCTGTAGATTTTCTTATAATAATAGTTGCATAATTGATTGTTAGACTTGAGATTACCAAAAGTATGAGAATTACTATATTTTGATGTTACTTATTAATTTTCATATGATAATTCAGTCGGTAGTACTTGAATGCAGGATGAACCATATGAAGAAAGTTGAGTAAGTCAATAAAGGATTAATCACTGTAAAGCAATTAAAGAGAATGTTATACTGTTCTTGATTAGTAGTGATTTATGAAATTCTTTAGCCAGAGTGAATTGAAATTTGAAAAGACGTTTTCAAATATTAATTACTAATTAGTAAGAGCGAATATGATCGAATGAAAAGAGTAGACATTATATCCATATTCTGTTCAATTGAAACATTGGATGAAGAAATTATTAAATTATACATTATAACTATACATTGATAGGTTAAGTAAAACCACTTTGACATTCATGATATTTTGGTTTTCATCACATGTTGCTATACGTTAATCTGGATTTATGATTATAATTTATTTAATTGGAGAATTAAAGATAAATTAAAAGGAGTTTTAATTTATTTAATTATAATTGTGAATTAGAATCAGAATTTATAATCATTGCTAACATATTAAGAACCCAATGAGTCACATTAAAGAGTAATTTGTGAAAAAAATCAATTTTAATTAAGTTGAACTTAGTTATAAAGTTTGATAAACTTTAGGAATCAATTATGAGATATTTGATTTTATTAAAATTGAATTAATTATAATTAAGGAATTTAATTTTAATAAAAATTACAAAACCTTAATGCTTTTTCTATAAATAGGAATAAGCAGCAGAGAGCTAACACTCCTGCTTAATTCCTTTCAAAGTGTTGAGAAGTTGCTTTATGGATACCATTAGAAGCTGGACAAGTGCACAGCTTGTAGTTGACACGATCAAAAGCTTTCGAAGGATTTCAACGAGAAAAGGAATAAGGTATGATTTCTTATTTTACGATTCGTGTTTTTGTTCAAGTTATTCGATTATTGAGATCCTATCAGAAATCATAAAAATTTTATTCTGTTGCACTCGTGATTCAATCATGTTTGGTTTCTAACGGTAGTATCAGAGCCACCTTTAATTGTTTAACTTGAATTAAGTGCTTGGCTATTTGATAAATGATTAAGGTTTTAAACCTATAATTGATTTTATTTTGCGATTATTCTTATCTGTTTCTGGAAAATTGTTTTTTTTGAATCCCTCTCCTTATGTTCTGCCTTCTGAAAAATGTTTTCTGAATCCCTTTACGTATGGTTATATTTGTCTTATGTTTCTGAAAACATGTTTCACTTCTCTTTCTGGAAATTGCTTTCTCTATGCCTTTATGCTTATGCATATGTTCTTGCGTTCTGAAAAACTTATTGTGCATGTGTTGATTCTGGAATCTCTAGCATCTCTATATGCATGAATAATTTTGTTTTACTTCTGTTTATACAAATGTTGCTTCTTTGTGTCGCTTATTTCTGAGTGTGTATACAGTTTCATCACCAGCGGCGAACTACCGCTAGTTATGAATTAAAAACAATGGCGAATCGTGAACCAAATGATTAACCGATGGTGATTCACGTCTCCATTGGTAATAGGCGTTAAATCGCCCATAAGAAAAAAAGCTATAGCGAGAGCGTGATGAACCAATGATTGGAAGGAGGTAGCATGGAGGCACGACACAGGTGCTGGCGTGAGGGAAGTAGATGGGAGGTGGTCGTTGGGTGCACGTAGCCCACTTGTCTGGAACAAGTCTGAGCAGATGTGATTAGCGCGTGTAGTCTTCCTGTTGATTGCGGGCCTGTGCACTACAATCAACCTTTGACGCAGGTGCACTCCTCCTTGTTTTATTTGATTTTATTGATTTTAAAGCCTTAATTTCAATTAAATTAGTTTAATGAATATTAAATTATTTTATATTCTTAATAAAATTGAAAAAATGCTTTTCCAAATTTTGAAAATTGTTTTCAAGGATAATTTTTATTAAGAATATTTTGAAATTTAGTTTAATTTTTCAAAAGTTGAATTATTAAATTAAATTAGTTATTAAATCAATAATTAGAATCAAGCAAACATTTTTGAATAATTTCTTTCATAATTAGATTATGTTTGAAATTATAAATATAATGAGATTATATTATTTTGAAGAGACCAAAATTTTAAATCCCTCAATTAAATATTAAGTACAAGTTAGGAATGTAATAGTTACCTTCTATTATTTAATTATAAAACTAGAGTTTTATTTATTGCTTGATTTGTAGAATAAACTCAAGGTCAATTTAACCTGGATATGTTTTATTTAAAATTAATGAGTCCTACTTAACTAAATTTGTATGATTTGGATGGGCAAACTCATGATCATATGAAATTAGAGGCAGGGTTAAAAATAATATATATGGTATATTTTGGTAAAGACCTGTCACTTAACATTCTAGGAGTCACATGAGATGTGATTGATAAAGATGTTATCTACCTAATTTAAATTTAGTTAGTTTGTTGAGCAAACTCAAGATCAATTATTTTTTAATAGGATCCTAACCTATTAGGAAATTATTTGATAGTTTCTCGATTTAATAGTGCGGGCTATTATTTTGAATAAAATAGTGGGAGTAATCAAATATTTTTAAAGTCCTTATTTTATTTGATTTTGGATATAAACTAATACTTGTTCCTTTTATGTTTTTAGGTTATCGAGTCAGAAGATGAGTATCAACCTGATATTGAGGAGCATCATGGATGCTAACAAGCTAATTGGACCTAACTTTTTAGACTAGTTTCCAAACTTGAGAATAATTTTCTGGCAAGAAAAGAAGTTATATGTTCTTGACACCCCTGCTCCACAAGAGCCTAGTTCAAATGTAGCTGATGAAGTTTGGGAAAGGTATCAACGTTATATTGATGACGTTGAACAAGCCACATGTGTGATGTTGACTAGCTTATCTCTAGAACTTCAGAGGCAGCATGAGAACATAAATGCACCTACTATGATTCTGCATCTTAAGGAGTTGTTTGGTGCATAAAATAGGGTAGAGTAGTATCAATTCTCCAAAACACTATTTCAATGCAAGATGACAGAAGGTTCTTCAGTCAATCTGTACGTGTTGATTGGGTGTATTGAAAAATTAGCCCAATTAGATTTTGTCATGGATTATAAGTTAGGCGTTGACCTGGTGTTGTAGTCTCTCGGTTTAAGTTTTTCGCAGTTTGTTATAAACTTCCACATGAACTAGAAGGACATATCACTGTCCAAACTGTTGAACATGCTTAAAACTGCGGAAGGGTGCCTTAAGAAGGAACCCAGTTTCATACTTATGGATTCTTCTAAGAGCAAGAAAAATAGCTTTAAGAAGAATATAAACAAGAAACAGAAGGCTTCTACTAATGTAGTAAAGCCCAAAAGAGTTATCAATAAGAAGAGCAATAACAAGGGCACATACTTTCTCTGTAGAATCAATGGACACTAGAAGAGGAACTGCCAATATTATTTTGCTATCCTGAAAGATAAGAAGCTCAAAGAAGCTATCTCTTCAGGTACGTTTATGATTAAGATCAATCTTTCTACTTCTGTTTCACATACTTGGGTATTAGATACTGGATGTGATTCTAATATATGTAATAACATGAAAATGTTAACATGAAGTAGATTGTTTAGGAGAGGCAAACTGGACCTATAAGTTGGCAATGGAGCAAAAGTTGCTACATTAGCTTTAGGAACTTGTATTATAGCTTTGCCTTCTGGCCTTATACTAGAACTAAATAATTGTTATTATGTTTTAGTTATTACAAGAAACACCATTTTTATTTCTTATTTAGACTTGAATGGATTTGCTTTATCATTAAGAATACGAGTTTATCTTTTTATAAAGATGATGTTTATTATAAATCTGAATTACTTACAAATAGTTTGTATGAATTAGATCTTGAAAGGCTAGTTCTTAACATAAATAGCAAGAAAAGAAAGTTAAGTGGTTAAAATCCATCTTATTTATGGCATTGTAGGTTAGGTCATATCAACGAAACTATAATTACAAAGTTATATAAAGAAGGATATTTGGACCTTTTTGATTATGAATAATATGAACTTGTGAATTTTGTTTGTTGGAAAAGATGACCAAATTACCCTTTAGTAGAAGGGGAGAACGTGTCAGGGGGTTACTAGAGCTAATACATTTAGATGTATATGGGCCAATGTCCACTAGTGTAAGGGGTGGATTATCATATTTCATTACGTTTAAGGATGATCGTTCTAAATGTGGTTACGTGTTCTTGATGAAACAAAAGTCTGAATCATTTGAAAAGTTCAAAGAATTTAAACTTAAGGTTGAGAAACAAACTGGTAAAAATATTAAGACACTTAGATCAAATTGAGGTAGGGAATACTTAGACCACGAGTTTTTTGGTTGCTTAAAAGAGAATGAGATTCTCTTACAATAGAATCCTTTTGCAACTCTAGTGCATAATGGAGTATCTAAGAGGAGAAATCATATATTATTAGATATGGTATGTTCCATGATGAGTTATACAACCCTTCCTATCTCCTTTTGGGGATATGCCATTGAAACTATTGCTTACCTTCTAAACAAAGTTCTGTCCAAATCGGTTGACAAAATACCATATGAGATATGGACTGGTAGAAGATCGAGATTGTCAAACTTAAAGATTTGATGATGTGATGCTTATGTGAAGCGTATTATATCTGATAAGCTTCAAGCCAAATCAGATAAATGCAGATTTGTGGGGTATTCGAAAAAAGTTTTGGATGTCAATTTTACCATGTTTTTAATCAAAAGGTGTTTGTCTCAAGACATGTTACATTATTAGAAAGAGAATTTATTCTCAAAGAAAATAGTGGGAGTGAGGTAAAACTTAGATAAGTTCAAGAGCCATTAAAGTCAAGACAGAATAAAAACCTCAAGTTGATACATATGACGTACAATTGAGGGTTGAAGAGACACATAATCCACGATGCACTAGTAGGATACGTCGTGCCCCTACTAGATTATATCTACATATTAAGCAGGAGAAGGATAATGTATCACTCATTTATAATGAGCCTATTGCTTTTAAAGAAGCAATGTCTGACACTGATTCTTTAAAATGGCAAGAAGCCTTGAGATCTACAATGGAATCCATGTACACTAACTAAATATGGACTTTGGTGGATGCACTTAATGGTATTGTACCTATTAGATGCAATTGAGTTTTTAAGAGAAAAATAGACATGGATGATAATGTACGTATGTACAAAGCAAAGTTAGTGGCTAAAAGTTACAAACAAAAACAAGGAGCTGATTTTGATAAAAACCTTTTCACCAACAGCTGTGCTCAAATCCATAAGGTTCTTATTGGCTATAGCCACATATCATGAATATGAAATCTGGTAGATGGATGTCAAAACAACATTTCTCAATGAAATGCAGGAGGATGTGTATATGATACAACCTAAAGGTTTTGATTCCAAGAGATTTCTTAATCAAGTATGCAAGTTGCAAAGGCCTGTTTATGGACTTAAGCAAGCATCACAGAGTTGGAACATCCATTTTGATGAGACAATCAAAGAGTTTGATTTTATAAAAAATATGAAAGAACTATGTGTCTATAAAAAGGTTAGTGGGAGTGCAATCATTTTCTTAGTATTATATGTGGATTATATATTGCTTATTGAAAACTATGCTTCAATCCATAAAGATTCGGTTATCGAAGAATTTCTCTATGAAGTATATGTGAGAAGCAATCTATATTTTGGGAATAAAGATCTATAGAGATAAATTAAAAAGGTTGCTTGGGTTATCCCAATCCACGTACATAGACAATATGCTAAATATGTTTAGCATATAGAATTTCAAGAGGGGATTCTTGCCTATGTCGTACGAGATTTCTCTCTCACGGAATATGTGTTTAAAGACGTATGAGGAGAAAGATAAAATGCATTGTTTTCCATAGCTTCAGTAATTGTATCAATCACGTATCTGATACTATGTACTAGACCAGATCTCTCTTATACTTTGAGCATAAAGATTAGGTTTCAAGATAATCCAGGTTAGTGTCATTGAACAACTATGAAAAACATCTTAAAGTACTTGAGAAGAACTAAAGATATTTTCTTGGTCTATGAAGGAGTTGAACTGAGATTTCAAGGATATCTGATGTTAGTTTCTAATTAGATCTTAATGATAGTAGATCACGGTTAGGGTATATTTTCACTATAAATGGCGGTGCGGTAAGCTGGAAGAGATCTAAACAATCAACCATTGCGGATTCAACAATCGAGGCAAAGTACATTCAGTGTTATAGGCGACAAAAGAAATGGTTTCGATCAAGAAGTTTATCAATGAACTTGGAGTGGTTCCTAGCATTGTTGAGCCTATAGTATTATATTATGACAATAACACTGCATAGGCAAAGGAACCAAGTTCTCATCAACGGTCTAAATATGTGATCAGGAAGTTTCGCTTGATCAGGGAGATAATGGAGTGAAAAGATAAAATATTGGAGCGAGTTCCCACTGAGAAGAATCTTGCAGATCCTCTCACTATGCCATTGTCTCAAAAGAGACATGATCGACATATAGATGGATATGATATTAGATACATAGGCGATTGACTTTAGTGTAAGTGTGACATTGTTAGTTTATGCCCTTGTAGCCAATTAATTAGATGAAATTTGATGTATGACATTATTATTTCGTTAATAAAAGGCATTTTTTATCTTTATGTATTAAATTAATTTCATGTGATGTTTTTATCAATGAACGTGGAGTGGTTCCTAGGGTTGTTGAGCCTATAGTATTGTACTGTGATAACAACAGTGCTATTGCACAGGCAAAGGAACCAAGGTCTCATTAATTGTTTAAACATGTACTCAGGAAGTTTCACTTAATTAGGAAGATAATGGAGTGAAAAGACATAACATTGGAGCAAGTTCCGACTGAAAATAATCTTACAGATCCTCTCATTAAGCCATTGTCTCAAACGACACATGATCGACATAAAGATGGATATAGTATTAGATACACAGACGATTGACTTTAGTGCAAGTGGGAAATTGATAGTTTATGCTCTTGCAGCGAATCAGTTAGATGCAATTTGATGTCTGACATTATTATTTAATTAATTAAAGGCATTTTTTATCTTTGTGTATTAAGTTAATTATATTTGATGTTTTAATACTGAAGGTAAAATCCCTAGAATAATTACTGTGTAATTGAAATTTTGAAGAGATTATAATTGTGAGATTCAATTTACATTTATGTATTGTTCTTAAATGTTCCTAGTTGTAGTTTTATCAAGATAGGACATTGTTGAAACAGTAAAACTAACACACATTTTGTTTCTTTCTTATGAAGAAAGTAATTGATCTCATAAATTAAAGTATAGAGATACTTAAACCAATGTGTGGGTGATTATTAGAGAATGAGTCATTAAACTAACCCAACTATAAGAATCCCAAATAGAATATTATTTATATGTCTGTGGAGTTCCTAATAATAATGGATGTATAATTGATCTTAGACTTGAGACTAACAAAGTATCTAGTATAGGAATTGTTGTGTTTTGATGCTACTTATGAATTATCCTAGGATAATTTATTCGGTAGTACTTGATTTTAGTATGAACCATATCGAGATGGTTGAGTAAGTCAATAAAGGATTCATCACTCTAAAGTAATTAAAGAGAATGTTCTACTGCTCAGTGTCATAGGCGACAAAAGAAACAGTTTCGATCAACAAGTTTATCACTGAACTTGGAGTGGTTCCTAGCATTGCTGAGCCTATAATATTGCACTGTGACAACAATGGTGTTATTGCACAGGAAAAGGAACCAATGTCTCATCAACGGTCTAAACTTGTACTTAGAAAGTTTCACTTGATCAAGGGGATAGTGGAGCGAAAAGACATAACATTAGAGCGAGTTCCCACTGAGAAGAATCTTGTAGATCCTCTCATTAAGCTATTGTCTCAAAAGAGACATGATCGACATATAGATGGATATGGTATTAGATACATATGCGATTGACTTTAGTGTAAGTAGGAGATTGTTAGTTTATGCCCTTGCGTCTAATCAGTTAGATGCAATTTGACGTTTGACATATTATTTAATTAATAAAAAGATATTTTTAAAATCTTTTTGTATGAAGTTAATTATATTTGATGTTTTAATACTGAAGGTAAAATCCCTAGAATAATTACTGTGTAATTGAAATTTTGAAGAGATTATAATTGTGAGATTCAATTTACATTTATGTATTGTTCTTAAATGTTCCTAGTTGTAGTTTTATCAAGATGGGACATTGTTGAAACAGTAAAACTAACACACATTTTGTTTCTTTCTTATGAAGAAAGTAATTGATCTAATAAATTAAAATATAGAGATACTTAAACCAATGTGTGGGTGATTATTAGAGAATGAGTCATTGAATTAACCCAACTATAAGAATCCTAAATAGAATATTACTTATATGTCTGTTGATTTCCTAATAATAATGGTTGTATAATTGATCTTAGACTTGAGATTACCAAAGCATCTCGTATAAGAATTACTGTATTTTGATACTACTTATGAATTGTCCTAGGATAATTTAGTCGATAGTACTTGGTTTCAGTATGAACCACTGGAGATAGTTAAGTAAGTCAATAAAGGATTCATCGCTCTAAAGTAATTAGAGAGAATGTTCTACTATTCAGTGTCATAGGCAGCAAAATAAACAGTTTCGATCAAAAAGTTTAACACTGAACTTGGAGTGGTTCCTAGCATTATTGAGCCTATAATATTGTATTGTGACAACAAAAGTGCTATTGCTGTAGTATCCCATCTCTCAAATTGTTGAAAGATTTAAAATGTTAGACTATTAAGTCACATGAGTGCATCATATAGAATAAATTTTGTACATTTATACAATGAGTTTATAATTGTATTCAAAGGCATAATAAGAGCATACACACATGAATTGTGAGTTACACAAATTGCACTTAATTGACATATTTAGGGGTATGAAACTAAAATGAATGTGATATGAGAAATGAATGTGCTTTTCCAATGTCATGTACTTTGGTTTACCAATGGCAAGAATTGATGGATTATCATCAGAAGAAAAGGATTTATCGCCCCCTGCCAACATTAATACCATCTAAACACAACAGCCCAACCCCTTTCCTAGTAGCCTGGGAGACATTCACAGATGCCCCAGTTCCCACCGTTGTACCTTATATTACCATCTGCCTGAGACCCGACCTAATATCTCCTTCTCCCACTTTGGATTCCTTCAGAAGGTCTTTAATAGAAGCAGCACTAGTTCCCCTCATCAATTTACTCTGCACATTAAACCCCCTGTGTCTCGCCGCCCTCAATAGTAGTGGTAGTTGAAGGAGCCTCCCGAGAAGGCGATCCCGCCACCTTCAACCCTAATACACAATGGACTGTAATGTCTCTCCCTTTGTGAGGAGTTTTACGCTTTTTTCCCATCCTACAAAACCCCACCAAGTCCAGTATTCTGCTTCCAAACAAACCAGATGTCAACCCCAGTGGTCCCGAATCATATAAACAACCTGCAAATACTAACCGAGTGCACAACAAGACAAAGAAACCAGAAGAGTGAAGGAATTAGTGTGCGGTGCTTAGGGGAAGAATCTCCTAAGGTAAGAGAGCTCACACAACCACACTGATAGCTCACACAATCTCCTAAAGAATTGCTGTGTTTTGAGGCTACTTATGAATTGTCCTAGGATAATTTAGTTTGTAGTACTTGGTTGCAATATAAACCATATGGAGATAATTGAGTAAGTCAATAAAGGATTCATCACTCTAAAGTAATTAAAGAAAATATTTTACTATTCTTCATTAGTAGTTATTTATGGAATTCTCTAACTAGAGTGAATTGATATTTGAAAAGGTGTTTTCGAATATCAACTACTAATTAAGAAGAGCGAATATGATTGGATGAAAAGAGTAAACACTATATCCATACTCTGTCCAATTAGAATATTGAATGACAAAAGGATTAAGTTATACATCATAAACAGGTTAAGTCAAACCACTTTGACATTCCTGATATTTGGGTGATCATGATATATTACTAGACGTCAATTTTGATTTATAATTATAAATTGTTTAATTAAAAAATTAAAGATAAATTAAAGGAGTTTTAATTTATCTTATTCTAATTGTGAACTATAATTATAATTTATAATCATTGTTAATATATTAGGAACTTAATGGATCACACATTAAAGAGCAATATGTGAAGGAAAAATCAATTTTAATTAAGTTGGACTTAATTATAAAGTTTGAGAAACTTTAGGGATCAAATATGATATATTTGATTATATTAAATTAAATTAATTATAATCAAAGTATGACTTTAATTATAATTAAGGAATTTAATTTTAATAAAAATTACAAAACCCTAATGCTTTTCCTATAAGTAGGAATAAATATCATGGAGCTAGCGCTCCTGCTTAATTCTTCTCAAACTGTTGAGAAGCTACTTTGTGGATAACAATAGAAGCTGGACAAGTGAACGACTTGTGATTTCAACGAGAAAAAGAATAAGGTACGAATTCTTATTTTAGGATTTACATTTTTATTCAAATTGCTCAATTATCAAGATCCAATCGAAAACTGTGAAAATTTTATTCCAGACTGGTTGGCCTTATAAATGACATGTAACAAGCAATGGACAAGTAGGAAAAACTTTGGTAAAGGGTGCATAAAATATGATTGAACTGGTAAAAGAAAATTTTCTACTATACAGAGTCTACATGCAAAATAGGAGAAAGAATTACAAAGAAATAAATGAAAATAAAATGGAAAGATTAGGATGCGAGAGTTCCTACCTTATGCAAATAAAAAATTTCCACAGAAACCAGGATAAGAAGCAATTTTGATTGGAAAAGCTGGAGCACTGAGTAGACATTTTCTTAGAAGAGGGAAATGGAATCATTCTCCTTCTTATACAAACAAAAGTGTCACTCTTTGAGGAGGACAGAGTGAATAAACCTGATGTTGAAAGTCCAAAATATTAAGCTCAACGAGCAGTTGGATGTTACCTCGAAAAGATAATTATGCAAAAGAAACAGAATAGTGATGAGCTGCCGAACCACATCCACATCCATTGACCAATCTTTAAGCTCAAAATTCCAAAAAACCAATCCTCAAAAGACCACCTGCCTAACGCAACGCAGCATCAATTTTGTATTGTTTTCTGTCATAGTAAAACCTAAAGAGCTGCACTCCAATGTGCCCATTGCACGATCGATTCAACCTTCCCATTTGTATACATGGAACGAGGAACCGAACAACTGATAAACATACAAACCAAAACAAGCATAAAGCCACAATCTCTGTTAGGCAAATTCATACAGTGAGTTCTTCATGAATCGAAAGCTCCATTTTATTTCCACGAGAAGCATAAATAAGAACAAATAACACCAACGCGCATTAAACTTCTTTAGTAAAATTTGGAAGGCTTTTCTTTATTCATGATTCTTCATATTAGTTTTTACAAATTGGTTGTAATACTAATACCCCTCTCACACATGTTCTTAACCTTTTGTAATCTAAAGAAGACTAATACGCGGCACAGAATCCTGATGCTACTTTTGAATAGATTCCTAAAGAATTAAGAGAACTCATAATCCAATCCTGGATTTGGTGATCTTTGGAAATTAACTCTTTCTCCTTCTCGGAGCTGATTTTGTAGCATGTAACATAGACTCCACTACCTGATCACGATTGTTCTAAAAGAGAGAGTTCAATGGATAGACGAGTGAGTACGTTTTAATTGCATGGAACTTAGGACTTGAATAGACCCCAACTCCCAAGTAAAGGAACTGTCGCCTGTCAGAATTAAGAGGGTCAAAGTTAAATTAATGTCATGCATGGTGGTAGGGAAATTGCACAAAATCGCAATTGTTTCACTTTCAGGACTGGTTTTGCGATCCAAACTCATAAACGACCTGATTCATTACAGGTCGGTAGTAATTAAAAGCCATAGCTAATCGTATAATTGAACAATTATGGTGTGAAGAGTTACTGTAAGCTTTAAAAAAGGGGAGGGGCCACACAAAATCACGATCTGAGACAACCATGAAGAAGAAGGAGCTATTACATACATGCGTTGTCCAAATGACAAATTAGGCTTTGAGGTCCCATCCTGTATGTAAGCAACTAAAGATTAGGATGTTGCGAGTGAGTCTCGTTTTGTTATGTGTCACAGAACAAGGAATCATTAAATGAACATGTGTTTATGTGCTTCTTCCCTCAGCAGAATCATGACATTTGGCTTTGCAAACTGCCAAAACCTGTTTGACATGTTGTCCTCTTTCTTCCTTTGTTCTTGGCCCAACCTAACCTTCCCATGTGCCTCTTCCTTGCTCTTGGCCCCTTCCTACTTTGTTGGTGGTTGGATTTTGCCAACTCAAAAGTGATTCCTCTATTTTGTCCTTTATTTGCTTAAGCTTATCAACATTAATCAACTCATTCTGTACCTTATATCACCACATCAACAATTAAGATTTCAATAGCTATAAACTTTAGCGTGTACAAAATGAGGCAAACAGCATTTCAACCTCTGATTTATCTGCACAAGTTTAGATAATTTTATACATGTCTATGTAGACTGAAGTTGCATATCAACATGTTAACTCAAAAGGTTGTGGTATAATACTACCTAATTGGCAGAAGAATATGCAATTACTAACACAACCTAGACAAGTCAGTTAGCGTGCCATGTGGATATTTGAAAGCCACGTGGCTCATACATGTCAGCATTGGATATCCCTCAGGAGGTGACATGCAGCATATCAACCAAGTACAAGTGTCATAATTTTAAAGGAAAAGTGAGCTTGAAAACAAAACTTCATGAAGGCTGCCTTTGAATTGACATTGTGCCCTTGTAAACCATTAAAAGGTTAAGCAATCTTCCATTGCTTAAGCAAATGTACTTTCAATGTTTGTCATTATTTCCTCTTGCCTTCAAGTCTTGATGGGTTATGTTGGTCCTTCAATAATCATAAATTAAACCAGTTCTTGTACCCAATTAGTCTAACATGTCAAGTGGGTTAGTGTTGCCGATAACAATTTCTAATCAATCAACACGGAAATGACCATAATTAACTTGTCTAGGACCTATTTTAATGCTTTTTGAAGTTTGAAGGCAATATAGACAGCTTTGTTTGTTTCCTAATGGAATGGAAGCTTTCGAGATTGAGGGCTATAGAAAGCTAAAACAAAATGCCAAACTTGGTTTGAAAATTCAATGTAGAAGCTAATAGCTAGGCATGGTCCCCTAAGGTTAATAATGGTGCCATCCCATTCTTAATCAAACAATAGTTACATAACATGAAGGCTTAACTTGAAAGAGACACCAATGTTTCTTTTTGGTGGCTTATGTGTTTCTCTTGATTAATAATTAAAACACCTTTCTTTTCTTAGTCTTCACATTCATTCCATGTGAACTAATGAGTACCTATTCATATAATATTTTCCTAAATGAAAATTAGTCTGAAGAAATTGTTTGGAATGGTTCTAACCTTGTGCGTAGTGTTTAATAGGAATAGTTGACAATGTACTTTTTCTTTTGTAATTCATAAAGCTTGTGAAAGCCAAAGAAAAAGAGAGCAGCTTCTTAAATAAAGAGCACATGGATGCATGTGAGAATGGGGTGAGCATTCATAATTTCAACGAAAAGGCACATAAAATAATCGAGAATGTGTGATTTGATGTACAAAAGAAAAATGCATACATAACATACGTGTTGCAAGTATGACCAATTTTAAATAAAATCCAAAACACTTAGTCATCTAGTTCTGGATAAGGACACTAGAAAAGTTATGAAATAATAGTCAAATTGAAAATGAAATAAAAAGAAAATAGTTATTATGAGTAAAAATAGCAGAAGAATAATAAGAGAAATGTCTTTTGTCTGTAGTCTGGAAAATGGCATGTGACAAGGGTTGGGGTTATAGAAACACAGGTTGATACGATCACATGGAAGCCACTCGTGGGGGATGGTGGTGGGGTGGGGGCTGCCCTGCCTGTAATGCACTGTAATGACTGCTGAGAGAGGTCAGGTCCGGTCTGGTGTGGTGTGGCGTTGCGTGGTGTGGTCAGGTCAGGTCAAAAATTGGGGTGAGTGTTGTGTTGTAGGGCCCAACCCATTTGACGCGCACATGTTGCTACTCTGTCTTTGCTCTCACTCACTCTACTTGTACGCTTTAACAGGACACATACTAACACACACTCTGGGGGGCCTGTCAAGGCACAGCCAGAAGAAGGAGGAGGAGGGGCTTTTTTCTTTTCATTGGTTTTTAACATCGCAAAGCAACCGCTTCTTTTCTTATTGTCAATAGAAGGTGGTGACTACTGAGGGGTAAATTATTGTCCAAAGAAAGTATATTGTTACAGTCGGATCTTGTTTTAATTTTCCTGTTCTAGAAAGGTATTTTATAAATAATTTAAAATAACAACCTTTTAAGAATTAAATAAAATTATACCTTTTAATTTCTAATTGACGAACGCTTACAAGTCACTTCCACCATGGATTTGGTATTTCCAAACAATGGTAGAATAAAAAGTACCTAACCTAACCCCCAACATTAATATCTCTTCTTATAATACATTTAAGTGTGCAATCTTATAAACCTTCTCCAACTAATGTTAAATTTTTCTCTCTCTTACTTTCTTTTTCCTTTTTTTTCTTCCATCAAATATTTGTTGGCATTAGAAAAGGATTTGATTAATTTACATTAACGAAACATATAATTAAAAATTGGAGTTCAAAACAAAAGAAAAGTCATGTATACAAATCAAGTACATGAACTGGATTTATAATATAAAAAGAAAAAAATACATTAAAAATGTAACAACACCTGGCGTAACTACCAAGACGATGAAGCCGTCCCGTCGCCGCCGCTACCACCACCACCGCCACCCCCGAGAATCTCAGTGAGTGCCGTCATGGCTTTGACTTGCATCTCCAAAGCCGCTATATAATCCTTAGCTTCTTCTAGAAGACTCGTATACGGAACTTTCCGGCAACCAGGAACCAGCCGACTCAGACGACGCAGACGCTTCTCTACCGCCGTAATCCTCTTACTCTCACCTCTCGCCACCTCCTTCCTCCTCAGCCTGCTCTCTCCAGTTACCTTCACCTTCTTCACCTTTCTAACTCTCAGCCGGATGCGGCTGGCCAGAATCGCGCGGCTCCATCTGGTGGTACCTCTGGCCGTCGTCGCCAGAACTCGGTCGGCGGTTTCTCGGACTTCTCTCTCTTTCAACGTCGGAGAAGAGGCACGGCGAGTTCTCCGTAGTGCTTCGAGAAGCTTTGAGGAATAGATCCGCTGCGCAGCATCGCCTCTCCATCTAGTTCCAGTAGGAACGCGACTCCTCCGGACGACGTTGTCTCCATTGCTATCCTGCGCTTCAGAGGTGACTTTTCTTCTCTTCTTCCTCGTCTCATCATATTGTGACGTGTCTATAATCGATTCCGTGCTCGAAACCAACAGTGACATGATGCACAACACAATTCAATTCCTCTTTGAGTACCTGAAAGTAAGTGAAAGTGTGTTATAACAATCAAATAGCCAACTAAATAGACGATGAGATGTATACATATATGTATATATATATATACATACCTTTTCTTTTGAAAGCGAAGGTACGTCGTGAGTGATCAGAACCAGCACCAAATAAACAGTGACGATGAGATAGAGGCGTTGTTGTGGCGATGGTTATCGGCGTGCCTGTGGTGGTGCTGGCTGTGGTTTGTAGAGGGGGAGAGAGAGAGAGAGAGAGAGAGAGAGAGTGGAAATAGAGGGAAAGAGGAGAGGTGGGAAGGCTTTAAAGCAATTCACGGGAAACCACGCGGTCTTTCTGTATCTTTTGTTTTGTTTTCTTTTTTTTTTATTTGGTTTCTAATTTCCTATAACGTCCCTCACCCTTATGTTTTACGCTGATATTGATAATAGTGATATTATTATTTAGAGTAGTTGGAAGAGCATTCGTTTTATGTACTATTATTAATAATAATATCTAATATTTATATATTTAAACGGAGAGCTTTATATATTAAAATTGCTATTGTTATTGTTGTATGTAAACTTTTTTGTTTTTTTCATGAGTTACAATACAAATTTATGACTATTTCAGAATACCAATTTTCACAAACTCTGCAACCTTAATTTGAGATAATATGATAAACGCACCTACATCTCGTTTTCAAGTTTGCTTGAATATGACAAAGAAAAGAAAAAGACATCCAAGTAACCAACTTTATAAGGCATCTAAACAGCACCGCTGATCTTTGATTAACCCACCCAAATCCAATCGCTTGCGATTATTCCAATGCTTGTGTTTCAATCACCTTAACTTGCTCACCAAGACAAAAGAGAGAGAATAATTAGGTCAACTAAAATGGATAATGCTCTTGGTGGTTTTTAATGTTTGGTTTGTTTTGTACGTCAAACCGTGTCAGTTGAAAGTTGAAACATTTCTTTATCCTACACAGTCACGGATCATAAAAAACGTGCAATTCTAAGTTGAGGGAAGTGAATCCACATCATCTTTTACCAAACTCATTTATATCATCATCATCATCATATCATGTTTATATAAGATGAAGGGGAATTACTACCGGAGTTTAACTTAGTACAGTGCTCATAAACAAGATCCATGGCTGTGTTATTATATTATATAAATATAAAGCACTAGTAAAATATTATCTTTTATCTTTTCTTCCAAGTTAATTATCACAGAAGAGCATTGGGCATGAAATGAAACTATGCATTGTGTAATATATAGTAACAATGTAGTTTTTGTGTGTGCTTAAAGGGATTTGTTTTTATTCTGAGCAGCCAATGATTAATGTAAAATAATAAAAAGAAACACACTCACACACACAATGATGGAGAAAAGGAAGGGGCATGTGGTTGTTTTCATCTTTTCATTTCCACATCGCCTCTTAAGTTCCAAACACTTTGCCATGGAAGCATTTATTCTCAAGCGTCAATTTATGCTCTTGTAGGCACGGTTACTGAAACACAAAGAGTTACTTGGATTGGGTTTGGATTTGAGAGGGTCATAAATTCAGATACAAAACTCCACAGACTTTGCTTGTAACACTGACACAGTAACTGAAGAAAAGTAAATGAGTTTCAGTTGGCGAAAGAGGAAAGTAAATATCTTAGAATCAGAAAAAAAAAAAAAGAAGAAGAGATGACTCACATTACCTGTGACATGCCAGACGTGCTTTGCCTCCTTGAGAGAGACACGCCTAAAAGTTGCAGAGAGACAACCAAGTTGAGATTATTCTAAGTTAAATCACTACCACACTGTTTCTACTTACAGAAGATGAGGAAATATAAATTACGTTCACTGTATGTTAACTGTATAATTGTCTCTTGATTTGAAGAATGATGTGATTTACATGTAAGAAAGATCCAATATTTTAAAATTTCTGAGTTGAATTGAGTATAGATGAACCAAACAGATACAGATAAATATCATCTTGATCGTTACCAAGAAGTTGCTTAATTGCATCCTTGGAAAAAGAATAGGGCTCCAGTATCAATCTATTGGGATTTAAAACCAGATTCTCACTTATCCATTTCACTGCAACTTTCTAAGAAGGAGACAATTGGATTTGATTAATTATGGCTAAAAGCATAATTTGTTAAGGCTAATAGCTGTATAGAAAATGACGTTGTTAACTTGAAAACATGTGATTTGCGCAATACAGGCGGCTCTCATCAAACTGCTCCCTAACATGGCATCTCCGATTAAATAATTACAATGCTCTTGTCATTTTCCTCTAGTCAATATTCAATAATTCCAATTTGCTTATTGTTTACATATTAACAAAGCAAACTCAAACTCATCTTCTTGTTTCTCATCACACCATGAGGTCGGGTTGTGAACAAGAATGTTTTACATATTGCTTCAGTTAAGGACTGTCCAAGGATAGGATTAATATGCATTGTAGTATGTCACAATAATTGAGGCATTAGTAAGGAGATTAAAGTGGGATTCATGTGATGCTACCCTCCAATCAAGACGTCATCGGATTAATCAATCTTTGAGGTTTTGATTTGTTGGCATAACCAACCCCGCTTTACACGCTCAACTTTTAGTATACTATGCTTCCATTAGTTAACGTGTCACTTTTCTCTCAAGAAGTTTGAGTTTGCCTTGATTAGCAATCAATCCTTTACTTAATTGTTAAACCTACCTATAATGATGAAGAGGAGATAATGGAATTAACAAATGAAGTGATGATATACCTGAGATTGAGAGAGATGGAACACTAACCATCATAACTTAAGAAATTGACTTGGCCTAGTCAAATGAATCATGTTTCTAATGTTCAGAAAGGAGGTTCAAGAACATTACAAAGTATTTACATTCTAGTGTGAGTATTTACATGGAATTGTTGTTACCGGGCAACTGTCAGCTGCAGGCTATTTGGAGACTCTTTGGGCTTCACAACATGTTCAAGTCCGATTTCTGATGAAGGAGAGCCAGGAACTTCCTCCTCGAACCCTACCTCAAACAAAAGTGACTGGTATAAACAGACCTCATCTTCCTTACAATAGTAAACCTGCAAGTGAACCACATTGATTATTTATAGAAGCGAGACAGATTTATTCTGAATCTGAAGTCTTCTCCTTAACAAGAGATGCATTCACAACATACAAATTATGGGTAGCTTTTTAGACGATGTTTCATCTTCCGGGAAGCATGCCAATAAATTAAGATAGTTTTGAATTGCTAAAAGATTATCGATAGCTTTGCTTAATTACACATTTCAGAGTCGCAGTTAAAGAGGTGGAGAAGAAAGCAGGACCAGTTATGTGTTTCTTTGATAGGAACACTTTCAAATACTCGACAGCTATGACTAGTAATGTAAATCTGTTCAAAGAAGCTTGGAAAATGCACCCTCACAATATTCGTTGATAAATAAAAAGAAGATGATTCTAATGAGTGCAAAATAATTCCCATTGAATCTCAAGCACACAACGCCAAACAATGCGTACCTTGCAGTTTATTCGACCCGTTGAAGCAGAAGCAGAGGATCTCTTAAAATGAAGTACTGCTGTTCCTTCTGGACTAAGATATCCATCTAAGGGTTCAATTGACATGACATTTTCAGGTTCAGTTTCAACAATGAATTTACTACGAGCTTCCTGCATTTAGATTAGCGACTACATTACATTACAGAAGAAAGAACCTAAGGTGCCATTCTAGCCATGCTTCAACAGATGCAGGAGAATAGCAAAACCACTTAATTTCAGCAGTAAGTAACTGCTTTCTTCCTTCATTTCATATTAAAAGGAAGAAAATCATAAAATACTTCATGGAGATAAAATCTGGAAGGATCTTGAGTAAAAGGTTTTAGTATGTGGTGAACCTTTGAGAAATGATACTCCTTAGGCAATGAAATCTTGAGTAAGAGATTTCCTTCATTGGATGAGCCACCAATAACTTTGATTATCTGTGTGTCAGTCAATGATCGCCTATTGAGACGCTTTAAAGATCTGGACTTTTTAACAGGAGGCTGAACTCCTTTTAGCTCCAAAGTATGAAGCTCAGCCTCCTCCTTATTCAAGTCCAGATACCTGATAATGCTGTTGTTTGTATCAGCAATGATAAGTCTTCCTGCAAAAACCCACGCTGTTAGAATGTCTTTATAACTAATGAGAGCTACAGGAATCAAACTTAATTTCCTAATGAATTAAGGAGGATAACATGATACACCATCAGATTGATTGACGATGTAACTGCCAGGAGATTAAAAGTCAATAAATAGCAGGGTGACCCTCAGAGGAAGGCAAATTCCCAACTTCGTGTGTGAGCAAGTTATGTTGCTGAATCCAAGAGTTGTGAACATATGCAAACTCCAGAAAAGTACCAGTGGTATTTTGTAAGGGTGAAGTAGTGTAATAGCTATATTAGGAAAGACAATCACCATTTCCAGCTTCAATTAATCCAGATGGTTCTGAAAGCTGCAGAATACATATGACAACCACTTTGAGAATTAAGGGAAGAAGGAAAATTATCAGAACATTGTATGTTGCCATAAAAAGAGTGCAACAAATGAACTGGATGTTTGCACACCTGAGCAGTTAGTGCCGATCCATCTTTGAAACCGGCTTTCCCTGTTCCTGCTATAGTAGTTACTCTTTTAGTAGCTGGATCTAGCTTCTTGATCTGAAAATTGAAAAGGAAAGATTGGCGCAACAGAATGATGTTTGAACCTCTATTTTTTTACTATTGAGCATTCAGACACACTAATTTTCACAGTTCAATCGAATTATTTCCCATTAGGAGTACCCAAAAACTATATGGAAGTAATAGATGCATTAAAATACACATACAGCTCTGAAATCGCCAGTGGATTCAAGATTTAAGGAGATTCATCAACATTTTTCAACATTCAAGTTCTACATATTCAGTAAAAGGATAAAAATAAAGAAAACCTATATATGAATACAGAATGCTGCATGTTGTACGTAGTAAAAATTTCTAAAATGTAGACACCTTATGATTGTAGCTATCTGCTATATATATTTGACCATCCTTTGCACATAAAAGACCCAGTGGATGTTGCAGAAGGACTTCAGACCCTGTACCATCATTGTCTCCAAACTGCAGAGTGTAAGACTATCAGCCCTTAAAATATAATCTGTAGCTTTTGCGCCAGCGAATTGAATTTTCACAAGGTAATATGCAATAGTTTCTCAAGTTAAATTAAGTTACCTTGAATAAGTTGTCAGGGAACATTGGATCACCACCAGCTATCAACCTTGTACCTCCTGCTTTTAGATCAAGTGCTCTAATGGAACTACTTTCGCTATCAGCAATATATGCTTCCTTCATATCTGATCAAGAATAAACAAAATGCTTTCCACATAGGAATTGACAACATATATGTATAAAATACAACAAAAGTAGTCTCTTTCAGAATAGAATGTTACCCATAGATAACGAAATTCCAGAAGGTTGTGCGAATGACGTGCTTGCTGAGCTATTTCAATAAATAAACATAAAAGCCATACAAAGTTATGATTATTAATGTCTAGGAAGGAAGATAAATGAAATAAGCAACCTTTACAAGAGAAATCACTATCATAGAACATACATGTAGCTTACAGGATGCAGTAACTAATTGAATCTACCTAAGTCTTACCTTGATCCATTTAAGTTTCTTTCATAACCATCACCACTGAACGCTCTTGTAATTCCATCTAGTGTATTGTGCTCCCATATCTGATGTTGACCAGCCATTGCAATATAAACTTTCTCTTGAAATGGCTCGTAGCAAACGTCCCATGGAGAATTGAGAAGCTGAAAGAGAATAAGTTTTACTTAATGTTGAATGCAAATGTACTAGTCAAGCACCAGAATTTATCAGCATAAGTGTTTCAAGTAGTTAAAGGTATCAAGTGAAACACACTAGATGTATCTTTTAAAGTTCAATCTTGCCTGGTTTGATCCTTTTCCTCCTCCTTCATAGTCAGAACCTTTTGTTCCATTGCCAGCAATAGTTTGCACCATCTCGTTAACAAAATCAACCTCCCTATAATATCATAAAACCAGTGTGACGATGTGATGTAATGTGCATCATTTTTATTTGCATTAGATAACAATTTTTTTGATATGACTATATTCTGATCAATTTTTCCTTTCCTTTAGCTTTTTTTTTTGAGTGTTTTCATTTCCTTAACTTGATTCTTGAAACCAAACCTGTATAGAAGATATGTTCTACAGTTTATGCGTCCAGGTTATAATCATTCCTTAACAATTCAACCATGATGTTTTCATCAAATATGACATATAGACAATTAGATAGTACTTGGAGTTTTCAAAATGTTTTTTATCCATATGGGAAACCAGCAACTGATTTTGACTTGCAACCTTGACCTCAAGCAGCCATCCAGTTACAGACAAGTTAAAAACAAGTCTCAACAGAAACTGTCCCAGAAAAATATAAAAATAGAATTATTAAGAACATTGAATCTCATCATTTGAACCATTTAACAGTTGGAAATAAAGCCAGCAACATTTGATAAGAAAAAGAATTAAGTTGGGACCTCAAAGCATGATTTTCAGTGTCTGCAACATAAAGGAGATTTTTCTTTGCGTTGTAAGCAAGACCCTGGAAAAACAGATAAACTCTGCAGATGCTCAGATGGAAAAACAGAAGAGAAAGATGTCAAAGGTACCCAAACTCCAAAAGATCACACAATTTTATAACTATTGAGTGCACATGAAATGTGAAGAAAAAGTCAAAGACCTCTAAACCCCAGACAAGCTAATAACCTCAGAATCATTGCGTGCACATCAAATAAAAAGGAAAAAAAAAAAAACTTTATTCATCACTACATAGATGCATAAAATAGTTTGCAGTTGTTAATTGAGCAGGAATTATATATGTTTCTGAGGTAATACATTTCCTAGAACAGATACTTCGTGACAGTTTAACGTCTATTCCTCACCTGAGGTCGATTAAACATAGCATCATCAAAGGAACCATCTCGCAAACCTTCTTCGCCACTGCTCCCGAGTTGGAGAATAAAATTCCCATCTAGATCAGTGACCACCTACATTTGAGAAGTTAAGACATAATTGTATTTCAGTTTGTCAGTAAGCACAACTACTAAACTCTGTATTAGTATGTGCACATGAATCAGCTTGGGAATGAGACAGAGAGGACCTACTATTCGGTTATGATTACTATCTGAAATAAACAGCCGGTTGTTAAGCGCATCAATAGCCAGCTTCCCAGGAAATTTTAAGGGAGAGGTAACCAAACGAGGATCATTATCTTTCTCGAGTCTTAGAGGGATTGGTGTGGTGTCCAGCAGCTTCTTTCCAACATAATACAGAATAGCTGCCTCTACTAAATCATCGAGGTCCTATTACCAAAAGAGATGAAATACCATTTGGCAACCAAGGATAAGCAATTAGCAAGAACTCTATGTGTGAATGACGGTGAGAATTTTGCCTTTAACACATTATCCAGTATCATCATAATATGTTGTAGATTCCATAAAATGTTTATTTGAAAAGCTAGAGGCAGACCATTAATTTCAGTCACTCAATATGTAAAAATTTGACTACTCAGATTGCTATTAGTAGCAGATTCTTCAGTTATCTGCAACAGTGAGATTCTCATAAAATAACGTCATGTTGAAAGTATTATGATATTGATTCATGCTGATGTCTATGTTTCCTAATTATTGTGTCTTCCTTTTGTGTAATAGACCTGTCACAAATGCAGCGCAATCTTAACTTCAAATTTGTAAGTCTGATCAAATTTCAATATTCTGCCAAGTGTGATCAGTTTTTATTGATAGGATGATGATGATCCATAGGCTCTACAAAGATGTCATCCATTAATATCAAGGAAAGAATATAGGACTCATGCATCCCATAAAACGCTTTATCTAAAAACATGGATATAATAAGAATAAATAAAGGTGTTCACGGGTACCTGTCTGTGACCTTCTCCTGATACTTCTGCAAGAAGTTTACCATTGGGTCCAACAATGGCAAAGGTAGGCCATGAACTTATACCTAGCTTACGCCACAAGAACATATCTCCATCATTGACAACCTAAACTGATTGTAGGGCTTGATTAAAATTTGGCACTGTAGTAGCTTTTCTATGAAACTGAAGACAAAACAAACTCAAATTGATCTTTTAACAATTTTAAGGCAAAAATTTGTCTGCCTTGGACTTTTTGCACTAGTAAAATACCACAGATGCTACAAACCAAAAAACCCATATAAAATACTTAAGGCATATGGCTTCACCAGGTACGAACATCAACATTATGATCAGAAGAATTGGATGCCATTATTAGCCATATAAGTATCCAAGTAAACATTTCAACAGTAAAGCATGATCCTTACAGCCTATCAAGAGTTGGCTTGCTAGGAAAGAGGCAATTAAGACAGAAAAACATGCAAATAGTTCAATGTCAGTAAATATTCTAATATAACACTTTAGTAGTGCAAAATCAATCTCTTCATCCTCAGCAAAACTTACAAGAAGATAACAACTTCGGTTCAACAATAATGCTATACTCTCATCAATATTCATGGAATTCAATGTTCTCATTTTCTTCATTACTACAGCCAGGCAAAGTTCAAGAAAGTTCCAAATTTGAACTTACTGGGTGAGAGATATTATAGCGTAATACTGCATTACGGATGGCTTCTAAATCCTTCTCATTGTCAAACTTAGCTGAATGCACCCCAACAACTGTAAACTGCACAAAACAAAAAATGCAAAAGATAAAAAAAAAAACAACAACATGAGGAAGTAATAAGAGAATAAATGGGCTGTTCAGATCCTTAAACCACTAAACAAATACCATAGGAAAACTAAACAGGTCAAATATTAGTCCACAAATAAACTTTATAAAGAAGCAGGTCTTACTGGCATATCTTTGTATTTCTTCTCCAAAAACTCTAGATCTGGCAACACATGCATGCAATTTATGCAGCAATAGGTCCAAAAATCAAGTAGAACCACTTTTCCTCTTAATTCCTGCTCATCAAAGGTAATTATTATGTAGCTAGTGACAATATGCTTTCTATTGGACATAAACTTGTGGATAACCATGTCATGATGGTATAAGCTCAAATTTACAGATTGGAAGCTTTTCATAAGTTGAGGTTCTTTTATTTCTTTTATCAGTTCAGTTTTGATTGTCTGGTAGTTGATTTTAAACCTGATTGGTGGCTTCTAATTGCACTTTCAATTTAGAATAATGAAGGATTCCTTAAACCAAGTTTTCAAAGATAAAACTAAACAAATTATCATCTCTGAATGGAAACGACTAAACAACACAGGTTCAATAGTGCTAGCATATCAAAAGCTCAGAGTTGAATGAAAAAAGAAACCCTGTTAAATTGAAGTGGAGCTGTATTTAGCCAATCAAGTTTAGATGGAAACTCTGGAACAATAGTTGCGGTCCCCCTGACAGGAATGGAAAAGAATTAACGGAGGAATAGATTAAAGATCAAGATTAACACCTAATGATTTAATATATATTCAAATACTGCACATGAATCAAGAATGGTCAACAGGACAAATTCTTGCTTACCTAGTCTCTATATCGGCAATATAATTGAAAAAGCGTTGTACTCTTGAATACTGTGACCTATCTGTAGCCAACAATGACAAATGAGTTTGAACTTTTACTTATTTCATGATTACAAGTTGATACAACTATCAAAAAGGAAAGGATAAAAGACCAATAAAAATTTAAGAAGACATGAAGAATACCAAAATGATGAATAAGAGAATGAAGAGTACAAGGAATATCAACATCAAGCACAATTAAACTGTGTAATATACAAGAATTACCTTTATCTTGATCAAAGGATGGCCTCTGAACTCCAAACAACAGATTCCATATAGCTTTAGGAGATGCATATTGCATTGACTGAAAGAGAAAAAGATTCACACATGTTAGAATCAGTTCATCTTTCAGGAACAAATGATGTCTGCAAGTCCCTCATTTTGGATATATAATAACAGGGTGGGTATTCTTTGGGACCCACTTTTGGCTCCAATTCTGAATATAAAAGTTCATTACCTTCCAATTTGAGATTGTAAAGAAGAGGCATGCAATTGCTATCCCCAAGCTTCCGTATCTTATAACATCACGCCTTGTAGTCTGAAACCTGTCCATGAATTATTTCTGCAACCTCAAACTAGAGTTCTACGCAATGTTTCATCTGTTTTTTGGCAGATGAAACTTGAAAACAAGTTTTTCAAGCAAATAACACTGCCCAAACTAGTAACTAAAAGTACAAAACCTGCAGCTTGTTCAGGACTTATCATGAGATGATCAAGAAATCACTCAACTCAAAAGATGGTCAAGAAATCATTCACCTCAAAAGTTCAAACTACCGAGTTAGATTAGAAAAAGGCTTAAATATTATCCTAGCAGCCTCATAACACTGACCGCGGACAAGTTACAATAAATCTCAAGTTCATTATAGACAAAGGAGCGTCAGTTGAACTTGAGATCTCAGATCATAAAGATTTTAATTCCATGTCAGGGTTGAATATGAGAACTCTTAATCACAAAGGTTTTCATGTCATGAAGGACGTCATTCTAACAAGTTGAATAAACCCCTTAAATATGTATAATGAAAAACTTTCAAAATCAAGATGAAAACCAAATTTTTTTCACTGAAGTACAGAACCTTCCTTAAGAAAAAAGAAAAAATGACACCGAATGAATTTTGTCCTTTCAACCTTTATAGAATCGCTCATGATGAAGTTCCTGAGGTATGTCGATCATTATCTCCTACAACTAAAGGACTTGGATATCCAAGCAGGTCATGTCAGCTAACCAATCAACTGGTAATGGCTACCCTATTTAACTAAAGAAATGAAGTCTGTACCACGCAGCAGAGTGTAAAAGACAAAAAAGGTGGTGAACATGGTTCAACTAATATTTTAAAGGCAAGAACCTCTCTTACCCTTCAATTGCGAGGGCCTTGTTATTGCTAGGAAATAGGTTGGTGAGTGATCCATTATCTGCTCTTTCTTTGACCATTGCTGATGAAGTCACTGCAGAATTATGAGCAACAGGCGGTTGTTGTTGTTTCTCATCTGCAAGGTTATATTTCTATTAGATCTTTTTATTCCTGAACACAATCTGTGTCAACTAAAACCCAGAATAGGAAGTACCATGAGAACTTTGAATATTTATGTTGTTCTTGCAACAATAAATAGGTATAAGCCAACACTTATAAACTCAAAAGATCATGAATAAATGAGCAGCTTAAACTTGAAAAGGGAAAGTTTTCCATTAAAAGAATATCCATTACAACAGGTTTTTCTCACTTATACTTGCTTCAAGAATGGAAAAAAACACATCACAGCTCTACATTTTCAGAAATACAAATCAATGTTCTCAACAATCCTTAGAACTACATACTGTAGTGACCAGCTCCACCACTGAGAACATCATCAAGTGAAACATCAGCAATATCATTTCTGATAAGAGATGGGTCGGCATTCTTTAGAGAATCTTCAGATAATGTAGTCGTCACAGCTATACACCTGCATGAAACACGGAAATTTTACAATTAAATCTCCAGTGATACCTGAAAAAGAGAACAAACCACTTGAACACAATGGTGAGATCCATATAAATATAGATTGATACATGGGAAAAGAAATAAATCTCAAATGGTAGAATTGAACTTTTATATATTTGTCTTCAAAGTTTTGAACTTTTCATATCAACACCAATTTTTTTGTGTGTTAATTATTGATACCACATTTACCTCATCTGTGCAGCCTTTGCAGCCTGCACTCCTGCTAGGGCATCCTCAATAACAATGCACTGGATGAAAAACGACACGATCAGGATTATTACTAAAACAATAAGGAAATCTAAATTTATTTCTTTAGATACAACTTCTACGTTCAAAAATCTTGTAATCGTGATTCAGTCTTCATAAAAGTGTAGGAAAATCAAATAATTTAATGAAGAGAAAGAATAAATGCTCTATATATAACTCACCTTTTGTCAGTGATAGCTGTCTAGATATAGTCAACTATAACTGCCATTTTATTGCTGTCATATATTATGTAAATACATGCCTTTTTTTAGAATAGAATCTGTTGTAATTACGGGATATAATTTGCTGTAATTGAAGCATATGATCTGTTGTAACAACTCTATTTAATCAAGAGAAAGCTCAGGCTATGGTCATTCAAACTTTTACACAAAAATTCTGTCTTGTGTGTTCTGTTTTGTTATGGTATCAGAGGCCTACGGGGATTTTTGTTCTTCCATTTTATCTTCCTTGTGAATCTTTTCTGGTATTATTGGTTCCGTTGTGGATCTCTTAGAATTGCAATCATGGAGAAATCAGAGATAGCTAGTGTCAAGTTTTCAGGCAAGAATTATTTTGCATGGGAATTTCAGTTTTAGATTTATGTTCAAGGGAAAGAATTGTGGGGAATTATTGATGGCACGGATAGCAAGCCGACTGATCCAACCAAAGCTGCAGAGTGGGCAGCCATGCTTGAGTTATGATCATAACAGTTCAGCTAGACATTTTCAACTGGAATATGACATTTCAAATTACACACAAGCAAAATCTGTCCATTCAAGGGTATTACACAGGTTTTGTCAAATTATGGACAAAATATACTAACATTGTGTATGCTTCAGTTCCTGCAACATCTCTAGAAGCAGTTCAAATTCTTCATCATACTAGTCAAAGAGATCAATTCTTGATGAAAATCAGACCTGAATATGAAGTGGTGCATTATAATTTATTGTTTCAGACTTCTCCTCCATCCTTGGATGACGGTTTGAATGAACTACTAAGAGAAGAGCAACATCACTTAACTCAGACCACTTTAGAACGACAAGGGAATTCTACCAATGTTCTCAATGTTGCTTATGCAGCACAAGGAAAACGAGTTTGAAATATGACCAACACTCAATGTTACAGTTGTAAGGAATATGAGCATATTGCAAGTCAATATTCTAAAAAATTTTGCAACTATTGCAAAATTAAGGGACATTTTATATCTGAATGTCAAGCGTCCACAAAATCGTAATCCTCAAGCTTTTCACACTTCTACTAACAATATGGTGACCGAATCTCCAGCAGTAGTTGATTCTTTTCAACCAGCAGTTTCATCTTTTAGCTAGGAGAATGTTCAACAAATGATTATATCAGCTCTATCTGCTCTTGGTTTAACCGGTAAAAATACATCTCTTTCTAAAATCTGGCCTTTTGATTCAGTTGCTTCAAATCATACGACTCCATCATCTGATAATCTTCTTACTGTCAAAAAGTATGATGGCAAAATGCAAATTGAGACAGCTAGTGGGGATCATATTCCCATCATTACCACTGGTGATATTTCTTCCTCTTCATCCATGAAAAATGCTTTTGTTGCCCCTGGTCAATCGACTAATTTGCTTTTAGTTGGACAAATGGTTGAGAATAATTGCAAAGTCATTTTTTCTCCTTCTGGTTGTACCATGTAGGAACTGGTGTCAGGGAAGACAGTAGCAGAGGGACCTAAATGGGGCAGACTTTTTCCTCTTCAGCTTAATGAACCAGCCAAGCCTATGAACATGTTTTCTTTATTTTCTTATTCCGTTCAGCCTGATTTCAAGTTATGGCATAATAAAGTAGGACATCCAAATGATAGAACTCTTTTATCCATGATAAAGTCTGGAGTGCTAGGCAATAAAATTCCATCTTATCCTGTCAAAATTGATTGTTCTGGTTGCAAAATGGGCAAAAGTAAAACTCTTCCTTTTCCTTCTCTTGAAACAAAGTGTTCTCAATGTTTTGATTTAATTCATAGTGATGTCTGGGGGATTTCACCTGCTATATCTCATGCTCAGTACAAGTATTTTGTGACATTTATTGACGATCACAGTCGTTTTACTTGGATATATTTCTTGCGAACCAAATCTGAAGTCTTTGATGCTTTTAAAAAATTCTTAGCTTTGGTTGAAAATCAATTTTCCAAAAGCATCAAAATTTTCCGTTCTGATTCAAGTAGGGAATACATTTCTAGAAATTTCCAAGAGTTTTTTCAACAAAAGGGAATTGTTTCTCAAAGGAGTTGTCCATATACACCCCAGCAAAATGCAATCACTGAGAGGGAAAATCGTCACCTTCTTGATGTGGTCAGCTCCTTACTCAATGAATCTGCTGTACCATCAAAATTTTTGGTCGAAGCTTTGACTACTGCAGTACATTTAATCAATCGTATTCCTACTACTGTTCTTAACAATCAAAAAACATACTTCCTCCTCTATCACCAACAACCTGAATATACCCATCTCCATCCATTTGGATGTGTTAGTTTTGTTCTTCTTCCTCCTCATGAACGCACAAAAACTCTCTCCTGAATCAATCAGATGTGCTTTTCTTGGATATGCACCACACCAGAAGGGTTATATGTGTTTTGATCCCTCCACTCAACGAATTCGAATTTCTCGTAATGTTTTTTTTTTACCAGTAATATTTCTTTCCTTTTTATGTGTCACTCCAAACATTTCTAGTCACTCCTTTCTTCCTTCTTTTGAAGAACAGTCGAGTCATCTTAACAATAATCCTCTTGCTCCTGTACGTTTTAAACCTAGCATTGTGTATACAAGGAGAAGCAGTAATGAGGTTCAAACTAGAGACATTCTTCATGAGTTATCAGCTCAACCAACACCTGGTATAACTCTCTCACATCCTCTACAGTCTTCCCCACCACCAGTTCTTGATATTGACCCACCACAACTTCGAAGGTCTACTCGCACCATACATCCTCCAAAAAGGTATGGATAGATTCGGTTCTCACAAATCTTTTGTGGCAGCACTGTCATCTATTACGATTCCTAGATCTTACTTGGAAGTTATGAAGTTTGATTGTTGGTGGAAAGTTACTCAGGAGGAACTTGATGCTTTATAGCAAAATAACACCTGGGACATTGTATCTTGTCCATCTTCAATCAATCCAATTGGCTATAAATGGGTGTTCTCTCTCAAATTGAAATCTAATGGGTTTCAAACGGTGTAAGGCTCGACTTGTGGCTCTTGGAAATGGCCAAGAATATGGGATTGATTATAAGGAAACTTTTGCTCCAGTTGCCAAGATGACTACTGTTTGTACGATCTTGGCTATTGCAGCTTCTCAGAATTGGGATATCCATCAGATGTATATCAAAAATGCGTTCCTTCATGCTGATCTTAAAGAAAATATTTATATGCGTCCTCCACCAGGTTTGACTACAAGAACTACTGATGTTTGTCATTTGAAGCGCTCCTTATACAGGCTTAAGCACGCTCCTCGCACTTGGTTTGAGAAATTTCAACAGACTCTTCTTCATCTCTCTTTTGTGCAAAGCAAGTGTGATCCTTCACTATTCTTGCGTAAGACTCCTGCTGGTATTGTTCTTTTACTTGTTTATGTAGATGAAATTGTAATCACTGGAATTGATTTTGCTGGAATTGAACAACTTAAAGCTTCTCTTCATACTCCTTTTCATATGAAAGATCTTGGGGTCCCTTTCCTATTTTTTGGGGCTGGAAATTCACAGAAGTAGCAAAGGTATTTTTGTGAATCAACACAAGTATCCCAGTGACATAATTCAATCGGTAGGCTTATAAAATTTGACTCCATCTGATACACGATGGAAGTCAATATTAAATACCGTAAAGATGAAGGTGACTTTCTATCAGATCCTACGTTATATCAACGCCTAATTGGGAGTTTAGTTTACTTGACAATCATTAGGCCAGATATATCATTTGCAGTCAACTTGGTGCGTCAGTTTATGGCTTCTCCAAGTCATTTACATTTGGCAGCTGTTAAGCGAATTATTCGCGATCTTTTGAGTACCTCCAATCGTGGCCTCTTTTTTCCATCTGGTTCATCACTGCAACTTATAGCTTACAGTGACGCTAATTGGGCTGGTTTTCCTGATACACGACATTCTACTATTGGATGGTGTGTATACTTGGGTGATGCATTGATCTCTTGGAAATGTAAGAAATAAGAACGTGTTTCCAAATCCTCAAATGAAGCGAAATATCATGCAATGTCTGTAACATGTTCTAAAATTACCTGGTTACGTGGTACTTTTTGAATTGGGTTACTCACAATCTAATCATACTGCACTACATGCTGACAACACCAGTGCTATTCAAATTGTGGCTGATCTAGTCTATCATGAACGTACCAAGCATATTGAAGTTGATTGTCATTCAATTCGAGAAGCATTCAATAATGGTGTTATTACCCTTCCTCACATATCTATAGGCATTCAAACTTTTACACAAAATTCTTTCTTGTGTATTATGTTTTGTTAACTTTCCCCTTAACAATATGCCCACATAGTAATTGCTATTTCTTTAAAGGAGAAAACAGGGTGAAATGGCTATAACCTAACATCCAAAGCAGTCATAGGCAAAAGCTAAGACTAAAAACTTGTACGCAACATTGTGACTAAGTGAAGTACATTCAACAAAAGCTTTACCAAAAAAAACACTAAGTGAAGTACATTCAACACAAAGCTTTACCAAAAAGAACTTCAAACATGAAAAGAATATTATGTTTGGCCATAATATTTTATAAAGAGCTTTTATCAACAAAATCATTTTATTCCTCTTTATCATTGAAGAATTTAGTTCCTTGCAAAAGCATTACTAGCTCTCAAATCTCCATTGGTTTAAAGAATTTAAAAATCAGTCAAATAGATTTCCAAATACTATGGTTAGTTTAAAAGTTCCTGTTTCCAAGGCAATGGTAAATCAAATAGGAACTTAATTGATTATCTCTCCAAATTATTCAATGCAACTGTCAATTACAAAAATTAACATGTTGCCTCATAAGGATCTGAAAAAGAGTGATTGCAACAGAAAATTAAATCACATTAATTATGCATCAAATTTTCAGTTCTACTAGAGAACAAAAATTGTTGTAAGTAGCATATTCAGGCAGCAGATACTATTCCTAGGACCAATAACTTACTAACTTATATAAGGAAATAAAACAGCAGAATCAGAAACCATACCTCACTTTGAGGCACATCCAAGATCTTTGATGCAGCTAAGAATATATCAGGAGCTGGTTTTAAATTCTCAAAAGCATCTGCTGATACAATTGCATCAAACCTGATAAGAAAGACAATTAGAAGCCACTTAACTTTCCAGATAACTACTCTTGTGCTAATATTTCTTTTACAGACCACAGTTTAGCATCAGAAAAAGAAAAAACATGCAGTCAGAAGATTTCAACTTTGGATTTCAAAGCAACTCCATGATGTGTGTCCATTGGCTTAGGTTTTGGATTTTGAAAATCATGTTTACACTTCTAGACCAACTAGATTGTGCTCTTAAAAAGAAACAAAACATTACATATCTGAAAATATTGTAATACTGAAGTCCTTGATAACTGAAAGACAGGATAGATATTTAAGTAGCCATAAGCCATAAACTTGTTTTTGATATAAGAAATGAAAATTTCTTGATGTAGATTATACATTCCATGAACTTGAGTAGCATAATGAAAGGGAAGTAAGTTTACATTTCCAATGGTAAGCCAGCAGCTGCCAAATTTGCATCAACTTTGATACGATCAGCACTAGACGCAACTGCAACTTTGAGGCGTTTGTTTTTACACTGTTGTACAGCATCAACTATGAAGTAAATTTGTCCTGGCAATGCAGTTGAAATAGATATTATCGTATTAAGCTTAAATCTATGACTAAAATACCTCAGTGATGAGTTCAAGGGCTCCTGGGAATCCTATCCCAGAATTTGGTTTTGCATACTGCACATGTCAAAAAAATTTGGGAATCCCGTGACAAGCTCGAAAAGCATTATAAACATCTAAAGATTTTAAGATGAGCCACCTTATCTAGATATATCTCAAAGAACCTTCTTTTTGCTGCCTCAGGATCAAATCCCTGAACTCCCTTAACCTTAGCCACACCTCCTAAAAAATTTGCTTCACCTGCATAAAGATGAAATTTATTTTAACGAAAAAAGAAAAAGAAAACTTATATCCGAATTGCACGAAGAAGGCTTCAGAATGTCATTTGCATATCGACTCAAATAACATAAGCACATATCAAATTGCCATAGATACACCGAAAACATCATGTTGCTAATAATATTTGCCGTTAAGAGTTTAGATAATCATCCCAAAAACAAACCAAAAAAGTAAGACGCCGGGACTTTAGTCAAACGAAGAAACACAAGAAGCTGAAGTTCAGAAAAAGATAGTTGTTGCTTTCATTTCCTCGTAAAATTGAATGAAGCGGAAAATTGGAGAGTTGCATAACATTGTACCTGGATCTTTTGAATAAATTGACAAAAAGCAACGGTCCTAACAGCAGAGAGGAAGAGTGATTCTGGTTTATGTAAAAAGTATTACACTGGGATAAGCAGCAGAGAGTAACTAGCCATTACCACGTTCTTACACTCAATCAGCACTATTTCCTAGTCACTACTGAATTTGCTTACAGTGTAATACTTCTCGTTCTTTTGAATATGAGTTCTCGGTTTACTGACCAAATATTTGATCATTACATCAACTTTAACGAGTTCAAATAGAAATATTTCTTACCTGTGCCCATAAACGGTACAAAATCCTCCACTGTAACTTCAACTCCCATCTCAGCAAAAACATCAACGCCAGCTTTTCTTGAAGGTTCTTCGCTGTTGCATAACACTCCATCCATGTCAAAAAGCACTGCGGACACCTTTCCCCATCCACTTCCTGCTACTTCTGAGGGATTCTTCTGCTCCACATCCACGCATGCCTTAACCACTATTTTTCTCGTAAAGATCAAGTCTTTAGAACTCCATTGGAAGAGGTGAACTGATTTCGAAATGGGTTTCGTCCTTTTTAAGTTGGGCGTGAAGAATAACAGAGACTTGGGGTGTGAAAGAGAACAGTGTGGTGACATTAGCCTCACGGCCATTGCGAAGCTTTTAGAGTTCAAACTAACCCTGTTTACGAGTGGCAAAGTCTGGTTTTCGTCAAAACAAGTTCGACCTTGCTTGCTGTTTACTGCTCAATGACTCTGTTGGACAAATGGCTTTGAGGTTTGTTCACGTGATCAACGCATTGGCGTGTTTGTCATCCGAGGAGGAGAAGCTGACACAACTTGAGTATTATTTTAGTGGCAGAGAATGTCGTCCGGTTTTCTTGAAGCAAAATGAGTGAATGGGCTACTTTATCACTTGGTGACCACACTTTAGTCTCTCATTTTCGGCTGGCTGATGTTGCCGCAAATCTCTGTTACGCAATGTAAAATGGACATTCAGCTCCGTGGATCCATCACGGATTTGAAGGTTGATTGCTGGGCTTTTAGTTAAGGATAGGATCATTGGTAGCCTAGTTTTGTCCAGACTAAGACCCGCATTCTGGGAGTTTAAGCTTTTGTCCAATCCTTCATTTTGATAAATTTGAGATTTTATTCAACACTATGTAATAAGCTTTTTAGGGTTCATTATGTAAAGTGCTTAAACTTATAAGAAATTGCATCAACGAAAACAACCAAGCTGAGATATAAGTTTCTGTTTCTTTTGTTACTTCAGGCTGAGAGAACATGTAGCCAAAAATAAAACAACAGTGACTGGATTCTATGTAATATGTAGTTATCAACTGTAAAACAGTAGTACTAGTACCCCTTCATTATTCAAGCTATTCTAATAGCTTGATTCAGCTACGTATACTCGCTATCATTGATCTTGGTAATGCAATTCAATTTTAAAAAATTGTCCCTTTATTTTTTAGTAAGTGATGCAAGTGAGAGGGTTGCTTTGATTGAAATTCAAATATAGTTTTCTGGTTAATTTAATAAAATTTTGAAGATAAATGATATTTTAAATTTGTAATGTTAGTTAGAAGTATAAAAAATTATTAATCAAATGCTAAAAATTTAAATTTTCGTAAATATAATTTACAAATCATTTCTTAATCTTTGCGTTAGCTTCATTGATATAGAGTTGAAAATGGACTGGGTCAAACTCAATTAACTTATGATTGGATCCTAGCCCAAAACTTACATGATTGGACTAGGGTTCATTAGCTCGAAGCTTGATCAAGTCGGGCTAGGCCTAAAAGTCTTACTAAAAAATCCGATCCTCTAAATAAATTAGAAAAAGAGATAAAGAAATTCGTTGCCTTGCATTATCCTAATATTGAAGCTTGTGAACAACTTTCTCATTAATGAGCAGGTTCCTTGCTAATGAATTTATAGACAGATAAATGAAAAAGGTGAAACTTTTCTTACACATGAAAAGAAAAGAATTTAAGTAATAGATTCTATTGAAGTTTTATGGTATTAAGGTCATTAGTTTCAATGGTCATTATTAGGGATATCAAAATATGAATTAAGCAACATCTAGGGAGCACTAAGTAAACTAGATCCATCAAAAAGAAAAAAGAAAAGGAAAAAAGAATAATTTTATCTAACAACTGTAATATATTACATTGGCATTGTATAGCTCCATCCTTAATCCCAAATCATTACCAATTCAAATAACCAAAATTTAACACAATTAACCAAATATTTAAAACTCTTAAGTCAAAACTCACATCAAAATTTTCTTAAACCATTTACATTAGACAATAAATTTAGAAAAAAACTTACAACCTCTATCCTCACTAACAAGAAAGAAGAAAAGCTTGAAAGTAAAAATACTTCAATAAAACCTAAACTCTAAAACCTTGATAAGTAGCAGAAAAAGGAAGTACTTTTAATTTTTTTAAGAAAGCTTGTCTAATATTAAAGCACCAAAACCATTATACATCATAACATAAATTGAACATATCATTTTCTTTGCCTCCTCTTTACTAAAACATTATCATGTCAAGCTTGTAACCGACCTAACTCCCTTAAGACGTAGCTTAACTCTTTTGAACTGCCCAAGACAACATCATTTTAGGGAGTTTTCCCAAAATGATTAGGCTACCTATTTATTAAACTTAAAATTGTCTAAAATAATGTCATTTTGTTGCTGGAGAATGGATCGTTCGGGCCACTAGGGATAGCCTAAAGTTGGCCTGTTGGGCCTTGAATTCTTTTGTTTATTTTAGTAAACATGATTTGAATGAATTTTGGTATTGTTATAGATAAATATTTTTGATTGAGGTTAACTATTATGTCAAGTTTAGGAGGATTTATTTATGGATTAATGGAATTAAAGTGTTGATGTTGTAAGATACATAAGGGCATTTTTGGAATGTGACTTAAGGTTAAAAGAACCTAAGT